>CM064573.1:59624399-59626899 GCA_032716605.1 Paralithodes platypus | reverse complement strand
TTATTTTTTTTTTTTTTTTTTTTTTTTTCAAATTTTTTTTTTTTATTTTGTTTTTTTTTTTTTTTTTTTTTTTTTTTTTTTTTTTTTTTTTTAGGAGATGAAAGGTAAAGTTACATTATATTAAAGTGTGGAGAATATTCATGTTTGCTCTAATTACCCCTTGATCCAGTTTCTGAGGCTGTAAGAGTTGGAGCCGTATATAGTTGGAAATGGCATTAACAAAACGCAAACATAATTTAGGAGTCTGATGGATAAGAGTGTGTTTGATTTCGTTTTGTGTGTTTATATAAATGTCCGACACTACAACCGTATTTTAGCTGATCATGTCTGCTAACTATTGAGTTCAAACCCCTCAACTTCCTATAGCTGAAACTCGCTAGTGGTCACTTTGGACGTGGAATATACTCTGAATGAGAGACATGTATAAAGGATTAGCCTGCGATCAAATTAGTGAGATATGTCAAACCAAATATGAGCGGGATGTGACTATGAGTCGGAAAGAGTACAATGGTAAGTTAGATTAATATCAAATTGAGGCGAATCGAATATAATTGGACGAACTGGCAGAGGTGGACATGGGTAAGGTTAAGCTAGATTGTATTCGGTGTGGGCGATCATGCTTATGCGAAATGGCTTTGGTAAATTGGCTTGAGGGCGAAATGATTATTGGCGAAATGGCTTGTCGACGAAATGGCTTGTGGACGTAAGTTGCTAATGGCGAAATGGATAATGGACAAAATGGCTATGACCGAAATGGCTTGTGGACGAAATGGCTTGTGGAGGAAATGGCTGGTGGAAGAAACGGCTAATGACGAAAAAAACCCGACACTACCTCCGCACTATCTTCAAGGAGGTATGTTTTCTCACATACAAGCGGCCCAGCCGCAAATACGACGTTAGAAGCCGCATCACAATTATCTGCTAACAGGGGAGGCGGAGTGAGAGCAGGAGGGTGGGGGGGGGGCGGGCGGCGGAGGAAGGGGGGGAGGAGGGGGAGGAAGAGGGATAGGAGGGGCGTAGGAGAAGGAAAGAGGAACAGTAGGGAAGATGAGGATTGAGTGAAAGCGGGGAGTGAGGAAAGGAGGAGGAGTGATGAAGAGGCAGAGTGGGGAAGAGGAGGAGTGGGGGGAAGAGTAGGAGTAAGGGAAAGAGGATGGAGTGAGTGAAAAGAGGAGTTTGACCGGAAGAGGAGGAGGTGGGGAAGAGGAGGAGTACAATGGGATACAGAGGAGGAGTGAGGGAAGAGGAGGAGTGGGGGAAGAGGAGGAGTGGGGGAAGAGTAGGAGTAAGGGAAGAGGAGGAGTGAGTGAAAGAGGAGGAGTGAGGGAAGAGGAGGAGTGGGGGAAGAGGAGGAGTAAGGGAAGAGGAGGATTGAGGGAAGAGGAGGAGTGGGGGTAGGAGTGGGGGAAGAGGAGGAGTAAGGGGAAGCAGGCGGTCGGGGAAGAGAGAGGAGGAATTGAATACAACTGGAATACAAAAGGAAAATAAAACAATAACTTACAAACTACAACAGACGTCAATTGGTCTTACGGGGGGTCAGTTTGGATATTCTAAGATGTTAAACTACTAAATACAGGTAGCAAACACACCGATAGTAAGCAGAAATCGAAGTAGCGGGAAAGAGGAGGAGGGGGGGGAAGGAGGAGCGGAAAAGAGGAGTACAAATGAGGAAAGGAGGAGAAGAGTAAAAGAGAAATGGGGATTATAAACTGGAGGAAATGAAGCCTCATGAGAGATACGAGTAGAACAGTAGTAAGAATGAAGGAGATGGAAGAACCAGGCGAGAAAAATAGGAGAGGAGGAGACGAAGAGATGAGAGGAGGAGAGGAGAAGACAAGGAGAAAATAGGAGAGAAAGGGAGAGGATAGAGAGGAGAGGTGGGGTGAGATTATGTAGCTTGGTGAAGAGCAAACATGAGAGGTGAAACCAAACAACTAACAAGGGGTGCAGCAACAAGAAGGTGGTATTCAAGCACAGAACAAGCGGAAGATAATTAAAACAAGAAATAATGTAAGGAAAAGGGAAAAACGCAAGCATATGGTTTAAAGGTGAGGTTTCATTTTTTTATAGGGTGTTTTTTTGGTTTTCCTAACTATTTTAGTTTTTTTCCTAGATTCCCTCAAAATCTATGAAATTATACCCGCATCAACAAAGTAACCTGAGGTTACCCCAGGTATTGAGGGGGGAGTAACATTCATGAAGCGCCAACCAGGGTCCCCTTTAAAGGGGAGGCAACGATAAAAATGTTGGTACTATTGGATTTTTTATTCACATTTTTTTTTTTAGGGGGGGGTCTTTTGTCGGTAGGGACCTAAAATCAAGGCTTAGGAAAAAAAACCCCAGGAAAAAAACAAATTTGTAAAAGAAAAAAAAAAAACAAAAAACAAAAAAAAAAGGGGGGGTATAGGTGTGGGTGGGGGGGAAATGACCCGGCCCGAAGGCCGAGTTTTCCTCTTAAATTTAACAAGTAGCAAGCATTCGCTATAGCTTCGCCAGGAAA
>CM064573.1:59525127-59624299 GCA_032716605.1 Paralithodes platypus | reverse complement strand
ATTAGTGGAGTATCTGACAACACTATAAATACGCACATGAATGAATAAATTAATAAAGACCTGATAATGGTATACGGTAGGGCTATTACCGTATCTACCGTTATATTAAATATTCCATAGTCAACTTATATCAAACGAGTTATATAAGTTCAAATGAAACAATCAGTGTACCGGTATGATTACCGCAAACGACGTGTATGTGTGTAATTGTCGAGGTGAGTGTGTGGGCGTGTGTGTGGGTTGTTATTGTTCTTGTGTGGCTATTATCGACCGCCACTGCATACAACGGTATGCAATGATGTTATTATAATTAATGCTCTATGGAATTGAATTTCATTTTACCTAATACAGTTTAGTGTTTATAATAGTAAAAGCCAAAGGAAATACTAAGTGTTATTGATTTAATTTAACACAAGGTAGTGTTTGTGTGGGTGGATGGGTTTAGATAGAGGAGATTGTTCCTGTGTTTTCGACGGATTCCATTCCTTACCACAAGCTATGTTTATATCGATCATTTTGCACAAGATAGGTTTATCTCAATACATTTCTTACCTTCCACAATTAGAGAAAAATATGATTCATCACGAAGTGTAGACATACCTGTGGAGGATTTAAACGCCACTGTTATATAATTATATTAACTATGGAGGAGATATACCGGAGTACCGTTATATCGTTTTTTTATCGTTATTTTTATTTGCCACTACTAAATCACACACAATTTTTTTCCGCTGAACCATGATGGCGAGTGTTTCAGAATATGCTATCATCAATATTGGATTTTATAGCAAATAAATCTTATAACAGATTCGTTTTTCTGTTTTTATCGAATCCCAGCGCGCACCAAAATATTCGCATCTCAATGGTTTTCACCCATAATAATTATTTTTGTAATTATATTTTTTATGAACCCGGCAAGAGGAAAGGTTAGTATATAAGATTTCAACCAAAACACATAAATAAAAATAATAATATGTGGAATTTCACCGTAGGTGAAGGTTACTGTTCAGTCCGCCCGCTACTTGCCCTCCCCATCTCAGTTGGTTTTCACCCAGAATAATTGTTTGTTGTTATTTAAAAACAATTTTGAACGGCAAGAGCGAAATGGTAATTATATAAGATTTCAACCAACAAAATAAATTAAAATAATAATAATGTGGAATTTCACCGTAGGTCGAAGGTTACTGTGCAGTCCGCCCCTACTTTACCTCCCCAATTTTCACGGATTTAAAAATATGGGACAATGAATTATTCTGTAAAGCAAGTGATATATTGGATTTTTCATTCGCTTTCTAATGCGGACATATATGGCCTATGTTACCATCAAAACTTTTATTTTTCCTGAATATTTTTTGGTCCGTCGCCGCCTGTCACCCACTGGTAAAGATTTTCGCTTCACTGCATGGTCTATTTTCATATAATTTAACGTTCGATACAGTTTTTAGATATTAATTTCGTATACCGGCAATGAAAACAGATTGTTATTTACGAAGAACCAGCTCTCTACGACAAAAACTTGATTTTATAAAAAAAAATCATACCTTACAAAGAAATAATTCGACCTTATCTTACCTTAAACTTGACCGTTGAACGTAATACCTTTAACACCATATGTATTGATGATATCTGTCAGGCTGCCTGACGTTGTGGCGTCGTCCTCGTCGGGTCGGCCACGTGTCACCATCATAAGTCCATCGCCCCTCGTCGTGTTCCCCACGTGCCACGTCGGGGTACGTCGGGGTACGGTTTTGACCGGAATTTTGACCGTTACAGCATTGACGTGGCGCCGTCGTGTTGCAACCGTGGTACCATCTGGCCCGGCGTGGTTACGACGTGTCACCGTCGAGGCTTCGTCGTCAAACGTGTACATCCTGTCACTGTCTCTGCCGATGTCCCAATTTGTGTACCTCGGGGTACATCGGGACCAACATCGTGAATGTGTGAAAGTGGCTTAACCCTTTGAAGATTGTGATTTATTATGAGTTTTTTCTGGCTCTCATTAGACGATTTTATACAGTTTAGGAAGGATCGGTGAGAATTAAAAGAGTAAAAACTATCTCAATTAACCCTCTGACTTCCATATTATTTGTTCTATGTGCATGAATGAGACAAAAGGCAAGGCTGCCTGCAACAAATGCCCCCCCCCCCCCCCCCGCAGGTTGAAAGAGTGACAGAGACAAAATCAAGGTACGCATCCTTCCTAATCTGAACACAATTGTCTAATAATAGCCAGGAAGCAGAAGATAATAGCCAGGAAGCAGAAGATAAATGCGTATTGTATCTTGAAAGAACGATAAAGTGACTACCTAATAATGAGAAAGCGGATTTTTGGAGATGAAAGGTAAAGTTACATTAGATAAAGTGTGGATGAATGTGCTCTAATTACCCCTTGCAAGTTTCAGGCTGTAAGGAAGTTGGAGCCGTATATATTGAAATTTAACAAAACGCAAACATAATTTAGGATTCTGATGGATAGAGAGTGTGTTGAATTCGGTTTTGTGTGTTTATATAATGTACTACAACCGTATTTTAGCTGATCATTCTGCTAAATATTGATTTCAAAACCCTCAACTTCCTATAGCCTGAAACTCGCTAGTGGTCAATTGTGAGTGAATATACTCATGAATAAACATTATAAAGTTAGCTGCGATCAAATAATGAGATATTCAAAACCAAATTGGAGCGATGTGACTATGAGCGGAAAGAGTACAAGGGTAAGTTAGATTATATCAAATGGAGGCGAATCGAATATAAATTGGGACGAACTGGCAGAGGTGGACATGGGTAAGGTTAAGCTAGATTGGATTCGGTGTGGGCGATATGGCTTGATGGCGAAATGGCTTATGGGTAAATTGGCTTGATGGCGAAATTGATTATTGGCGAAATGGCTTGTCGACGAAATGGCTTGTGGACGTAATGGCTAATGGGCGAAATGGATAATGGACAAAATGGCTAATGGACGAAATGGCTTGTGGACGAAATGGCTTGTGGAAGAAATGGCTGGTGGAAGAAATGGCTAATGGACGAAATAACCCGACACTACCTCCGCACTATCTTCAAGGAGGTATGTTTTCTCACATACAAGCGGCCCAGACGCAAATACGACGTTAGAAGCCGCATCACAATTATCTGATAACAGGGGCGGAGGAGGGAGAGGAGGAGGGGGGGGGGGGTGAAGGAGGAGGAGTGGGAGGAAGAGGGATAGGAGGGGTGTAGGAGAAGGAAAGAGGAAAAGTAAGGGAAGAGGAGGAGTGAGTGAAAGAGGAGGAGTGAGGGAAGAGGAGGAGTAAGGGAAGAGGAGGAGTGAGGGAAGAGGAGGAGTGGGGGAAGAGGAGGAGTAAGGGAAGAGGAGGAGGAGGAAGTGGAATACAACGGAATACAAAGGAATACAAAGAACTTACAAACTACAACAGACGGGGCAGTTTGGATATCTAAGATGCTAAACTACTAAATACTAGGTAGCAAAACAGATAGTAAAGCAGAAGTAGAGGGAAGAGGAGGAGGGGGGGAAGGAGGAGCGGAAGAAGAGTAAAAGGAGGAAAGGAGGAGAAGAGTAAAAGGAGAAATGGGGATTATAAACTGGAGGAAATGAAGCTCATGAAGAGAAAGAGTAGAACAGGAGTAAGATGAAGGAGATGGAAGAAGCAGGCGAGAAAAGAGAGGAGAGGAGAGACGAAGAGAGGAGAGGAGAGGAGAAGAAAAGAGAAAATAGGAGAGAAAGGGAGAGGAGAGAGAGGAGAGGGGGGTGAGATTATGCTTGGTGAAGAGCAACAGGAGAGGTGAACCAACTAAAAGGGTGCAAAAACAAGAAGGTGGTTTCAAGAACAGAACAAGCGGAAGATAATAAAACAAGAAATATGTAAGAAAGGGAAAACGCAAGCATATGGTTTAAGGGGAGGTTTTTAGTGTGTTTCCTAGACTTCCATCAAGCTTGAAATTATACCCCCTTGACCCCCTTTCAAGATAAATTTGTACATTTTTCGGTAGAAAAATGACCCGGCCGAAGGCCAGTTCCTCTTAAATTACAGGCTCGCTATAGCTCGCCAGGAAAAAATCGACACCTAAATGGGACGAAAGGTCTTGAAAGTGACATAAATGTGGTGAAACTTCTTAAAATCGCCAAACTAATGGGGCGAACGTCTTAAAACTTCAAAAGCAATGGGGCTAAACATAAGGGAGAAAGGGGTAAAGAAAAAAATCCTCAAGTGGAAATCTCCCCTTAAAGAACAAAGCAAGCAGAAGAGAAGACAATAAGAAAAATAAAAGGCAAGTATTTGGTTTCCAGAATAGAGCAAGCAAAAAAGAAAACAAGAAATATGTAAGACAAGGAAAAGGCAAGTATGTGGTTTTGAAGAACAGAGTGAGCAGAAGAGAAGAACACGAGAAATATGCAATAAGAAGAACACGAGAAATATGCAATAAGAGATGGAAAACGAGAAATATGCAATAAGAAGAACACGAGAAATATGCAATAAGAGATGGAAAACGAGAAACATGCAATAAGAAGAACACGAGAAATATGCAATAAGAGATGGAAAACGAGAAATATGCAATAAGAACACGAGAAATATGCAATAAGAAGAACACGAGAAATATGCAATAAGAAGAACACGAGAAATATGCAATAAGAAGAACACGAGAAATATGCAATAAGAGATGGAAAACGAGAGACTAATAGGGAGGAGGACACTAATACAATAATGAATACATAAATACATTAATATACAAATATATACAAATGTCCAGTAGATTATTGTCCACGTATCTCACCTTCTCAGTCCAGTAGGCACCAAATCACAGACAGAACAGCCAATCAGAATAATAGAGCGGTATAAAGTAAGGTAATTATCTCAGTACTCAATCCAATCTATTTTAATTAGTGCCTTTCCTACCAGCCTATGATTTCCTCCCCCCTCCCTCCCTCCCTCCTCCTCCCTGTGACCTAATCTCGCCCCTATGGTTCATCCTTAGTGTACAGTCGTGGTTAAAAATATCTAACTAATGTATGGTGGAACATTTTTTATACGCCCACGATCGAAGCATATGCAAAGACTAATAGAAACATAAGAACATAAGTACACGGAAATCTGGAAAAGGGCGTACCAGTCCACACGAGGCAGATCCCTTTCACACCCAACATGATTTATATAGTAATCGGCTTTCGGTAGTCATTCCTCTCTGCCTTGTTTTTTATGAAATCATCTGAAATAATGATAAGTTATTCTGTTTTTGTTTTGTTTCTCAATTGTATAATTTGAGGTAAAAATAGTCCGCTAAATTAATTTATTTGAGGTAAAACATAGTCAGCTAAATTAATTTATTTCAAGTCCGATAAGTCTACCAGCAAAAATACCCATTTGAAGCTAACTATAGAGGTTTTGTTCCGGGCCAAGAGAGTGCTATGGAGGGAGAGGTAGATAGGTGGGGTTGATTATATGGTACACCTAAATTGACGATTGTGGAATACGGAATACATTATCTTTTTGTAGTGTGTGAGTGGAAGAACAGTGGTAGGGTGGAGGAGGGAAGGTGCTGATGGTATTGATGATAATTGATGGGGTGCTGGAGATGATAATGGTGGAGAATGATGAGTGGTGATGGTATTAATGATGGGTGGTGATGGTATTAATGGGTGGTGGAGATGATAATGGTGGAGAATGATGGGTGCTGATGATGATAATGGGGTGGTGGAGATGATAATGGTGGAGAATGATGGGTGCTGATGGTATTAATGGAGTGGTGGAGATGCTAATGGGTGGAGAATGATGGGTGCTGATGGTATTAATGGGGTGGTGGAGATGATAATGGTGGAGAATGATGGGTGGTGATGGTATTAATGGGTGGTGGAGATGATAATGGTGGAGAATGATGGGTGCTGATGGTATTAATGGGGTGGTGGAGATGATAATGGGTGGAGAATGGTGGGTGCTGATGATGATAATGGGGTGCTGGAGATGATAATGGGTGGAGAATGATGGGTTCTGATGGTATTAATGGGGTGGTGGAGATGATAATGGGTGGAGAATGATGGGTGCTGATGGTATTAATGGGGTGGTGGAGATGATAATGGACGGAGAATGGTGGATGCTGATGGTATTAATGGGGTGGTGGAGATGATAATGGGTGGAGAATGGTGGATGCTGATGGTATTAATGGGGTGGTGGAGATGATAATGGGTGGAGAATGGTGGGTGCTGATGGTATTAATGGGGTGGTGGAGATGATAATGGGTGGAGAATGGTGGGTGCTGATGGTATTAATGGGGTGGTGGAGATGATAATGGGTGGAGAATGATGGGTGGTGATGGTATTAATCGGGTGGTGGAGATGATAATGGTGGAGAATGATGGTTGCTGGTGGTATTAATGGGGTGGTGGAGATGATAACGGGTGGAGAATGATGGGTGCTGATGGTATTAATGGGGTGGTGAAGATGATATTGATAATTACCATGATGAATAGATAGCCTGTTGAGTGCATGGTAGACGTAAATTGACAAGTGTTGATGTATTAGGGGTCTGTGGAGATATTAAGGGGAGGTATTTAGTTTGTTCCCTACGTTTCCATCAAGCTTAAAATTACACCCCCTAGACCCCCTTTCAAGATAAATTTGTACATTTTTCGGTAGAAAAATGTCCCGGCCGGCTGGAGGCCGGTTGCTCTTAAATTACAGGCTCGCTATCGCTCGCCAGGAAAAAATCGACACCTTAATGGCACAAAAGGTCTTAAAATTGACAGAAATGGGGCAAAATGTCTTAAAATGTCAAAACTACTAGAGCGAACGTCTTAAAATCTCAAAAGCAATGGGGCTAAACATGAGGGAGAAAGGGGTCCAGAAAAAAATCCCTCAAGTGGAAATCTCCCCTTAAGCTTAGTAAGGGTCTGTGGGAGTTAAGAGTTCTACAGTATATACATTTTACCAGAGGTTCTTCGAAAGTTTAAATTGTAATGGATGACTGATTAACCCCTTCGGTGCGATGACGCATTGTTTACCTTTTACTCAGGCTTAACATTAGACGATATTATGCAGTTTGTGAAAGACTTATGTTATTCAGAGGGTTAATTGAGATACTATGTGTAACCCTTTGGAGTCCACGAAGTAGATTATAAGCTAAAACAAATCGTTTTAATGATAACCAGAAAAAGACGAAAATGACGTCATCGTTCTGAAGGGATTAAGGGACCTATAACTCGTGTTTATAAACTAGGGAGAAATTTACTCAACCCCATCTTAGGGGAGGATCTTAGTTTGCTCCCTAGACCTCTAACAATCTTTAAAAAAAAACACCCCTAGACCCCCTTCGAGATAGGCTACATTTGTAAAAACATTTCGGAAAATTTTCTCGGCCGAAGGCCGGTTCCTCTAAAACTACAGGCTCGCTATCACTCGCCAGGAAATAAATCGACACCAAAATTGCATGAAAGGTTTTAATATTGGCAAGACAAATGGGTCGAAAAATTATATAATCGTCAAACTAATGGGGCGAACGTCTTAACATTTCAAAACTAATGGGCCTAAGCATGAGGGAAAAAGGAGGTCTAGAAAAAGTAACCACCTCCCCCTTATAAAGCAATGTCCCTGATATCGTTTTGCAGTAGGCAATCCTATGATAACTATCTGTGTAAGAGGCACCAAAAGCATTCTATATATCGGTATCGTATATCTTTGTCACACAGGCATTGGGTTGAAGGAGGTAAATCAACAATATTACGTGTGAGGTCTTTGATTAAGGGGAGATATCCACTTGAGGGATTTTTTTCTTGACTCCTTTCTCCCTCATGTTTAGCCCCATTGTTTTCCTAATGTTAAGACGTTCGCCCCATTATTTGACGATTTTAAGAACTTTCAACCCATTTCTGTCAATTTTAAGACCTTTCGTGCCATTTAGGTGTCGATTTTATCCTGGCGAGCGATAGCGAGCCTGTAATTTAAGAGGAACCGGCTTTCAGCCGGGACATTTTTCTACCGAAAAATGTAAAAATTTATCTTGAAAGGGGCTCAAGGGGGTGTAATCTTAAGCTTGAAGGATATCTAGGGACCAAACTAAAAACCTCCCCTTAACCAATAGCTATAATCTAATTTTCTTTTTAATTTCTCTCCCAACACTAAACACCTTTCCCAATTAAATTAATGAAAGCATGGGATCCTACCAGGATTCGAATCTGGGTTACCACATACAGATCTTAAACTCATTAAGCATTACACGGGCCTGTAAATATCCACATTTACTTTCTGGTTGACTCTTCCCAAAATGTAGAAACGATAGCTTCAATGCTCTATTTTTTTTTTTTTTTACCTCATTTTATATAAGGGGGTATAGTGGTCAACATGTTTGGCCTAATTAAAGTGAATAGACTATATAGCTGCAAATGTCATCTATAATTAAAGTGGACAGACTATGTCATCTATAATTAAAGTGAATAGACTATATAGCTGCAAATGTCATCTATAATTAAAGTGGACAGACTATATAGCTGCAAATGTCATCTATAATTAAAGTGAATAGACTATATAGCTGCAAATGTCATCTATAATTCAAGTGAACAGACTATATAGCTGCAAATGTCATCTATAATTCAAGTGAACAGACTATATAACTGCAAATGTCATCTATAACGAGTAAAACCTTTCATGGTCATAATATTTAGTGGTTCATTAATTAAAGGGGGATGGTTGATTGTTCTGACTCTCCTTCTTCTTCATGTTTAGCTTCATTAGTTTTCAGATTTAAGAGGTTAGGCCCAAGGAGCTTAAAAACCTCCTTGGTTCGGCCCATAAGTTTGGCGATTTAAGACTGTTCATCCCATTTTTTGTCTTTATTGAGACCTTTCGTGCCATTTAGGTGTCGATGTTTTCCTGGCGAGCGATAGCGAGCCTGTAATTTAAGAGGAACCGACCTTCGGCCGAGACATCTTTCTACCGAAAAATGTACAAATTTATCTAGAAGGGGGATCTTGGGGTTGTTTCTTTAAGGTTGATGGGGATCTAGGGAAAAGAAAAAAAAAATAATTAAAGAAATCGACCAATAAGTAAACTCTTCCTCTATTAATGAGGGAAGAAGGGGGCGTGGAGGTCATTAAATCTTGACCAATAGTTAATGGCCTCTATGCAGGTACCCCCCCCCCCCCATAGAGGTAGTGGGGGAAACCATCTTGATCCAATTATAGACTTGTGAGATAATGACATGGTAGTTTGGCAGTGTTCAGGAGAGGGAACAGTTTATTTCAGGGTTTTGCACTCATAGAAATTGAGGTTTATTTGTGTTCAATAGTGAATACCAACATGATAAACTTTCTCAAATATGTTCAAATTAACACTCTTAAAATGAATACCAGTTGTGCTACACAGTGTTGTGTTCTATCATACACACACACACACACACATACATACACGCGACAATAATGAGCTTAGCTCGCATTGCGTGGATTCCCCTTGACGAACAAGTAACTGAGTAACATACATACATACATACATACATACACACATACATACACGCGCACGCATACATACATACATACATACATACACACATACATACACGCGCACACACACACGCGCCATACCCACTGTAAACCACTGTTTGGACACTTGATCCTCAGTGTTTTGGAGGACAAGCAACCTAGAAGGGTCACTAGACCTGTTGTTGCTTGATTTCCTTTGTACTCCTTTGTACACACACACACACACACACACACACACACACATACACTTTACAGCGCACCACACGACTATCAGCGTGACTGTACATTAAAAAGCCACAGGAAGAACATTTAAACCATGAACAATTAGGAAACTGAAATAATCGAAGCACTAGATATTTATAATTAACCCTTTCATTATAAGATGATGTAAGCCATCTTGTAATTATGGCTATCCCTAGATGATTTGATTCAGTTTTGGAAGGATCTGTGGGGGTCGGAGGATAAATTGAGGTAGTTTTACCCCTTTGAAACGTAGAGATCTTTCCTAAGCTAGATAAAATCGTCTAATAATAGCCAGAATATATGAAAGGATGCGTCAACAAAGACTGAAAAGGTTAACTGCCGAGGATAACTGAAATTAATATAATAAATAGAATAAACATAATAAAATTAAGCAATAAATAGAAATAAAGGATTGACAAAATAAACAAGCATGTGAGACGAAAAAAAAACACGAATAGTATGAGGGAGAGAGAGAGAGAGAGAGAGAGAGAGAGAGAGAGAGAGAGAGAGAGAGAGAGAAGAAACTTAATAAATAAGTCAAAATACGAATAAGAGAGAACAGCCCGAAAGACAACAATAGAAAGACAGAAAGAATGAATTACAGAAAAAAAAACAGAAAAATAAAAACAAAAATAAAGGAAGGACCGAAGACGAAAACGAAAACAATCAGATAAAAAGAAAGAAAGAACGAAGGAAAGATAAAGATAGACATAAAGGTATAAAAGAAAGATAGATGTATAGATAAATACTAAGTGAAGAAATCTAGCGAAAGAAAGAAATGAAAGAGGAAGATAGAATGCCCAGGAATGCAAGATTACGGAGGTTGGTAGGGAATGCAGAAAGAATGAAAAGAAAGAATAATAGATAAAGAATGAAAGAAAGAAAGAAACCGAACGAAAGAGAGAAATAAAGAAGATAGATAGATGCCCGGAAGTGAAAGATTACGGAGGCTGGTAGGGAATGAGGAAAGAAAGAAAGACAAATAATAAGAAAGAAAGAAAGAAAGAACGAAAATTAAAGAACGAAAATTAAGAATAATATATAAAGAACGAAAGAAAGAAAGACAAAAAGAAAGAAAGAAAGAAGAAAACGAAAGAAAGAATAAGATAAAGAATTAAAAAAAATACGAAAAGAAAGAAAGAAAGAAAGAAAACGAAAGAAATAAAATAAAAAATAATAGATCATGAATGAAAGAAAGAGAGAACACGAAAGAAAGAAAGCCAAGAATGAAAGAGGAAGATAGATAGATATGCCCAGGAGTGAAAGATAACGGGAGGGACTGAAGAAGAAAAGAAAAGAAAGAGAAAAATAAGAAGAAAGAACAGACAAAAGGAAAAGAAAGAAAGAAAATTAAAGATATACAGAATGAAAGAGGAAGATAGATAGAAATGCCCAGGAGTGAAAGATTATGGAAGGCTGGGAGGAAGGGAGGGACTGACCAAGAGGTATAGCATAGCATAGGAGGATTGGGGGGGGGGGGGGGGGGGGGGGGGGAGAGGGGGGGGGAGGGAGAAGGGAAAAAGGGGGCGTTGCTTAATTTGCGAGGGGGCGTGTTTCCCAACCTCCAGATAATTGAGGTGCTGGCGACTAAGTGGCTGAGGAGGGGGGGAGGGGGAGGGGAAGGGGGGGTGGGGTGAAGGAGGGATATGAGGTGAGGAACGTGTGAATATGTGTGTGTGTGTGTGTGTGTGTGTGTGTGTGAGAGGGAGAGAGTGATAGAGTGAGTGTGTGTTTATGTGTATGTGTCTTAAATGTGTGTGTGTTTCTGTGTGTGAAAATATGTGTGTGTGTGTGTGTGTACTCTGAATACTTGCGTATGGTAGTGTGAGGGAATGTGTGCATAGCATGCCTATATTCTGATCTATCAACTATTTCCGATTGGGGCAGAGAAAAATCTTGTTACTTTCAATGCTTCCAAAATCCAATTTCCCTTCTATCTACCCTTCACGGTCTTCCACACGTTTATCCCTTATACTTCAACATTACACAAAAATGAACCCTTCATCTTCTCTCAGTAAATTGAACCTGCAAACAAGATTTATTCCTAACTTATAATACTTTAAGGGAGCTCAGACGGTATTGTGCAGCATAATTTACGAGTTCGTCTCAATGGTTTAAGGAGGGGGTTTAGTTTGCTATCTAAGCCTCCATCAAACTTAAAAGAAAACCTACAAGACCCCCCTTCGATATAAATGTGTACATTTTTCGGTAGAAAAATTTCCCGGCCAAAGGCCGGTTACTTCTATAATTACAGGCTCGCCATATCTCGCCAGGAAAAAATCGACAACTAAATGGCACGAAAGGTCTTAATATTGGCAAAGATATAGAGCAAAAGGTCTGAATATCGCCAAACTAATGGGGCGAATGTCTTGAAATCTCATAACTAAACATGAGGGAGAAGGAGGTCCAGAAAAACGGTCTCTCTCCCCTTAATATTGAACTCATAAAGGCCGCGTCATACAGAAGTCGAACGCACCCGAACCCGGCCGAATCGGTTTAAAAATTCAAATTTCAGCCAGTTCCGGTCGATTATGATTAATTCCGGTAATGCTTCGGGTGATCTTCGGTTATCTTCGGGAAGTTCTTGGGATGTTCTGGGCTTGAGTCGAATCATCCGGTGAATCGGCCAAAAGTTAATTCATGCATTAACTTTTGGCAATGAATCGGGTCAAAAAACCGTTAAAAAACTATCGAGTCATGATCTAGTTACGTTCCAGTTACATTCAGATATATTCGGGTTACATTCGACCTATTCGGGTCGTGTTCGATTGTATTTTGAATTGCCGATGATGACTCGAATTACTCGAACTTGGGTCAAATGTAACCGGATGATAGTCGATATTACCACGAAGGAAACTCGATTATAGCTGGATGAATCTCTCATAAAATCGAATGTAAAGGCTGCGTCATACAGAAGTCGAACGTCGCGCGACCTACTCCCGATCAGGATGACTTGCAAAAAAAATTCAAATTTCAGAAAGTTCGGGTTGATTCGGGTCAATGCGGCCAATAATCTTGTTGATTCTGAGGAAGTTCTGGGGATGTTCATGGGTACAGACGAATATCCTGTGGTTCGGCCAGAAGTTAGTGCATGCGTTAACTTCTAGCCGATATTCGGGTGTAAAAACCGTTAAAAATTGGTCGGCTCTCGTTCGGATTATGGTCGGTTTACATTCGTGTTACGTTCTTTTGTTTCGGCAGATGTTCGGCTGTAATTTTCATTGGCGAAGTTAACACAATCTACCTGAATATGAGCCGAACAAAAGCCGAAGATAACCCAAATCGTATGAATAAAGGCAGACATTAAACCGAATATCAGCCGAATGATAGTCGAACTACTCGAATGAAATAGGACATTCCCCAGATAAAAAGACGAATAAGGCAAGATCAATTGGGTCTGTTCAAGATATTGGCAAGAACACAAGTCCAATGACAAGAATAAGATAGGATCACAACTCGAATCTCCCCAGAACAACTGCAGAATCATCGAGTCTGTGTCGGTTGGTACACGTGGGAAATCCCCAGCACTCCGAGTTGTGCACACGGCACAGCAAACAAAGAGAGGAGCGAGGCGCGACTGCAAAAAGAGAGAGAAGAATGAGAGCCAAATCGTACGCTGGCAGCCACGCGCACGGGCCCCATATATAGCTGCCGGAGCCTACATCGGTCTCACTCCCTCCGCACAAGTTGTCCCGACAAGTTCTCCCTCTCCACCCAACACAGCAACCACCAAGATGAGCAAGGGCGACAAGCTACCACGTCGAAAACCTACCCGGAAGGGCAAGGAAGCAGCAGAGCCTTCTGTGGACCTCTTCGCCTCCCAGGACCCGCCGGCAGCAGAAGGGTAAGATCTGGTGATTCAAACTTCATCAAGCTCTGAAGGGAGTGACGAAGACACTGAATTCCAATCAGGACAAACCCTTGCAGAGTCACAGGACCTCACCCAGATGGAGTCACTTCCCCTGATCACCAAACGGCAACGGCATGAGGTGGTCCACACTTTCCCTGAATTAGGGGAGACGCCATCCCACAGCATGGATGATGATCATACCGCCGATCCCAACCCTTCGTCAGGAATGCCACCCACGCCGTAACCCGAGCCAGGCTTCTCCAAGATGAAGAAACCAACGCCGCCTGCCATGAAAGATGCCAAAAGAAAGCGGACTTACGCCACCCTGCCTGCGAAGGATGAAGTCGCTGTTGCCGAGTGATACCGGGAGAATGACTTCTTCTACAACAAGAAACTCCGGGCCCATCGAGACCGGGACATCCGGGATCGGGCTATGACCAACAAGGCCGAGGAACTCCGTGTTACAGGTTGGTTGAGTGCAGTTGTTGCGTACAATTAAAGTGGCCATATGCAAAACATATTTTTCCTGTCCAGTGTTACAAAGTGCCGTCTACAGTGTTGATTGTTTAATGCCAAATCTTGTTATTTACTGTCCAATATTTATAAAGTGCCGTCTACAGTGATGGTTGTTTAATGGCAAATCTTGTTATTTACTGTGTGCTTACGGTGTGCTTGCCTGTGATGTCAAAAGTATGAATAGACAACTTCCATTCATATACTGTATATATATAATCGGCGCGTTTGATAGTAAATTTCTTATATTATTTTTGTAAACAGTACTTATAATATAGGTTTATTTTCCAGTTGAGGTTCTCGGAAAATGGATGGAGGAAATGCGGACCCGGTATGTCAAACTGAAGGAGCTGCCCTCAGGTTCTGGGGCACATGACCTTACAGAGAGGGAGACCTGGATAGTCGAGGCCTTCTCATTCTTACAGCCTCACATCGTGAATCTTCCCACCAGGAAGAGCAAGGTACGTTATATTACAACAACTTATAAATATCTGATAAACAATCATAAAACACGGGAAAGGACAGTAATAGGTCGAGTATAATTTTTCAACTTATGTTTGTTTATTTCTAATAATCATAACATACAAATTCCCGTACAACATTACATAGTTTTCTACATGATTTGGTGTTATTTTATTTGGAGTGGTCACGCTGCATGAAGTATTCAAATTGTCAAGAACAGTGTATTTATATTTGAAAATAATCAACATATATAATGTAACTATAACCACGGTTTCCACCACATTATGCCTCAATATTTTATATCATACTTTCACATGTTAGTTGATAAATTCTCACCTCAGCATTAACAAAATTGAAATCGTTATTACATTGTTATTAAACATTTATAGAACATTGTAGCAAATCGGAGAATATCAGGAGCTATAATAACTTTTTTCCTTCTAGTATGACTCAATATCTTTTGTAGCAATTGCATTTCATTACTAAAACTCACCATTATATTCTGATAAACTAACTCCCCCATATATTTCACAGAAGTACAAAAAGAAAAACCCCGTTGTCACCCACATCACTCCTACGGCTGCGGAGGAGGTGGCCGACGACCCGATGGCGGAGGAGACGTCGCAGGAGGCGTCGCAGGAGGCATCATCCTACGGGTGATGCCATGGAGAGCGACCTGTACAACAAGGTAAATTTTAGTATTATTTAACCATCGAATGCTTATTATCAGTACATTTTTTATTAGACTTTTCTGTGTTGTCATACCGACACGTATATGTTATCAGAACTGGAGACGGAAAAAACATCACTATTATTCATGTTTGCTTACATTCCCTTTCATGCACGTCTCAATATTCATAGGGTCCCCAATACATTCGTGACTTAAATTCATGTCTTCTTCATCATTAAATGATACAATGATATTCATATGGTCCCCAATACATTCGTAATTTGAATTTATTTCGTCTTTATGAATGAATTTAAACAAATTTAATATTCATATGGTCCCCAATACATTCGTCACCTGATTTTTATATCTTCTTACTGAATTAATGCTAAACATTTTTGCCAACAGCTACGACAAGGGGAGAAGAACCTCAATGAGCTGTACACCAGGTGGGATGCGACGAAGAAGGCCGCGACCCCAGCCCAGCATTCCCTAAAACTGTTCCACCACTATGTCCAGGACCACCTCTCTCAAATTGAACCTTCACTTCTCGACCACTACCAGATGGAAGTAATGCGCTTCACACATGCCATGCGTGCCTACAGCCGTGGGACAGCCCCCCTTCCACGGATGGGTAATCTGGACGGAGAGCCCCTTCCACATCAACGCCATGGGTCTTCCCAGCCCACCCCTCACCACTGCCAGCAGAACGTGTACTACGAGAACCTGCAAACTGCAGGCCCTTCCTACTACCAGGGTGGAAAGAGTATCGCAGCCCCTGCCACGCCACGAGTTTGGAAGTCCCACCAACCCTTCGCTGGACGACCTGAAGCCAATCCAGTGGAGATGAACAGGCCCCCAACCCCAAGGATGGTTGACATTTCACCCGGGTTTGTGAGTCGGATCATTGATGACTTTTCGTATATCTGCTCAACCCCCATATTACTAATATTCCTAATTGATTGTTGGTCAGTATAGCTAACATTGTGGTGTAACATATCATTCCATATTACTTTATATTCCTATATTCCTATTTGATTGTGGGTCACTATAGATAACCTTGGGGTGTTTACTTGCTCATAAAGGTGTCAATATTAATGTGGTGTAACTTTCTCTTGCCCATCATTCATATTACTCTATATTCCTATTATTTTGTTGGCAAATGTATAGCAATTATGGCTAATAACTTGCTCTTATTACTCATCATTGTTATTAAACTAGAATGTTTATGGGTATAATAACTTGCTCTTATTACTCACCATTTATATAAAAATGTAGCTATTCTGGTTGGGGTCACTATAGAAACCACATGATTAGTCAGTGGGGGGTTGGCTGTGTCGGCAAATCTATAGCAATTATGGCTAATACCTTGCTCTTATTACTCATCATTGTTATTAAAATAGAAGGTATCTGGGTATAATAACTTGCTCTTATTACTCACCATTTATATAAAAATGTAGCTATTCTGGTTGGGGTCACTATAGAAACCACATGAATAGTCAGTGGTGGGGTTGGCTGTGTGTATAATATGTTGCAAATTAGTTTTGATAGGTTTAACATAATAGTCATAGTTTTGTGGGGGCAGGCTGGTGTAAACCATGGATTCGTGATATTGATATGTACAAAATATTATGGTAGGTAGTATGTAATATGGTGGCAATACTATAAGTGTATATACATACAAAGATAATTTGTAAGTTGTTTGTATGTTGAATAACATTATTATGTGTATATGTTGGTTGTACTTTTCCTTTTTATGCAATACAGTGACTAATAATGATTATGAGTATATGTTGGTTGTAATGTTCCTTTTTACACAATACAATGTGTACTAACAAAATGTAGACAATACAATGAATAATAATATGGGGAACATGAATGGAGGACATTATTATTATTTGAAATAAAGGAAGAGGTTATGTTAAATGTAATACCTAATAATATATAGAGTGGATAAACGAATTTAGCTTGACGTTTCAAAAACTAATGATATCTCATTATACAAGAGAATAATTTATGTATACTGAACTCATAATACAATATTGAGGGGCTAAATAAATAAACTTGGCGGTTTATAATGATAAGGTAACTCATTATTATACGAGATATACTAGAGATGCTAGGAAACTATAATGTTCATAATAATAATAATTTACATCTGTTTTATGATAGATGCAAATTAACTAGAAATGTGACCGGGATATAATTTGGTAATAATGAAAGTCTAATAGGTCTGGCATATCAATTAGGTTGGGCATGGATTTATGGGGAATAATTGGAATGGCAACTTACCTGTTCAGTTTTGAGGTACCTGCCAGGGCAGCCGCTGTACTGGCCGGCTGTAGTATTCTGCCAAGTAGTCCCGGTGAAGTTTGGCAGTGGCTGGTCCCCTCTTCCGTGGCAATGGTTGTAGTCCATCCAAGGGGTCCCTCCTCCAGTCACCTTGTTCAATGTTCTCTTGACGCTGAGATGCTTGTCCTTGGCGTTTGTCTATGAGGAGATTGTGGAGTATACAGAACGCGATGACTACCTTCTCCACGGTGGTGGGATGAATGTTCATGGTTGTGAGGAGTCACCTGAAACGGTTTGCCAGCATACCGAACGCATTCTCCACCTGCCTCCTGGCCCGGGACAGTCTATAGTTGTAGTTCCTCTTGGTATTCTCGAGTCCTCGGTGAGGGTAGGGCTTCTGTAACCACTCCCTCATGGGGAATGCGTCATCACCAATGAGGAAGTAGGGCACTGGATGGTCCTCGCCGGGATATGGCTCTGCTTCCGGCAAGTCTGCTGCCCAGTCCTCCAGGGCCTGCCGGATGTCGGTCACCTGGAATATCCCACCATCAGATGCGGAACCGTTCGCTCCCACGTCCACGTACATGAACTTGCCCAGGTGATCAACCACTGCCAGGAGAACAATGGAGTAATAGTGTTTGTAGTTGTAGTACAGGGAGCCACAGTTTCCTGGAGGTTGTATGGCTATGTGCTTGCCATCGATTGCCCCCTATGGTGTGCCGGAAGTTCCACCTCTCTTCGAAACCCTTGGCAACCTCTTTCCAGCCTTCGGGTGTTGATGGGCACACAATAACCTCTTCCATATACTCCTGGAGTATAGCCTCGCATGTCTCCCGTACTGCCTTCGAAATTGTGTTTGCGCAAACACGAAAATTTAACGACATGCTCTTGTATGCCTCCCCTGTTGCCAAAAATCGTAGTGTCATGGCCAATCTCAAACCTGGCTCCAGGGGCTTCTTCCAATTGGTGGTTTCCTTCTTGATCCGGGGTGTAAGACGGCATACTATGTCATTGAATAGGTCCTCGTCCATACCCAGATAATACCTGTAGGTGGTCCTGTCCGTCTCCATTAGCTCATTTAGCAGTTGGTGGTAGTGTCCGTAGGTGGCTCTCTGGGCGACCCAAGGCTTGACGCTGCAGCTTCTGGGTTTCCTGGTTCGTACACGGCGCTGACGCCCCTTCTCCAGGAGGGTGGCGATGAGTAGCTGGTCGTTAAGGTTGGCTACAACAAGCTCCTGAAACAGAATGGCCATCTCCAACTCCTCCTCCGTAACCTCAGTTGATGGCTCGAGTTCCGTGAGGTCCATGTTGCCGTGGTGATGACTGATGTGCGACTGCCATGTGTGCGACCACACCCACTATATATATAGAGCAGGTACAGGTCGTCATCCCACATTCGTCTAGCATCGTGTTAACGTTTTCTGATGGTCGTCCCAATGCGGCTGGTGTTCCTCATAACTTCTTTCGTATCGGGTAAAGGTCGGCTGACAGACGTATCTCATTCGCACTTGGTTGGCTGATTCGGCGCACATTCGGGTTATCGTTGGGTCATGCTCTGGCATGCATCGATTTATATTCGAATCATGGTCGGGTCTTTGTCGTAAGTCGTTCGTGAGTATCGGGTTATATTCGACTCTTATTCGGGGCATTGTCTGGGGATGTTCTTCTTCTACCAACATCGGGACAATATCGGTTGAATTCGCCTCAAATATGCAAGTCATCGTGTTTGGGAGAAGGTCGCCCGACGTTCGAGTTCTGTATGACGCGGCCTTTACTCAAACGAGAGTCAAACGAGACTCGATATTGACCCAACCATGACCAGAAATGGCAGAATAACAGACAATGGAAAGTCGATGCTCACTCGAATAACAGTCGAATATCACCCTATCCACCTGTGTTTTCATTGTCTATGCTGGCTCGCTATCGCTCGCCAGGAAAAAATCGACACCTGGATGGGGATAAACGTCTTAAAACAGTTGGCTGAATGGGGCCGAATGGATACAAGCCAGGGAAAGAGAGAAACGGAGAGAGAGATATAAAAAAAAAAGCTGGTGACCCCCCCTTAAGAATTTTGACCTGTTTGTTTAGAACAGGCTATAAGCACATCAATCAATCAAAGGAGGACTACGAGGGGATGACGCATAACCGCACTCACCCTAAATACCAATAAAAACAAATGTCAGGATGGCACACACACACACACACAGAAAGATAAGTAGATAGTTTATTAACCACGAATTTGTTTAAGCTTCGTTATACACACACACACACACACACACACACACACACACACACACACACACATGCTACAAGATATAAATTCTAAGCTGAGTACATTGTTGATTTCGTGTGTGCAATGTAGAATATATTGGTTGTAGCATAACTAGTCTACATATTATGAATAGTATTTTTAACACATTGAAGGAAACGCCACTAATCTGAAATTCATTATAGAACAAATTAATTATAAGAACCTTTTCAGTACCGGTGATGTCCTATTAACTTTACTCTGGTTACCATTAGACGATATTATTCAGGTTAAAAAACAATTAGCAGGTTTCGAATTGTTTTACTTAATCCTTTTTAATACCACAGATCCTTCTTCAATATACTCTCATTATACTCTGGCAACTAATAGACGATTTAATTCAGCGCAGGAAGGGCGTCTACCCATTGAAATGCTTCAGACAATATCAATCAATCCCTTTAGCTACCATAAATCCATCCTAAGCTTCATAAAATCGTCTAAATGTTGCTGAAATCAAATAAATATGACGTCACTGATACAGAAAGGGTTAACGAAAGATAATATAAGCGATTATTTAACTTACTATGATCTTCGACCTATTCGACTGACGTTCACCTATTCGACTGACGTTCGACCTAACTTCTTCTATTTCGGTTGTTGATCGACTGAGCTTCAGCTGAGCTTCGGTAATAATTATGGTTATTTCCCCGTCTTCGGGGCATATTCGAGTTATATTCGACGCATGATCGAGGCTTCTTCATTCCACATCGGGTTTCCTTCGAGATACGTACGGGTATTCATCGACTCATCATCGACTTTCATTCAGGTCCATCGGGTTATATTCGAAATTCATTCGGGTCAGTGTCGGGTTAATTCAACTCCGAGTTACTTTCGGTTGCATTCGGCAAAAATATGAGTCATCGACTTCGGGCGGCAGTCGGCCAACGTTCGACTTCTGTATGACGCGGCCTTAAAAGTGTGACAAACATTATACATAAGCATTGTTTATGTGTGGGTTATTTGAGCACGTGAAGGATTGAAAAATTCTTTAAGGGGACATGGGTCGTTTTTCTAGATCCCCTTCTCCATCATGCTTAGCCCCATTAGTTTTCAGATTTTAAGATGTTTGCCCCATTAGTTTGTCGATTTTAAGACCTTCCGCCCCATTTCTTTGTTAATATTAAGACTGTTCGTGCTATTTAGGTGTCGATATGTTTCCTGGCGAACGATAGTGAGCCTGTAGTTTTTGAAGAATCGGCCTTCGGCCAGGACAATTTTCTACCGAAAAATGTAAAAATTAATCTAGAAGGGGGATCTAATGGATGTGTTATTAAGTTTGATGGAGGTCTAGGGAGGAAACTAGAAAAATAATAAATAAATTTTAAAAAATCGACCAAAAAGTGAACCATCCTCCCTTCTTAAGTAACTAATTTGTGTTACAATTATGCGTTCCATTCGTTCAAACCACGGGCGACAAACTGGCATAAGTAAATGACTGGTATAGTAAGTTCGCGTAACATTACAAGACATTTACACATACAGAAATGGCATATACCAAAATAGTCCACCCGAGTTATTGCCAATGCATTATTCCATCGAAAATGATAACAACAATAATAATAGTACTTGCATAGAAAACTGACATCACAGTGAATAAATATACGGGAGAAATAACACAACATTTGAATACTAATAAACATACAGGGACAAATAAACATACAGGGACAAATAAACATACAGGGACAAATAATAAATATATTGGGATGGTGGCATATTTGTTTGTTCATTTATGGATAATTGAATTAGTCTTTTTAGTTTCCTCCCTAGACCTCCACCAATTAGCTTAAAAATATCCCCCCCCCCCCCTCAGACCCTCCTTCTATATACATTTGTAAAAAAAATCGATACAAGATATCCCGGCCGAAGGCCGGTTTCTCTCAAATAACAGGCTCGCTAATGCTCGCCAGAAAAAATCGACACCTAAATAACACGAAAAGCCTCAATATTAACAAAGAAATGTGGCGAAGGGTCTAAACATCGCCAAACAAATGGGCCGAACGTCTTAAAATCTGAACACGAATGGGACTAAACATGAGGGAGAAGGGGGACCAGAAAAACTAACTATCCCCCCTTAACCAATCCAGTACCGGTGGCGTTCTTATTATGATATTCTGGCAACTATTAGGCGATTGTATTGAGCTTAGGATGGACGTCGGCCAATTAAAGGGCTACAGACTATCTCAATTGTTCCTTTTAGCTAACATATATCCTTCCTATACCCATCTGAACAGCATAGGACCTTCTTAATCTGCATAAAATCGTCTACTTTTAGCCATAGTATAAGGCTAAAAGGTGACAAATGGATCATGGAATAATAATAAGAAGAAACTAAGAATATAATTGTTTGACAAATTGGGAATAAAACGGCACTCTATTAGCTGCATATTAATGATTAAGGGGAGATGGGTCGTTTTTCTGGACCCCTTCCTCCCTCGTGTTTAGCCCCATTAGTTTTCAGATTTTAGGATGTCTGCCCTATTAGTTTGTCGATTTTAAGGATTTTCGCCCCATGTCTTTGTCAATATTAAGACTTTTCGTGCTATTTAGGCGTCGATTTTATTCCTGGCGAACGATATTGAGCCTGTAATTTTGGCCGGGCCATTTTTCTACCGAAAAATTTACACTTTAATCTAGAAGGGAGATCTAATGGATTTTTTGTTTTGTTTTTTATGGAGGTCTAGGTAGGAAACTAAAAACAAATAATATACATATATGAAAAATCGACCAAAACATATACCATCTCCCCTTAAGTAGCTATACCCTGTTTCATATAGGTAGCCCAGGAACCGTGAACCTTATCCTCTGTAGCTCAAAAAGGGCTACAGCAAATGGGCTGTAACATTCCACACCTATTCCGTGGCTGACTCAGGCCCTTCCCAATTGATTGAAATATTAGGTCGATTACTCTAGTGGTTTGTGAGTTATAGAGGTTAATATGCAAGAGTTTTGGCCCTCTTACTTAGAATAGGGTATAGGCAGTTTTGATTAGTTTTACTTCATTTCTAACACAATCTTATCTCTATATGTAAGCCTGATAAAATTTACATTACTACTTCTAACATATTGATTAATAAATATCCTCATTAGCATATCATATATACAGTATATATACAGTATATACAAGGATAGTTTTACACACTAATTGATATAAGCTGAGCCTGCTAAGCATATGCTTTCCAGCAGGCACCTTGTTTTATGCTGATGTTGTCACTAATGATACACAGCAGTTAGAAGGTAAACAAAAAACTTACAATATAAACAATAAGTACTAAATAGAAGAACACATTTTTTAAATTAAAATATTTAATAATAAAGTAGGTGTGCAGTTTTCGCATTCCCCCCCCCCCAAAAAAAAAATGCATACGCAACTCTGCGACCTAGAATTATTCTGCAAATAGCATTGAATCGCTTAGGTAAAATCGGTTCATATACAGTATATATATATACTGTAGATATATATATATATATATATATATATACTAAATAGTTGTGTATGCTCAAAGCCGGACTTGAACCACCGACAGTGAGAACAACCCATACTTTAATCCACTATACCACAGCGTGATAGAGGATACTTGTGTATAGTGGATTAAAGTATGGACACTCGTCCTGACTGTTGGTGGTTCATGTCCGCCTGGAAGTATATATATATATATATATATATATATATTATTTTTATTAATCTCACCACCACACCCCCAATGAAATTAATTAAAGTATATATGATCCACCGGGATTCGAACCCGGGTTATCACACACATATTTTTGCCACCTTAACCATTACACCACCAGGACGGTTAAAGGTTTATGCACACGCCTACGACTTATTATCCATTCTCGAATACTGGATATTAATCTAATCATGTTCATATTCCCAACCGCACTATGGTAGCCTACTGTTTAAGTGAGAGGAAAGAATATTCATGGGGCACAGATCATATAGACCGGCCTCTCGAAGAAATATCCCTAAACCTACTAATAATATTATTTTTATTAATCTCACCACCACACCCCCAATGAAATTAATTAAAGTATATATAATTACATTTAAGATCACTTTGAATCTTAACCATTGGAATATTTATCTATAATAAGGTCAGCGAAACACTATTTTGTAGCATTTTGAATGTGGTGTAATTCAAATTTAAAATATAAATAAGAAAGAAATAGTGACCATAATATGTGACCTTCAACATTCACCATGACCTTTGAATAACAAAAACAAAAAATGTGGATAATCGTTGCATTGACCAACCAAATTTGCCAGCAAAATTTGGTGACGATACGTAACCCGTTCAGTACAGTTCTGTCGGTTTCATTTCATACTGGATATTAGGACGATTTGATTTAGTTTATGAAAGGCCTCCATAAAATTAGCAGGCTTTCAACTATCCTAATTAAAAAAAATTACTACCACAGATCCTTCATAAGCTCCACAAAATCGTCTAATTATAGCTAGACTACAATACAAATGAAGTCACCGGTACACAAAGGGTTAAACAGTTTAGGAAGAGTTTAAAGACAATTATTAAGGTCAATATACAAGAGGCGCTACAATATTGGTAAAAAATTAAGCTCAATAGCATATGATTAAGCGATTGTTCTAAAAAAAAATGATGTAGGTGTCATTCCCAGGAAACTAACATAATACATATTATATGGATATTTACGTTTTAAGGGTGTGTTTACACTTCTTCTTTTTCGTCTTCTTCTGGGAGACCTCTTTTGCGTGACTGTCAGTCAACAACTGAGACATCTGGTGGCGAATGCAATGAACTATACTGGTGGCGTCGTGGCCAAAGTAATCACCCTACCTAATTCATGCCAAGAGTACTCGAGTTCACTGACACGTGATGTCTATCGACCAATCAGGTGATGCCATGATTTGGAAAACAGGTGGCCCGGGAATCCGGGATATAAGCTGTCAGTTTGACTCTGGCCAGCTTGTGTAGAGGGTGTGAGCCGATCAAAGCTTTTTCCACCGTCTTTAAAAACACTGAGGCTGCTTAAGACATTTTCGCCTTCCAATAAGTGTAAACTGTCCAAAGTGCAATAACCAGTGTTCCAAATACAGCTGAGGAGGACAGCTGGTTTTGAAATGCACATACACTTGTTTTACATGGACAAATTCGAAACAAAAATCCACCAGCTGTTGACCAAGATGAGTGCTGATCGAGCCTCCAGCGGCCAGCTAGGCAGCCCAGTACCTCCTTTGTTCATTAAGGTTAGTTGGTTGGTTGGGACAACATAAAGGAGCCGGACCACAGCTATCTCGGGAATCTTAATGGGTGATCGCAAAGTAACATAAAGTAAAAGATTTTTTCGCATAGGATTAAACTGGCATGCAAGGGCTAGTTGGTTATACTAATGTTTTGGACCGAGAGTTAGCCCATCGATCTTTTTAGGCCTAATAGGTCCGGTAGAGCATAGGCTATACATCATTGCTATATATGTCATTAAGAGCTGAATATTATAAGGGAGAACAAAAATAAAATAAAATACATAGGCCTACTGTAAAACAATAAGTTTTTCAGCCAGTACCCAACCAGCGGGGGTGTGGGGGCGGCAGCCCCCACCAATAATACTAGGTTAGGTTAGGTAAGGTTGTTAGGTTAGGCTAATGTTAACCCCATTCTTACTAGGTTAGGTTAGGTTAGGTAAGGTTGTTAGGTTAGGCTAATGTTAACCCCATTCTTACTAGGTTAGGTTAGGTAAGGTTGTTAGGTTAGGCTAATGTTAACCCCATTCTTACTAGGTTAGGTTAGGTTGGGTTGTTAGGTTAGGCTAATGTTAACCCCATTCTTACTAGGTTAGGTTAGGTAAGGTTGTTAGGTTAGGCTAATATTAACCCCATTCTTACTAGGTTAGGTTAGGTAAGGTTGTTAGGTTAGGCTAATGTTAACCCCATTCTTACTAGGTTAGGTTAGGTTAGGTAAGGTTGTTAGGTTAGGCTAATGTTAACCCCATTCTTACTAGGTTAGGTTAGGTAAGGTTGTTAGGTTAGGCTAATGTTAACCCCATTCTTACTTCGTTAGGTTAGGCTAATGTTAACCCTATGAAAACCCAAACAAAGATTTTATTGGGGTTACTGTGTAATTTTAACATGAACATTAGTAAAATCCGAGCCAAGTTTCGTCAAAACTTGGGTCGTGTTTTCGAAATGTCGGGTTATATGGGTATGGAAATTTACAAAACCCGAGCCAACATGTTAATAAGGTTACTGTGTTATTTTCATTTTTAAATTAGTTAAATCCGAGCCAAGTTTCGTCAAAACTTGGCTCGGGTTTTCAAAAAGTCGGGTTTTATGGGTCTGGAAATTGACAAAACCCGAGCCAAATTTTGGTTACAAAGGTGTATTATTGTTTTCTATACGCTTTTTACCCCTCAATTTCCCTGATCTTCATAGCCCTCCCCACTATCGGGGGCGTGTCTTTAGATTGATGGATAATGGGTAAATGCTTAATTCCCATTCAATTTCATCACTAGATTCCACTAAAACACCAAAAACAAAATCAAAATACCAAAAAAAAATACCTGAAAAACACGTTGTTGCGTCTCCTGTATATTAACCATTATTAACACTTCTTTTGTTCTTTGACCTTGACCGTTAACCTTAAGTATTATACTGTATATATATATATGATTGAAATATATGTCGGTGGGTGGGTGTGGATGTCGGTGGGCGTGTGTGGATGTCGGTGGGCGTGTGTGGATGTCGGTGGGTGGGTGAGTGTGGATGTCGGTGGGTGGGTGAGTGTGGATGTCGGTGGGTGAGTGGGTGTGGATGTCGGTGGGTGGGTGTGAATGTCGGTGGGTGGGTGGGTGTGGATGTCGGTGGGTGGGTGGGTGTGGATGTCGGTGGGTGGGTGGGTGTGGATGTCGTGGGTGGGTGGGTGGGTGGGTGTGGATGTCAGTGGGTGGGTGGGTGGGTGTGGATGTCGGTGGGTGGGTGGGTGGGTGTGGATGTTGGTGGGTGGGTGGGTGGGTGTGGATGTCGGTGGGTGAGTGTGGATGTCGGTGGGTGGGTGTGGATGTCGGTAGGTGGGTGGGTGGGTGGGTGTGGATGTCGGTGGGTGGGTGGGTGTGGATGTCGGTGGGTGGGTGTGGATGTCGGTGGGTGGGTGTGGATGTCGGTGGGTGGGTGTGGATGTCGGTGGGTGGGTGTGGATGTCGGTGGGTGGGTGTGGATGTCGGTGGGCGGGTGTGGATGTCGGTGGGCGGGTGCGGATGTCGGTGGGCGGGTGCGGATGTCGGTGGGCGGGTGCGGATGTCGGTGGGCGGGTGCGGATGTCGGTGGGCGGGTGCGGATGTCGGTGGGCGGGTGCGGATGTCGGTGGGCGGTGGCGGATGACGGTGGGCGGGTGCGGATGTCGGTGGGCGGGTGCGGATGTCGGTGGGCGGGTGCGGATGTCGGTGGGCGGGTGCGGATGTCGGTGGGCGGGTGCGGATGTCGGTGGGCGGGTGCGGATGTCGGTGGGCGGGTGCGGATGTCGGTGGGCGGGTGTGGATGTCGGTGAGTGGGTGTGGTGGATGGTGGTGGGAGGGTGTGGTGGATGGTGGTGGGAGGGTGTGGTGGTGGATGGTGGTGGGAGGGTGTGGTGGTGGGAGGGTGTGGTGGATGGGTGGGAGGGTGTGGTGGGGGGTGGGTGGGTGTGGATGATGGTGGGTGGGTGTGGATGCCAGTGGATTGATGTGGATGAGCTTAGGTGGGTACGGATGGGTATGAATGTGACAAATACAAAATCACAAAAAAACATAGAAAGGAAAATGAGTCCAATGCCAGCAAAAAAAAAACATTTAACGCCAGAAATAAACTCCAGAACAACAACCTACCTTGCAGAAGTCAGGGAGGCAGCCAACTCGGAAGTCCAGTCAGCACAAGGCAATCTCACCGCCGCCATCACCACCTACGTAGAACGGAAGAGTCAAGCCTTAGTCCAGAACGGTCACTTCACTAGTTACTCTGCTACAGTCACGCACACGTACATGGAGAACACAAGTAACCTAGTATCCGGATGACCCACACGCAAGTTAGTATCCAGGTGAGGTTGCAAGCCATTAAACGCACACGCAAACAAATAAAGCACACACATTCTAAGAGACACACGAGGCACGGCCCGGGGAAACATGCGAGTGAGAGGAGGTGAGGCAGGGAGGGTGGAGCTTCCGGCCTGCCAACCATTCACGGGAGACGCAATGAAATACACACACATTAGTCTTCACGTGAATTAATATTTTCCATCAGTTAAATATAAAACTAATATTACTCCTGTTTTTACTCTCTTACGTGGGTACTAAATAATATGGAACAACGTAGAGGTTATGGTACAAATGGCTACGGTAGGTAAGAGGTGACTATCATACGTTCAGTTGGTACCCGTGCTTGCCCGATCATGCGCACATCAACAACCCCACCTTATGTTGCTACTTCATCTAATCTGGGACCGATTTAAATGGATACCGGGCATATAAACTAAACCTACGAACGATAATTATCGTCTATAGCAAACTTTATACTACATTTAGGTTTTAAAAGAACGATTTCTCAAGGCTAAAAGGGTTAGTATTTAAACTGGCCATTCAATAGGGTAAGCACAGAGAGAATACCAAAAGTGAGATGAGATATACGGCTTATGCAGACGGGACAAGGAATAGTATAATCATATATACAAGAACATTTAAGTCAAATACGCTACGGGTATATACATTAACACATAATATATAGACATACCGAACGCGAGATTATAAACGTAAAATAGCAATACGCTACACTACGGATAAATACAATTACATGTATTGGCTCAAGTGAAAGATGGAGAAAGCGAAAATATATAGAAAATGTGGAGGAAAACGTTATTGACACTACGACAAGGCATGCAAGCATTTACACATGAGTACAGTTACGTCTTTTTTATTTTATCCCAGCTATATTTAGACAAATGCATGTAGCTTAGGAAGGATATATGGTAGCTATAAGGATTAATCATATTTATCTATTTCACTCCCAACACCAAACACTTCCCAATGAAATTAATGAAAGCATGTGCACCTATAGTCTGCAGCCTGTTAATGTGTAGATGTCCTTCCTAAGCTGATCAAATTCGTCTACTAGCAGCCAGAATATAATAAAAACAATGTCACCACTAACAATGTCACCGGTACCGTACTGCATGGATTAACTAACAATGTCACCGGTACCGTACTGCATGGATTAACTAACAATGTCACCGGTACCGTACTGCATGGATTAACTAACAATGTCACCGGTACCGTACTGCATGGATTAACTAACAATGTCACCGGTACCGTACTGCATGGATTAACTAACAATGTCACCGGTACCGTACTGCATGGATTAACTAACAATGTCACCGGTACCGTACTGCATGGATTAACTAACAATGTCACCGGTACCGTACTGCATGGATTAACTAACAATGTCACCGGTACCGTACTGCATGGATTAACTAACAATGTCACCGGTACCGTACTGCATGGATTAACTAACAATGTCACCGGTACCGTACTGCATGGATTAACTAACAATGTCACCGGTACCGTACTGCATGGATTAACTAACAATGTCACCGGTACCGTACTGCATGGATTAACTAACAATGTCACCGGTACCGTACTGCATGGATTAACTAACAATGTCACCGGTACCGTACTGCATGGATTAACTAACAATGTCACCGGTACCGTACTGCATGGATTAACTAACAATGTCACCGGTACCGTACTGCATGGATTAACTAACAATGTCACCGGTACCGTACTGCATGGATTAACTAACAATGTCACCGGTACCGTACTGCATGGATTAACTAACAATGTCACCGGTACCGTACTGCATGGATTAACTAACAATGTCACCGGTACCGTACTGCATGGATTAACTAACAATGTCACCGGTACCGTACTGCATGGATTAACTAACAATGTCACCGGTACCGTACTGCATGGATTAACTAACAATGTCACCGGTACCGTACTGCATGGATTAACTAACAATGTCACCGGTACCGTACTGCATGGATTAACTAACAATGTCACCGGTACCGTACTGCATGGATTAACTAACAATGTCACCGGTACCGTACTGCATGGATTAACTAACAATGTCACCGGTACCGTACTGCATGGATTAACTAACAATGTCACCGGTACCGTACTGCATGGATTAACTAACAATGTCACCGGTACCGTACTGCATGGATTAACTAACAATGTCACCGGTACCGTACTGCATGGATTAACTAACAATGTCACCGGTACCGTACTGCATGGATTAACTAACAATGTCACCGGTACCGTACTGCATGGATTAACTAACAATGTCACCGGTACCGTACTGCATGGATTAACTAACAATGTCACCGGTACCGTACTGCATGGATTAACTAACAATGTCACCGGTACCGTACTGCATGGATTAACTAACAATGTCACCGGTACCGTACTGCATGGATTAACTAACAATGTCACCGGTACCGTACTGCATGGATTAACTAACAATGTCACCGGTACCGTACTGCATGGATTAACTAACAATGTCACCGGTACCGTACTGCATGGATTAACTAACAATGTCACCGGTACCGTACTGCATGGATTAACTAACAATGTCACCGGTACCGTACTGCATGGATTAACTAACAATGTCACCGGTACCGTACTGCATGGATTAACTAACAAATCAAAATAAATGTGATCTAAATGTCTCAAGCAGTTTTCCAAAATAGTTCGACCGTGCGTCCTTACTGTGTCTCTAAAAAAAAAATCTAGAATGTCTTGATCACGATTGTACAGTCACGAACATAAATACTGCGACATCAACCAGATAACGCCAACTCCTTCATCACGAGAGGTTTATACTCACGAGAGGTTTATACTAAGCTGAATAAAATCGTTTGGCGGTAGCTAGAATGATATATAGATATAATTGTGAGTTTGAATACAAAGTTTCGCAATACCTTTGGAGACGAAGGGGCGAATATCATCTGGGTGGTTTCGCAGTATTTATGCTCGTGACTGTACCTGTATAAGACAAAATACTAAAGTTATTGATGCCGTTCTTATAACCCCACGTTCTCTTTGATAGTAAAAAGTGAGAGAAAACGGATTGAAGTTCAAGCCTAATGTTTCGAAGCAGTTTCAATCAGTGATTGAACCTGATCCACGGCTTACAAATGGTAATACTTACCCAATATCCAGTGGATTATATTATATATTTACCCTTGGAGTACCAGCGACGTCTTGTTAAAATTTAGTCTAGCTATATTTAGACGATAGTATGCAGCTTAAGAAGGATTTGTGGTAGTTAAAAGGGTTGGTTGAGATTGTTTGAAGCCTTATTATTGCTAGAGATCCTTCCTAAGCTGAATAAAATCGTCTAATCATTGCCAGAATATAATTAAAAGGATGTCACCGGTACTGAACTGGTTAACCCTATAGTATATAGGCTATAACTAACACACATATGTGTAAAGTATAATAATATACTATAATTAATTTTGCTTAACAATTATCCCATTCTGTACCAGCGACGTCTTTTTAACTTTATTCTAGCTATATTTAGACGATTTTATGCAGTTTAAGTTGGATCTGTGGTAGTCAGAAGGGTTAAGTGAGATAGTTTGAAGCCTGTTAATTGCTAGAGGTCCTTTATATACTTAATACAATCGTCTAATAATAGCCATAATATAAACAGAAAGATATTGCCGGTACAGTAGGGGTTAATCAAGAGCTCATACTTAATTTAACCTACATATACTTGTTCGCTGTTTTGTCTTGTGTTTTGTGTTTTCCTGTTCTTGCTCTGTCTTGAGTCGGCCACCCCCAAGAAAACAAAACAAAAATAATAATAAAATAGAGGAAAATAAAATAAAAAATAGGAATACACCGTGCCGTTTCGCCCAAAATCAAAACGGCATACCCAACTCTGCGATGGGTCACCATCATCACTACTAGTCACTATCACCATTACTATCATCAACACTACTACTATTATAGTCATCACTACTCTTACCATTATCACTACTACTCTCACCATCACTACTACTGTCATCATCACTACAACTTTCACCATCATCACTACTACTCACCATCATCACTACTACTGTCACCATCATCACTAATGTCATCATTATCACTATAACTATCATTATATATTACTTGTCACCATCATCACTACTATCATGACCATCATCACTACTACCAGTACTGTCACCATCATATCTATTACTGTCATCATCATCTCTACCATCATCATCACTGCTGTCATCATCACTACAACTACAACCATCATCACTACTATTATCACCATTATCACTACAATTACCATCATCACCATTATCACTACAATTACCATCATCCCCACTATTACCACCATTATCACTACAATTACCATCATCCCCACTATTACTACCATAACTTCTAATGTTAACTAAACTAACTTACCCTAACAAATGCGGGGCGAGATGTTTCCGCCCCCAGAACGAAGGCGTTCTGTGTGTGAGCCCCTACGGGGCACACACACACAGAACGCCATCATAGCAGAAGGGGGAGGTTCTAGGGTGGGGCCCCCTGGGTGGGGGGGGGGGGGGGAATAACCATATTTTGGATCTAAAATCACAACTATTGCACACATTCAAAACATTTTTTTTGACTGACGTTCGCATTCACCTAACAAATGTTTGCGTGAAATTTGGTAAAAATCCGTCCAACGGTCTAGGAGTTTCAGGACAGACAGACAACGATTACAACAGATTTGTTTTTCCAGTGGTACCCACTATACGTGGGGGGGGGGGGGGGGGCGATACCAAACTCTGCTTGCTCAGAGTTGTGTGTGTGTGTGCCAATACGGACCACACACACACACATGGAATAGGTACAGGGTGGGGGGTGGGGGTCCTGAAAGGGGCGGGGGGCAAAACCATTTGTAGGACCTAAGATCATAACTATTGCACAAATTTAAAACAAAAATAATAATTACCGTCTAATTCACGCACCGAAGGTTCGTGTGAAGTTTGGTGAAAATCCGTCAAACGGTCTAGGAGGAGTTCTCGGACAGACAGACAGACAGACAGACATTTCGGTTAGCATGTACCACTATACGGGGGGCGATACCACTCTGCTTACGCAGAGTTGATGATAGTTAGATAGTCCAAATTGCACCGGTAGTCTTTCATCATTAGTGGGTTAAGATTTCAATATTTGGTTTTGTTTAATTTAATCATGTGGCAAAGTTTTCGCTCATTTGGTTTAATATAATAGTTAGTAACTCCTGCATAATGCATACATAGTGTTTGGTTTAATATAATAGTTAGTAACTCCTGCATAATGCATACATAGTGTTTGGTTTAATATAATAGTTAGTAACTCCTGCATAATGCATACATAGTGTTTGGTTTAATATAATAGTTAGTAACTCCTGCATAATGCATACATAGTGTTTGGTTTAATATAATAGTTAGTAACTCCTGCATAATGCATACATAGTGTTTGGTTTAATATAATAGTTAGTAACTCCTGCATAATGCATACATAGTGTTTGGTTTAATATAATAGTTAGTAACTCCTGCATAATGCATAAATAGTGTTTGGTTGTGTAGTTTGGTTAGTCTCGTAGTGGTAAGCGGTCTGTCAATAAAGTAGACGGGCCGTTTCGCCCAAAATCAAAACGGCATACCCAACTCTGCGAAGGGTTACCATCATCACTTCTAATACCATCATCAATCACAATCATCACTACTACTGCCATCAACACTACAACTGCCACAATCTTCACGACTACTGTCATCATCACCATTACTATGATCATCATCACTACTACAATTACAATCATCACTACTACTCTCACCATCATCACTACTACTGTCACCATTGTCACTACCATCTTAATCACTACTATTATCATTGATACTACAACCATCAACCATCATTACCACTATCATCACCACCATCTTACAATCACCATTACTACTGTCACCATCATCACCATTACTATGATCTTCATCATCACAACTATTGTAATCATTACTACAACTTTCACCATCATCACTACTACTCACCATCATCACTAATACTCACACCATCGTCACTACCATCATCACTACTGTCATTATTATCACTACAACTATCATCATTACTTGTCACCATCATCACTACTATTATGACCATCATCACTACTACTAGTACTGTCACCATCATATCTACCATCATCACTACTGTCATCATCATCAATACAACTACAACCATCATCACTGCTATTATCACCATCATCACTACTATCACCATCAGTCCCACTATTACTACCATCACTTATAATGCCATCTAAACTAACTTAATTAAATTACCTAGCAAATGCGTAGCGAGATGTTTTTGCCCCCAGAAAGAATGCTTTCTAAGAATGCCATCATTGCTGGGTTGGGGGGTAAAACCATATTTTGGACTTAAAATCATAACTATTGAATACATTCAAAAAATCTGTTTTGACTGACCGTCGCATTCACGCACCGAATGTTCGTTAGAAGTTTGTGTGAAAATCCGTCGAACGGTCTAGGATGAGTTTTCGGAAAGACAGACATACGTCTCACTATTATCATCACATCTGAGACATGTGTATGATGTGTGGCTTTCTGTGATGTGTGCCCCGTAGAGGGGCACACACACACACGGAATAGGTACAGGGTGGGCGGTGGGGGTCATGAAGGGGTGGGGGGGGGGGGGGGCTGTTAGGAGAGGGGGCAAAATAATGTTTAGGACCTAAGATCATAACTATTGCACAAATTCAATTTTTTTTTTTTTAATTACCGTCCCATTCACGCACCGAAGGTTCGTGTGAAGTTTGGTGAAAATCCGTCGAACGGTCTAGGAGGAGTTCTCGGACAGAGACAGACAGACATTTTGATTAGCATGTACCACTATACGGGGGGCGATACCACTCTGCTTACGCAGAGTTGATAAACAATACAATTCCACACAGCTAATATAAAGTAGACGTGCCGTTTTGCCCAAAATCAAAACGGCATACCCAACTCTGCGATGGGACACCATTACTATCATCAGCACTACTACTATTACAGTCATCACTACTACTCTTACCATCATCACTACTACTGTCATACTGAAGTTTAGTGAAAATCCGTCAAACGGTCTAGGAGGAGTTCTCGGACAGACAGACGGACAGACAGACATTTCGGTTTGCATGTACCACAATACGGGGGGCGATACCACTCTTCTTACGCAGAGTTGATAATAAAAATGATTAGAAACATCAAGTGGTCTCATTCAAAAAGGTGTTCTATATTGGAGTGTATTGCATTTTAAAACAATGTTTGATTATATATTTGAATGCATTAATAGAGGATGAAGACTTGACACTAACACTAGTATCAGCATCGAAATCATCATCATCACCACTTTCACCATTATAACCATGTGCCATAATATGCATCTAAATCACCAGAGCGAGTATATATGTGTATTCTTATTCGATATTCCATTAAGGGGAGGTATTTAGTTTGTTCACTAGACCTCCATCAAACTTAAAATTACACCCCCTTGAGTCCCTTTCAAGATAAATCTGTACATTTTTTGGTAGAAAAATGTCCCGGCCGAAAGCCGGTTCCTCTTAAATTACAGGCTCGCTATCGCTCGCCAGGAAAAAATCGACACCTAAATGGCACGAAAGGTCTTAATATGGGGTGAAAGTTCTTAAAATCGCTAAACTAATGGGGCAAACATTTTATAATATCAAAAGGAATGGGGCTAAACATGAGGGAGAAAGGGGTCAAGAAAAAAATCCCTCAAGTGGATATCTCCCCTTAAAGTATAAAAGCAGTAATCATCGCCTACCATAATACCTTAACACACATCTAGAGCATTTTGGCCAATCAGATAATTCTAGATATCCTGCTAACATCTGCACACTCAAATTCAAGGCAATAATGTTTCGGTTTTTCTTATTCGATTTCCCATTCAATTTAAATATTACTGATCATCGCCTACCAAAATACCCTAATATGTATCTGGATCATTTTCGCCAATCAGATCATTCTAGATATTCTGTTAAGGGGTAGGTAGTTGCTTATTCTGTTAAGGGGTAGGTAGTTGCTTATTCTGTTAAGGGGTAGGTAGTTGCTTATTCTGTTAAGGGGTAGGTAGTTGCTTATTCTGTTAAGGGGTAGGTAGTTGCTTATTCTGTTAAGGGGTAGGTAGTTGCTTATTCTAGACCACCTTAACCCTCATGTCTAGTCCCAATAGTTTTGAGATTTTGAGACGTTCGTTTCATTAGTTTGGTGATTTTGAGACCTTACGCCCCATTTCCTTGTCAATAGTAAGACCTTTTGTGCCATTTAGGTGTTTTCGAGCCAGTAATTTCAGGAGGAATCGGTCTTCGGCCGGAACGAGTTTCTACCAAAATAAAATGCAAATATATCTTGAAAGAAGGTGTGTTTTAAAGCTTGATGGAGGTCTAGCGAGGAACCTAACAATAAATTAATGAATTAACAAACAAATAACCACTACCCTCTTTAACTTCTGCACAATCAAATTCAAGGCAATACCATTTTTTTTAGCTTCGTGGTAGCACACAGTTGGATGATGATTTACTCCCATTTTTTTGTGTTTACTTCTTGTGATCGGAAATCTAAGAAACGCCCAAAGAGTGTAGGAGCTGCACCTCTCGTAAGTTAGCCACCAAGGGCGATCCACATCTTCCTTCTTGCGCCAAAAGGCAGTTTAACGCCTTCTGTACCGGCGACGTCTATATAATTGTATTCTAGCTACTATTAAACGATTTTATACAGTTACAAAAAAACTCCCATCAATTAACAGGCTCCGCACTATCTCACCTAACCCTTTTTACAACCCCACAACCTTCTTAAACTGCACAAAATCGTCTAAATATAGCTAGAACGAAATTAAAAGGACTTCGCAGGGACAGAAGGGGTTAATACGATTTTGTGTATGGTTTTGTTTAGTGGAGACGGTTGCTTTTTCTGGACTCCCTTGTCCCTAATATTTAGCCCCACTAGTTTTGACATTTTAAGACGTTCGCCGTATAAGTTTGTCGATTTCAAGACCTTTTGCTCAATATCTTTATCAATATAATGACCTTTCTTGTAATTTAGGTGTCTATATAATTTGCTGGCGAGCGATAGTGAGCCTGTAGTTTTGTAGGAACCGGCCTTCGGCAGGAAAATTTTTCTACCAAAAGTACAAATTAATCTCGAAGGGGGATCTTGAGAATGTTTTTTAAAGCTTGATGGAGGCCTAGGGAGGTTAGGAAGGACCTGTGGGAGTCAATGAGCACATTACTATAGATATAACCCTTCTGATTCTTAGAGGTCCTTTCTAAGCTGAATAAAGTCGTATCAACGAGTTAGCCAGAGTAAAAGAGTGTAGGAGCCACCTTAGTTTTTTCGCCAAAATTCATCTTAATAGGATTGTGTATATTGACTGGTTAACCTTTTGTACAGTTGCCCATAACAGTTGTGTTCCTCGTTGGGATCTTATGCAGAGAAGTAAAGTAGTATTGCGAGAGTGGTTTATTTTCATTATCAGTGTTCTATACCCGGTGTCAGGTAACTTGGCAATAATTCTGATCAATAGCTTCTTTATATTTCAGAAACGGATATAGCAAACAGGCCGTAATTTCACACATCTATTTATTGGTCTACCCTTACAATTGCATATAAATACCAGCTTGATTGTCTTCACTATGTTTAAGGGGAGATCTCCACTTGAGGGATTTTTTTCTTGACCCCTTTCTCCCTCATGTTTAGTCCCATTGATTTTGATATTATAAAACGTTTGCCCCACTAGTTTAGCGATTTTAAGAACTTTCACCCCATATTAAGACCTTTCGTGCAATTCAGGTGTCGATTTTATCCTGGCGAGCGATAGCGAGCCTGTAATTTAAGAGGAACTGGCCTTCGGCCTGGACATTTTTCTACCGAAAAATGTACAAATTTATCTTGAAAGGGACTCAAGGGAGTGTAATTTTAAGCTTGATGGAGGTCTAGGGAACAAACTAAATACCTCCCCTTAAGCTGAAGCATGTTAAGGGGTGAGGATCTGTGCCAGGTTAGCTGACACAGGGTTTAGTCAGATGAGTTAACCATTGCATACATAAGAAATACGTTCATTAATACGTGCATTCATTTTCCATTGATAAGATCATGGAGAGGAACAGAACTTATGTGGGCAACCGTACATAAGGTATATAGGTTTGTATATGGATGTGCAGGTGTGTATGTGTATTTGCAGGTGTGTATGTGTATTTGCAGGTGTGTATGTGTATTTGCAGGTGTATATGTGTATTTGCAGGTGTGTATGTGTATTTGCAGGTGTGTATGTGTATTTGCAGGTGTGTATGTGAATGAATGTTCGTTAATGTGTGTTTGCTTGTTGATATGATATAAATATAAATAAATATTTATAAAAGCCATCATCAGATATATACTAAAGTGTAGCCTATAGCGAAAAGGTGCCTTTTTAGAAGGTTACTCTCTAAAGGTTCAGTCAATGAAATATTATTGTTTATAAAACAGTTTGTATATTGTACATATTTTGAGTTAATAATAATATTTAAAACATGTTGAAATAACTGAAAAGTTTACACAATAAATATAAACACCATACAAGAAGGAGCATTTTATTGACAACGTGTCGCAGATAGCTTCTTCAGGTCACTGGTCATAGTGACCTGAAGAAACTATCTGCCAAACGTTTTCAACAAAGTGCTCCTCCTCCTATGGTGATTATATTCATTAAAAAAAACGCATTATTATTTTCAGCACTGATTTTTATTTTCCTTTGGATATAGTTACACGATCTTATTAATTTTGGTATTAGCCCATTATGCCCAGGAGACGTCTTTTTATTTTCATGCTTGCTATATTTGGACGATGTTGTGCAGTATAAGACAAATCTGTGGTATTAAATAGGGTAAAGTGAGATCATTCGAAACATGTTAATTGCTGGAGGCCCTTTCTAAACGGAATGAATCTGTCTAACAGTAGTCAGAATAGTGTTAAAAGGACGGCACTGGTGCTGCAAAGGTTAAGGGAGTCTGGGATGGAGGGTTTTTAGTCTATGGGGAAAACTATGGCATTACAAATACATTTTCAATATTAAATCAAACAAAATATCCCAATAATCCCCTAGACGTCGGATGAGATAGTGTTGAATAAGATAATTTTACCCTTCGATTCCTAATCGTCATTCAGAAGCTCAAAAAATACCCCATATTAACTAGAATACATTTAACATATGAAGCCATCGTGGTGTAAGGCTTAGTGGTTCTCTGTCTCTGTCTCTGTCTCTGTCTCTCTCTCTGTGTGCACCTGCGCGTGTGTGTGCATGTGTACGTGCATATTACTGGAGAGAGAGAGAGAGAGAGAGAGAGAATCCGAAAGTCAATCTATGGGCGGGCTTGTGTGTCTATTTATAACTTGCCTTTCGTACTTAACATTCCACTTCACCGACGATACTATTTCCGACTCTGGTTCCTGGCTATCATTAGACGATTATATTCAGATTAGGAAGGGTATATGGAAGTCAGAGGGATTATATTCAGATTAGGAAGGGTATATGGAAGTCAGAGGGATTATATTCAGATTAGGAAGGGTATATGGAAGTCAGAGGGATTATATTCAGATTAGGAAGGGTATATGGAAGTCAGAGAGATTATATTCAGATTAGGAAGGGTATATGGAATTCAGAGGGATTATATTCAGATTAGGAAGGGTATATGGAAGTCAGAGGGATTATTGAGATAGTTTTTAAGCTCATAATTCCCACACATCTTTCTAAGCTATATAGCATCGTCTAATGATAACAAGAATAAGCCGTCAAAATGCGTCCTAATCTTCAGAGGGTAAAGGCATTAAGGGGAGAGGGTCGTTTTTCTGGTCCCCCTTCTTCCTCATGTTTAGCCCCATTAGTTTTCAGATTTTAAGACATTCGGCAATGTTAAAACCTTTCGCACCATTTGTTTGGCAATATTAAAACTTTTCGTGTCATTTAGATGTCAATTTTGTTCCTGTCGAGCGATAGCGAGCCTGTAATTTAAGAGGAACGGGACATTTTTCATCGAAAAGTGTACAAATTTATCTTGAAGGAGGGTATTGGGAGGGATTGAGCTTGATGGAGGTCTTGGGAGGAAAAAATTAAATATAGAAATACATAAATAAGCCAATAAATACGCCCATCCCCCCTAACATGATTGGCTGTTAACAACACTAAACAATCAAGGTCATATAAACGGTAAGCCAAAGGTATAGAAGATCACGGAGAATACGGATAGTGATTAAGGGGGGTCACCGGCTTTTTAAATCTTTCTCTCCGTTTCTCTCTTTCCCTGGCTTGCATCCATTCGGCCCCATTCAGCCAACTGTTTTAAGACGTTTATCCCCATCAAGGTATTGATTTCTTCCTGGTGAGCGATAGCGAGCCAGCATTGTATGGAGAAATCCGGCTTCGCCGGAGAAATTTTTCTATCGAAAAATGTACAAATTCAGCTTGCTGTCAAAACAAAAATATATATATGCTGACTCGCTTCCGCTCGCCAGGAAAATATTAACACCTGGATGGGGGTAAACGTCTTAAAACAGTAGGCTGAATGAGACCGAATATATACAAGCCAAAGAGAGAGGGGGAGAAAGAGAAAAAAAGCGAGGTGGGCTCCCTTAACCTTTCTATCCATATAGATACTACGGATGGGTTTATTACTACCAACGTACAGTCGCAATCCCTAAAAGTAAGCCCCCCTCAACTCAAGAAATATTTATATCCCGGGTCTTTCTGGATGACAGGTAAACGTGGCAACACACACACGAACACACTCCATTCCGATTTAGCACAGGTGGCTCGAACAGCAAAATGAACCCTTGATGGTTTGGATGTATCAACGTTAGTTTTTGCTTTCCATTGCAATCAGTTCTTCAAATGTCAGCCTAATATAATATTGCAGAACTATTTGCGTGTAAACAATCATTCACAAATACACGTCACATACGGCTTTATGTAGCTTGAAACGAATGAAATTTGAAAGAATTCAAACAAATTCCTCACAGTGTCCGAAACCTACATGTTCAAAATAGATTAAACTGTTTAAGCAATACTATTTATAATAACAAGACACTTTATTTTAACCATGGCCAAACTACAATGGATAGGAATAAATATTATCCAACTCATGGCCAACTGTATTCACTCCAAGCTACAATATATCGCAACCCGAAGTCACAAGCTCGAGTCGAGTCCTTCCGAAATATAAAGCTTGATTATTATACCCCGGGTAATTCTATTATTATACCCCGGGTAATTCTATTATTATACCCCGGGTAATCATATTTCGTATTTTAAAACCTTGCTTAGGTGCTTTTCTAAATATATAATTAAAGAAAGTTAAACAGCTTTAATGTGTTATAAATGGGCTTAATCTATTCATAATTAGACAGATCACTATTTGTTGGTGCTAATTTCGACCGTGAGGGATTAGGAAAGCCATTCTGTGAGGTTTAATAATATGGCAATAAATTCTGAATAAACATAATCCATCATGCAACACATGTCTACTATTTGCGACAATACAAAACCTGCGCAATACCTGACTTCCGTAGGTAATCTGTTTATTACTATTCAAATTTGTTTAGTATCATTCCACCCTCTCTCTCTCTCTCTCTCTCTCTCTCTCTCTCTCTCTCTCTCTCTCTCTGCTACCTATCTGAATTGGCTTGGTTCTCCATGTCTACCAATATATTTTTGTCGAGTTTTCTTATTATGTTAATGATCATACATTCATAATCATACATTTTATCCAGAGATATGGTGGTATGCCTGAACAAAGTGAGTTGTGCATTTTGCCGGTTTAGGAAGGTAAGGTCTTCCTAAAGAATCATGGTAATCTCTACCTAGTGTCAGAGAGCAATAGAAGCTAAAATAATTTCAAATGAGGGAAAAGGAGGGTCGGGAAGAGAATAGTTTAGCAGGGCACACAGGAATATCACTTCATATATTACCATCAATAGAGAGGATTATAGTATGAAGTTGAAAAACGGTTGCCAGTTGTTCTAAATGTCATCAATAATGTTTGACCACTAAAGTTGCTTCAATGCAGTAAATATAAGTAATTGTTTTATCTATTGATTCACAGACATAAATAACTTCACGATCTTAACATAATTATTTCTTATAATCTGCAATGTTTTAAATGACTACTCCTAATCAAATAGAACCATAATCAATACGCCTCGTTTGGGTCAGTAGACATGGTGCAGAATGCTGTGTCCAGTTATACAACTTGAAGTAATTTACATCTTACGAAAATAAGCAAAATAGTTGCAGTCAACCACAAAAGGTTCACATGGCTGTTCCAGCTTCTGTTTCATTTGAGCGGAGTGTGTTCGTTCCCAAGTTTACCCGTCGTTCAGAAATACCCAAGCAATTTTTTATTGTCAGCATCGAGAGGGGCTTACTTTTAGGGATTGAGACTGTACCTTAAAGGGGTAGATTATTATGGACACAATTATGACCCGTTTCATACTTATTAATGTTTACATATAATAATTAGGCAATTAGCACATTTCCGCTGTACAGTATGCGAGTTCTCTAGATCACTTAAATTTCAGCAATACTGGTTTATATAATCGTATAGTATTATCGTATTGCCTGACAGCTCGAGCACCTTCGCCGGCTCTTTGAATTATATACAAAGTATATCTTACAAATACACGTGAGTTTCATGCATATTTTAGTTTACTCTCACCGAAAGTAAAAAAAAAAAAAAAAAAAAAAAAAAAAATTATATATATATATATATATATATATATATATATTTATATATATATTGCACCGAATGCTAGCTCTAATATGTGTACCAGTTCGGTTACGATTACTTCGAACTAAACTAAATACACGATTTAACAGTCTGCCCTGCCTCAGAAACGACCCTTCGGTAAGGTTACTCCGTTTTCATTCATAACTTTTCCACTTTCTTTCTCCACTGAATGCTCTTGTACTCCTCTACTACCCCTTCCATCCACCACTTGTTTGTAATCCACTCTCATTATCAACTCTGCCCGTTGTTGAAGGCAGGGAGTGCAAGGGAGGGAGAGGGAGAGAGAGAGAGAGAGAGAGAGAGAGAGAGAGAGAGAGAGAGAGAGAGAGAGAGAGAGAGAGAGAGAGAGAGAGAGAGAGAGAGAGAGAGAGAGAGGGGATAGAGGGAGAGTGTGTGTGCGTGTGTGTGTGCGCGCGCGCACGTTCACAGAATATCTCTAAAAGAATAAATGGATTTCGACGAGATTCGCTCTGTCTCTTTAATAATCCTCGCACCCCATTCCTCTCCCTACCAATTCGCTCTTAAGTCATTCGCAATAGACTAATACATTCCAAAGTCGCCCAGGCATACATCCAGCAATAATTCAGATATCAAACCCAATCTCCACCATCCTCATCTCTCCCTTCTCAAATCCCTTCATTTCGTTCGGACAATAAGGGTTCTGGTTTTCGTTATTCAGATATCAAGAATAATCACCCTTTAACCTATTGCTTCGTTCCTAATCCTTCCAAAATGTACTCCTTTCTCCTTAATTCTCCTGGCAAAACTCAGGATTCCATATTCATAAATCATCTAGGAAAAACAATCATCATTCCCTCTACCATTTAGCTTTTAATCCTCATAAATCTACTAATACCTTCCGAATATACATCCGAATTCACCCCAGCAATAATGTTGTTACTAATCCTTCCAAAATCTACTACTTTCTTCATAATCATCTTGGTAGAACTCAGGATCCCATATTCATAAATCATCTAGGAACAGCAATCATTAGCCCTTCCATTTATCTTTTAATCACTAGAAATCTACTAATGACTTAAAAAATACATCCGAATTCACCTCAGCAATAATTCAGATATCAAACCGAATCTCCAGCACTCTCATTCCCTTCTTAATACCCTCCAAATCGCTCGGACAAGATGGGTTCTGGGGCTCGTAATTCAAATATTAAGAATAATCATCCTCTAACCATTTACTTCGCTCATAATCCTTACAAAATCTACTTCTTTCTCCTTAAATCGTCCTGTCAAAACTCAATAATATAATGTGAAACTTGCAAAATAAACAAACCAGAACTTGGACGAACACAGTAAAAAGACAAAACAACTTATCAACATTTTCGTAAATCATCTAGGAAAAACAATCATCTACTAATGCCTTCCGAATATACATCCGAATTCACCCCCGCCATAATTCAGATATCAAAACGAATCTCCAGCACCCTCATTCTCTTCCTAATCCCCTCCAAATCGCTCGGACAATACGGGTTTTGGGTCTCGTAATTCAGATATCAAGAACAATCCTCGGTGGCGCTCCCGATAATAAGAGATTTTTACATCGGGCGGGCGAGTGGGTCATTACCAATAGAGTCTTACATTAGGGAGGGCGGGGCAGGGTTACCAAATCAAGTTAGCTAGATAGTAAATACATGCCGAAAATAGCTAGAATAATACCACGATCTCTACAATATCGCTCTAAAATGACTCAAATCTCCGGACTATCGCTAGAATAATGCCACACTCTCTACAATATCGCTCTAGAAGGGATCAAATCTCCGAGTATCGCTAGAATTCATGTCGCTAGATGTAAAAATTCGTCTCTAGATGGAAAGAAACACCTCCAGATCTAGCGAGAAAGTAGCTATATTGGCAAGACTGAGGCGGGGAGGAGCTGCTGATGTGGTTGAAGCCGAGACACTGGAGGGGAAACGCCCAAAACCTTCTGCTTTTATTAGGGGCAGAGTCACAAAGGACATTCTTTGTCATCAGTTTGACTCGGCAACTACGCCATCAAATCATCTGTATTCAAGATATGCACAATTGTACCCAACTATACTAACCAACCTTCATTCTAGTCGTCTATATTAATGCCCAAACACCCCCAGAAACGTTGCTCTAAAAACGTTTTCAATCCAGAGTTGCCGGTAATAAAAGTGTGTGTGACTCGGTGCACATTATACTACTGCTTCTGCTGTTCAGGTGGCTGCTTCCGAGGCTGCTGTAAGAATTAGCAATGGGGGGCGGGGGTTGAGATTCGCTGAGAATTTAATTGATTTGTTAATGTTATCTTATGCGTTGGAAAATGAATTGTATATTTGATTAATTTAATAGCCTTCTAGATATATATATTTTGATATTGAATATTTTGTATATAGATATATATATATATATATATATATATATATATATATATATATATATATATATATATATATATATATATATGTGTGTGTGTGTGTGTGTGTGTGTGAGTTTTTGTCTATGTGAATGAGGGAGACAAAAGGCAAAACTGACTGTGACGAGTGCCTCCCCCAGAGTTAAAAGAGTGACAGGGCCAACATCAAGGAACGTTCAAGCCAAAATGTCTAGACACACGGAGTTTGAAACAATTTAAGTCATAGGAAGAGGGAAAGATGGATTCAAGGAGAGAGTTCCAGAGCTCAGCTGTTGAATAGAAGAATGATTGGGAGCAACGTTGTACTCTTGAGTTGGAGAGTTGTACAGAGTAGGGGTGGGATTGTGTTGCAAGATGGGTACCACATACCCTACGTAGAGGAGGTTGTATACACTGAGACAGCTCTGAGGAACACTGAGTATGATGTAGCGATAGAATAGCGAGAGAGAGATGCAACATTGCGGCGAAGAGTGATTGCAGAGAGTTGGTGAGTGGACGGGAGTTAATGATACAAAAAACTTTCCTTTCTACTTTGTCTAGAAGTGCTGTGTGAGAGGATCCTCCCCACACATGTGAACAATACTCAATACAAGGACGCACTGTGCCCCTGTACAGAGCAAGAAGCTGAGCAGGGGTAAAGAACCCCTTGAGGCGGTTGAGATTACTAAGCTTCTTGGAGCTGCCTTAGCAAGACTGGTAATATGGTCCTTCCAAGTGAGAGCAAAAGAAAAAGAGACACAGAGAATACTGAGAGAAGATGAAGGGTTGATTTTTGTATTGTTGAAGAATAAGGGATAGTCCTGTGGGAGTTCACGGCGGGTAGATAGATGGAGAAATTGGATTTTGGAAGCATTAAAGGTAACAAGTTTTTTTTTCTGCCCCAATTGGAAATGGTAGTTCGATCAGAAGATAAGTGTTGTATGGCTACATTACGTTTGCTTTTGAGAGATTGCTGGCTGGGGCGTTCTGGGAAATTAATTGAATAGTGTTAGGTAGAATCGTCTGCATATGAATGGATAGGACTGGAGGTACAGTTGAGAAGATCATTTATGGAAATTTAAAAGAGATTAGGAGATAGGACAGATCCCAGAGGAACACCGGAGTTGATAGGATGAGGAAGTGAACGTTGGCCGTCCACAACTGCAACTATGGAACGACCGGAAAGGAAATTAGAGACAAAGGCACAGATGGAGTGATAGAAACCGAAGGAGGATAGCTTAGAAATTAGACATTTGTGCCAGACTCTATCGAAGGCCTTTGATATGTCTAAAGCAATATAAAAGGTCTCACCGAAGTCCCGAAAGGAGTATGACCAAGAGTTAGTAAGATATGAAAGAAGATCACCAGTAGAGCGACCTTTAAGGAAGTCATACTGATGATCTGAGGGTGGATTATGAGAAGATAAAATGCTTAAGAAATTTGGAAGTAAAAATAGTTTTAAAAACTTCAGATATACAAGAGATGAGAGCAATTGGACGATAGATGGAAGGTTGAGAGTGGTCACCCTTCTTTGGGATAGGTTGAATGAGAGCAAACTTCCAGCAAGAAGGGAATATGTTAGAGGAGAGACAGAAACGAACAAGTTTGACTAGGCAGGGAGTCAGCACGGGAGCAAATTTTTTTAGTACAACAGGAGGAACATCATCCGGACCACACGCCTTCTTAGTATCAAGCACAGAGAGGGTAGAAAGTACATCTTTAGAAGAGATTAGGATATTAGGCATAAGTAGGAGAAAGGGAGGTGGAGAGGGAGGAATAGCACCGGAATCATCCAAAGTCGATTTCTAGCGAAAGTTTGAGCGAAGAGTTCAGTTTTGTCAGAGGAAGAAGTGATGGTTGTGCCATCAGAGTGAAAACGGGGAGGGAAAGACGAGGAAGAAAAGTTGTTGGAGAGGTTTTTGGCTAGATGCCAGAAAGCTTAGGAAGAGCTAAAGTTGGATAGTTCAGTGCATTTATTATTGATGAAAGAGTGCTTGGCAATTCGAAGAACAGATTTGGCTTGATTCTGGGCAGAAACATAGGAAGAATGAGATTCTTGAGATTGAAGGCGTCGGTACCGGTACCGTTTGAATGCTTCCTCCTTATTACCGACAGCAGTAGAACAAGCGTGAGTAAACCAAGATTTGTTTGCATTAGACTGAGAGAAAGAAAATGGAATGTACGCTTCCATGCCCGAGAGGATTACCTCGGTAATGCGTTCAGCACTCTCCGAGGGTCCTCGGCCACGGAAGCAGAAGAAATTCTATGGGAAATCAAAGAAGTACTGCCGGAGAGCCTCCCAGTCGGCAGCACCAAAGTGCCACAAGCGCCGCCGGCTGTGAGGATCGTGTGTGGGTGTGTGTGTGTGTGTGTGTGTGTGTGTGTGTGTGTGTGTGTGAAATAGAGGTTCCTCTTGAATTACAGGCTCGCTATCGCTCGCTAGGATTTTGTTTACACCAAAACGGCACCCAAGGTTGACAAAAATGGAGTGAAAGTTCTTAAAATCGCCAAACTAATAGGCCGAACACCTTAATATCTAAAAAGCAATGGGGCAATGAGGGAAAAAGGGGTCCAGAAAAAAATGCTTGAAGTGGAAATCTCCCCCTTAACTCTTTCCGTATTCAAAGAGGCATTCCTTTCCTATGATCCTGGCTCTCAATAGTCGATTTTATTAAGTTAGGAAGGTACTGGGGAAGTCAAAGGATTCGCATTTACTAGTAGCAATCTTTTTAATAGCCATGGACATAAATAATGTTCATATTGACCTAAACATATTCTTGGTTACGTCAACAAACCCAATTAGTACTTCTAAATTGCCAATGAAACCGCCTTAGGGGAAAGAGAGAGAGAGAGAGAGAGAGAACAATTCAGTAAGCTAACTCCTAAACAATATTCGTACACTCCCCACTGAAAATTTATCTTGATATTTTAACACTTCAGTAACAGACAGACTTACACACACACACACACGCACTCTCTCTCTCTCACCAATTCAGTAAGGTAATTTCTGAACACTCTTCGTACACTCCTCTCCCACCGCTCATTTCCCGCCAGCTTAGACCACACCACGGAGACGCCCAGATATTAATAAGGGGAGATGGGACGTTTGGCTAGTCCCCCTTCTTCCTCATGCTTAGCCCCATTAGTTTTCAGATTTTATGTTTGGCGATTTTAAGACTTTTCACCCCATTTCTTTGTCAATATTTAGATTTTTCGTGTCATTTAGATGTCGATTTTTACCTGGCGAGCGACAGCGAGCCTGTAATTTAAAAGGAACCGGCCTTTGGCCGGCCGGGACATTTTTCTATTGAAAAAAAGTACAAATTTATCTTGAAGGAGGATTTTAGGGGGATTTTTTTGTTTGTGTGTTTTTTTTTAGCTTGATGAAGGTCTAGGAAGGAAACAATACAAATATTAAACAAATACAAATATGAACAAGTATATACGCTCATCCCCCCTTATGAGTGCTTGTTCTTCTTCTTGTTGTTCTTCTTGTTAGGGGAATTAGCAGTAGTGACAGCTCCTGGATTTTACGGTTCATGTTTTTGTACTGCTTGTGGTGGCTCCCTTAAATTAATATATGTGCTTTGGTTTACTCGGGATTATTATTACTTAGTGTGTGTGTGTGTGTGTGTGTATGTGTGTGAGAGAGAGATAATGTGTGTGCGTGTTTCTATGAGTTGATGTGCGTGTGTGTGTGTGTGTGTGTGTGTGTGTGTGAGAGAGAGAGAGAGAAAGATAATGTGTGTGCGTGTTTCTATGAGTTGATGTGGTGTGTGTGTGTATGGGTGTGTGTGTGTGTGTGTGTGTGTGTGTGTGTGTGCGGGGTGATGGGGGGGTGAGATTTTATATATGTGTTCTATGAGGGAATGGAAGTTTGTGTGGTGTATGTGTGTGAGTTCTGTGTGGGTGTGGGCGCGTGTGTGTGGGTGTGTGTGATTGACATATACGACCACTTACGATCACCATTCTCTCTGTTGCAATAGGTGTGAGTAGAGTATTGATATACCTACTACAGGTAGTATTGATATACCTACTACAGGTAGCGCCAGCGAACTTGACAAAAAACTTGACCCCTTAACTTCTTATAACTCGAAATTAATTAAAACGATCGGGTTGACGTTTCTATAACTTGGGAAGAGTCCACCAGGTAATAGGTGTGGATATTTACAGCCAGTTTGCTCTTGGCCCTTATGAGTTACAGAGAGGTCAGGGATCAAGATTATTGTCAAGTTGGTTGGCGCTACCTATAGTGTTGATTTAAGAGGGGATGGGCGTATTAATGTGTTCATTTATGTATCTTTGTACTATCATTTTAGTTTCCTCCCTACACCTCCATCAAGCTTATTCAAACAACCGCCCAAGATCCTCCTTCAAGATAAATTTGTACATTTTTCGATAGAAAAATGTCCCCAATAAATCCGGTTCCTCTTATATAACAGGCTCGCTATCGCTCGCCATGACTCTCTCCAGGAAAGAATTGACACCTAAATGACACGAAAAAGTCTTGACATTGACCAAAAAGAAAATGGGATGCAAGTTCTTAAAATCGCCAAACTAATGGGCCAAACGTCTTAAAACCGGAACATGAAAGGGGCTAAACATGAGGGAGAAGTGGGACCCGAAGAACGACCCATCTCCCCTTAAACTCTGTACAGTCATTCGAAGGCCACTTAAAGGCCACTTTAAAAAAAAAAAAAATAGAATATGTATTATTGACAAAGTACAGTAGGCTCCATAGTGGGATCAAGAACGATGCCTAACAATATACACGTGAACAATCGCAGAGGGTTTAGTACCAAACCTACATACTCCGATAGTCATGAAATTCAGTGATAGGAGAGGCTGGGAATGCAATATCCCCCGGATAAATAACAGGGGTGCTATGGGCTCTCTGCGAGAGGGCTGGTTATCACACAGAGGCCCAAGTCTCTTCAACAAACTCCCACGGCGAGTAAGAGACATGAGGAGCGTCTCTTTAGACAACTTCAAGAGAGCCCTCGATGTCGAACTGCAAAAAGTGCTAGACGAGCCCATCTTCGCAAGGGAGCGTGCTGTCTCTTCAAACAATCTGCTGCACCAAAACACAACCCACAACGAGGGGCGACACCACCCTCGGTGCTGCTAGGAGAGTGGCGAACACAACCTTAGGTAACCTTAGGTAGGATAGAGAAACTTAAGGGGAAATTGGTCGTTTTTCTGCTCCCGCTTCTTCCTCATGTATTGCTCCATTATTTTTGAGATTATAAGACGTTCGGCCCATTAATTTGGCGATTTTAATACCTTTCGCCCCATTTCGTTGTCAATTTTAGGATCTTTTGTGTCATTTTAGTGGGAAAGGGGCATAATGCCCCTTTCGCACTGGTGCGACAACTCACGATTTTCGTCGCCGACACCAATAAATTGGCACATTCGTGACATGTCTCAACACCTCTCATGAAAAATCGTTTGACTCTCAAGGCTTCTCAAGGCCTAGCAAGGGCCCTCGCGGGTCGTCGCAAATGTTCGGACCGTTCAAAATTTTGGACGAGGACTCACGAGGATTGGTTGCCCTCGCAAGCATCGTCGAGCATCGCCGAGGGATCTGCGAGGGCTTCTGCGATCATCTGCGACATCGGCGAGACATCGCGGAGGGTTTCGCACAAACAAAAATTTGCAACGCTGCATGGATACTCACCGATGCTCTCAGATGCTCTGCTTGGCGATGCTCTCAGATGTTCCGAGACATCGACGATGCCAAAGAGCACCTTCGGCGAGGTGGGTAAACAAACATTATTAGACCTATAGTGAACCTGATGAACCCTTTTTTCTATGCACCTCTCGTGGGGGGTTCACCTGTTTTTTTTGTTTCTCTCCTTTTCTCTCTTTCTCTGGTTTGTATCCATTCAGCCCCATTCAGCCAACTGTTTTAAGACATTTATCCCCATCCAAGTATCGATATCTTCCTGGCAAGCGATAGCGAACCAGCATTATATGGAGAAATCCGGCTTCGCCGGAGACATTTTTGTATCGAAAAATATACAAATTTAGCTTGCTCTCAAAACAAAAATATATATATGTTTGCTCGCTACCGCTCACCAGGAAAATATTGAAACCTGGATGGGGGTAAACGTCTTAAAACAGTAGGCTGAACGGGGCCGAACGGATTATAGGCAAAGAGAGAGGGAGAGAAAGATAAAAATAAACGAGGAGGGAGAGAAAGAGAAAACAGCGAGGTGGGCTCAATGTTTACCTTACGGCTTAGCCTAATTGAGCCCACCTCGCTGTTTTACTTTTCTCTTTCTCTCCCTCTCTCTCCCCTCTTTTTTTTTTTTTTTTTTTTTTTTTTCCTCTCCCTCTCTCTTTGCCAATCTCCGAATTAAGGGAAGATTGGTCGTTTTCCTGGTCCCCTTTCTTCCTCATGGTTAACCCCATTAGTTTTCATATTTCATGACGTTCGGCCCATTAGTTTGGCGATTTTAAGACATTTCACCCCATTTCGTTGTCAATGTTAAGACTTTTCGTGTCATTTAGGCATCGAGTTTTTCCTGGCTAGCGATAGCTAGCCTGTACTTATTGAGGAACCGGCCTTCGGCCAGGATATTTTTCTATCGACAAATGTACAATTTGATCTTGATGGAGGGTGTTGGGGGGTGCTTTATATGCTTGATGGAGGTCTAGGGATGAAACTAGGGATGAAATAGAAAACAAACCAAAAACGAGGAGAGAGGGAGAGAAAGAGAAAAAAACAAAAAAGGCGAGGTGGGCTTAATTTTTAAGTCGTAACGCAAACATTGTTTGCGTTTTTTTTTTTTTTTCTTTCTCTCCCTCTCCTCATTTTTGTTTTCTTTTTTCTATTTCTCTCCCTTTCTCTTTGCCTATAATCCGTTTGGCCTCGCCGTTCAGCCTACTGTTTTAAGACTTTACCCCCATCCAGGTTTCAATACGCCGAACCATGCTTGAATCGCCGAAGACGTCGCAGAACATACGGCGAGTTTTCTTTCATCCTCGCATGATTTTGCAAGATATTTTTGAAAATGTGACACGCCTCGCAGAGGTCATCGGCGAAACATCGCTCACTTCGCCGATAACGTCGCAGAAGGTCGGCGATTGCGTCGCCGACATCGGCAACATCTTCGCCGAGTATAATTTGTCATCTGTTTAAAACGGTCAAAATCGTGAACGTCGCACGTATTCTTGCGAATTTGACAAAACTAAGTCATCGGCGACGAAAATCGTGAGTTGTCGCACCAGTGGGAAAGGGGCATATATAAGGGCAAAGGGGAGAGAGGAATGTGTGGTAACCACCGAGGAATATGTCGTTTAAGCGTAGTAAGGAAGGTGTACAGTAGGGTAGTGATTGAGAGAGTGAGAGTGAGAACGGAGAAATGGATAGGCGACAAGCAGGGAGGTTTTAGGAAGGGAAGAGGATGTGTAGATCAGATGTTTATCCTGAATTGTGTTGTGGAGAAATATCTGGAGAAGCAACAAAAGGTGTATGTTGCCTTTTGGACTTGGAGAAGGCCTATGACAGAGTGGATAGAGAAGGCTTGTGGAAAATGCTTAGAATATACGGAGTAGATGGCAAGGTGCTGAAAGCAGTGAAAAGCATGTATGAGTACAAAGGAGTACAAAGGAAATCAAGCAACAACAGATCTAGTGACCCTTCTAGGTTGCTTGTCCTCCAAAACACTGAGGATCAAGTGTCCAAACAGTGGTTTAGAGTGGGTAAGGGAACATTGGAAAGGGAACTACTGCCCTGCCACTAACGTGGCAGGACTAGGAAGTTAGTAGGGGACATATGGGTTAGTAACTGAGGGGTAGGATAAAGTTATTCATTTACAAACGCAGTCAGTCGCGGGTTTGATGCGAGATATTTGTCTAGGCGGAATTTAAATGATCAACACGGTGCTGCAGTCTATAACGTCTCGGGAAGCCCTTCCACAAGTTGACAACTCGATTGAAGAAGAAATTCTTAGATTCGTGCGAGTTAAAAGATTTACCAATATTTTGCAACCGTTTCCCCGCGTCTTGTAATTAGATTGGTCTATAGTGAAGTACTTACTACAGTTCATATTGTCGATGCCTTTGATGATTTGAACACTTGAATAATTAAGTCGCCTCTTAATCTGCGCTGGGTTAAAGGAAATGATTTAATTCTCTAAGACGCTCTTCGTATTGGTTTGTTCTTTAGGCTAGGTATCATTTTGGGTAACTCTACGTTGAACTCGTTCTAGCTGTTTTTATATCTTTTGGTAATAAGGGCACCAGGATTGAACGCAGTATTCCAGAAGAGGGCGGACTAAGGAATTGTAAAGGGGTTAGGATAACTTCTTTGGATTTATGCCAAATGACCTGCCCTATAAAGCCAATTATTTTGTTTGCCTTCTTACACAACTTCTGAACATTGTTGACTCGGTTTTAGGTTACTCGATATTGTTACTCCCAGATCAGTTTCTCTGTTTACATTCTTAAGCTGAGGGTGCCATTCATCGAATAGTTTGCTTTCTCATTTAGGTATCCGACATGTAGTACTTTACATTTATCCGCATTGAAACTCATTTGCCAAATTTGGGCCCAACATGACAATTTATCTAGATTGTGTTGCATATCGTCAACTTGTTCTTTTGAGAGTACGCTATTTGCAATTTTTGTATCGTCAGCAAATTTTGAGATTGTGCAGGTGAGACCCTCATCTATGTCTATGTCTATGAGGGTGCAAAGGCGGCAGTACGTGTGGAGAATGAGCAGAGCGAGTTCTTTGACCTGAGTGTTGGGTTGAAACAGGGGTGTGTAATGTCCCCATGGTTGTTTACTGTATATATGGATGGAGTCATGAAAGAAATACTAGGAAGAGCAGTGGATGTTGGTGTATCGCTGAAAAGGGAGGGAAATGAGTGGAAGCTGCCTATACTGCTGTTTGCGGATGCCACAGTTCTGATGAGCGATAATGAATGGGAGTTGCAGGGTCTGGTAAATGAGTTTGGAACAGTGTACGAAAAACGGAATTTGAAGGTAAATGCGGGGAAGAGCAAGGGTATGGTCTTCGAAAGGGGTGAAGTCACAGAGTGTGAGGTGAAGTTGAACGGTCAGGCTATGGAGATCGTCAGCTCTTTTAAGTATCTGGGCAGTGTGTTGAGTAAAGATGGGACTGTGGATGAAGAAGTGCGGGAGAGGGTGCAACAGGGGAAGAAGGTTGTAGGAATGTTGAAAGCAGTAACAAGAAATGGAGTGGTCAGTATGGAAGTGAAGAAGTCCTTGCATGACAGTGTGGTAATCCCGACACTAACTTACGGAAGCGAAGCATGGACGTTCGTGGAGAGAATCAGACCAAGAGAGAGAGCGGTGGAAATGAGTTACTTGAGAAGTGCGTGCGGAGTTACATGGAGGGATAGACAGACGAATGAGGAAGTAAGGAGGAGGTGTGGTGTGGAGGTAGATGTGCTGGAAAGTGTGAAAAGGAACACTTCGAGATGGTTCAGCCATATGGAACGTATGGGAAGCGAAGAGAAGTGTACGAGAGCGAGGTGGAAGGACAGAGAGGGAGAGGTAGACCGAAGGAGAGGTGGAAGGATGGAGTGAGGAAGTATATGAATCTATTAGCCCCTTTAGTAAATCATATAATTAACTACGCCTTATTATTCTCTAAGTTAATCTCATCACAGAAATATAATTATCTAGATTGTTTATATTTACATTTTGTAAACATTATCTGTAAACAATTTCTCCCCCCTAGACATCACAGAATGTCAAGTTAAACCCTACAATACTCCCTCATGACCCACCTAGAATTGCTGACTACACAGCTACTTTCTCACAAACAGGGAGGTTGGTCGATCACTTCACCCAAGACACTATGAAAGGAAGGTTACACTCCATTACCTATCTTGCTCACATCACAGTCTTCTCCCATCACTTATCTCCAGCCAAGTCAATCTTGTACTCTAAACTTAACTCAGACTTATTATTGGACAAGCCCCCTTAACCACTATTAGTCTATATCTCCAGACTGAGTTTATAACCCTATACTAACTTCATCTATAACCAGTTAGGAGTATATCTATAACCAGTTAGGAGTATATCTATAACCAGTTAGGATTATATCTATACTGTTGTATTATTCTATATTATAAGTAAACACATAATCCAGTTTTCTGTACTCCTTATACATATTGCCTTATATACATATACCCCAATCTTACACATGATTACACACACACACACACACATATATATACCGGTATATATATATATATATATATATATATATATATATATATATATATATATAAACCAAATACCTCCCATTATTCAACTCCTATTTTATGGAGTGAGTTGATAGGAAGGTGTGCATTAAGACTCAGAGGAGGTGTGGGCTGGTACTAATGTGGTGTTAGGGGTATTGAGGCATGTGTGTGTGTGTGTGTGTGTGTGTGTGTGTGTGTGTGTGTGTGTGTGTGTGTGTGTGTGTGTGTGTGTGTGTGTGTGTGTGGGGTGTGTGTGTGTGTGTGTGTGTTGTGTGTGTGTGTGTGTGTGTGTGTGTGTGTGTGTGTGTGTGTGTGTGTGTGTGTGTGTGATGGGAGGGAGAGAGAGACTATCCACTTTGTACAGTAGCAAGCATACTTAAGGTTACAACGATTCCAGTCCTCCAACCATTAAGGCGGTAGTATTGTTCTTTGGTCTATGTATTAATGTGTTAACTCTATGTGTTAGTGTCCTTGCTAATCCTCCACCAAGCTTTAAAAAAACACCCTCTAGACCCTTTTTCAAGATACATTTGTACATTTTTTGGTAGACAAATTTCCCGGTCGAAGGCCGTTTCGTTCTAAATGGCACGAAAGGCCTTAATGTTGACAAAACAATGGGGCGAAAGGTCTTACAATCGCCAAACTAATGGGGCTAAGCATGAGAGAGAAGTGTGTCCAGAAAAAGCTATCATCTCCCCTTAAAGCTAAGTTCTGAAGTATTTGAGGTTTAATTTCTAAGCTACCCTCCTTCCGTTTCTATCCCTCCATCTGTTCCTCGTCTCTAATTTCCTTTCCGGCCGTTCCATAGCTGTGGTTGTGGACGGCCATCCCTCACTTCCTCATCCTATCAACTCTGGTGTTCCTCAGGGCTCTGTCCTATCTCCTATTCTCTTTCTAATTTTCATAAATGATCTTCTCAACTGTACTTCCAGACCTATCCATTCATATGCCAGACGACTCTACCTTACACTACTCAATTAGTTTTCCAGAACGCCCCAGCCAGCAATCCCTCACAAACAAACTTGAAGCCATACAACACTTATCTTCTGATCTAACCACTATTTCCAATTGGGGCAGAGAAAATCTTGTTAACTTTAATGCTTCCAAAACCCAATTTCTTCATCTATCTACCTGTCCGGAACTCCCAGAGGCCTTTCCCTTATTCTTCAACTCCATAAGTTTGGGGAGTATAATAGGCTTCACCTCATTAGTTTGGTGATCATAAGACGCTTCACCCCATTCAGGTGTCGGTTTCTTATCTGGGCGAGCGATAACGAACTTGCAATTCAGGAGATAGTTGGCTGGGAAAGGTAAACAAAAAACAATCAACACCCTAAATAATAATTAACCCCTTCTGTGCCGGCGACGTCTTTATTACCATATTATGGCTACTATTAGACGATGTTATGGAGTTTAAGAAAGGCCTCCAACAAGTAATAGGTTTCGAACTATCTTAAGGTGAGGTATTTAGTTTGTACCCTAGACCTCCATCAAGCTTAAAAATGACACTCCCTTGACCCTCTTCAAGATAAATTTGTACATTTTTCGGTAGAAAAATGTCCCGGCCGAAGGCCGTTTCCTCTTGCATTACAGGCTCGCTATAGCTCGCCAGGAAAAAATGGACACCTAAATGGCAAGAAATTTCTATAAATTGACAGAAATTGGTCGAAAGTTCTTAAAATCGCCAAACTAATGGGGCGAACGTCTTAAAATCTCAATGGCAGTGGAGTTAAACATGAGGGAGAAAGGGGTCCAGAAAATAATCCCTCAAGTGGAAATCTCCCCTTAATTAACCCTTTTACTACCACATATTCTTCTTAAGCTGAACACAATCGTCTAAATATAACTAGAATCAAGTACACAAGACATCGCCGGTACAGAAGGGGTTAAGGGAGCCCACCTCGCTTTCTTTCCCCTCTCTCCCTCTCTGTTTGGCTTGTATTCATTCGGCCCCATTCAGCCTACTGTTTTAAGACGTTTACCCCCCTCCAGGTGTCAATATTTTCCTGGCGAGCGGGAGCGAGCCAGCATATATATATACAGTATATATATATATATATATATATATATATATATATATATATATTTTTTTTTTTTTTTTTTTTTTTTACAGCAAGCTAAATTTGTAACATTTCCGATAGAAAAATTACTCCGGCGAAGCCGGATTTCTCCATACAATGATGGCTCGCTATCACTCGCCAGGAAGAAATCGACACCTGGATGGGGATAAACGTCTTAAAACAGTTGGCTGAATGGAACCGAATGGATACAAGCCAGAGAAAGAGAGAAAAGGAGAGAAAGAGAAAAAATAAGCCGGTCACCCCCCTTAAGCAAAATAACATTATCTCACCAGATGTCATGGGGGTTATTACGTTATGGGCCTAGTGGGGGTTGTTGTGGGGCCTAGTGGGGGTTGTTTTGGGGGGGTCTACAGTAAGTATTCAGTTATTCATATATGTTTTACTTTCCTTGCTAGACCTCCATCAAGCTTTAAAAAAAACACCCCTAGCGCGTGTCTACTACCCCTCAAAGATTTTTTTTTTACATTTTTCGGTAGAAAAATTTCCGGCCAAAGGCCGGTTCCTTTTATAATTACAGGCTCGCTATCGCTCGCCAAGAAAAAATCGACAACTTAATATCACGAAAGGTCTTAAAATTGACAACGAAATGGGGCGAAAGGTGTTAAAATTGCAAAACTAATGTGCCGAATGTCATAAAATTTCCAAACTAATATGCTATAAACGAGGGAGAAGGGACCAAGAAAAAGCGACTACCACCCCCTTAAATCAGAGAGGCCTTGGTACGAGGAAGCATGCAAAGTTGATTCAATGTGATTGTTAGTACTAGATATTATATTTATTTTTGTTATATATATATATATATATATATATATATATATATATATATATATATATATAAAATTATATATATATACTTTTTGTTTCTCTCTCTTTATATGATCAAGTTGAGCTCATATAATTGATAGGGGTATTGGTGGGCGAGGCGGGGTATAATTCCATTTGATTTTTAGCACTGGCTTCTTTTTATTCATTATCTGATCAAGACGACGCCATTTATTATTCATATTGTTCTTTTTATTCATTATCTGATCAAACCCAGGTCATTTAGTATTCATATTTGTTCTCCACCCAGTCATCTAATGTAAGGGATCTGTCTGTTGTGTTCTATCTGCAACACCCATTATGGAGATGAAGGATAATGTCGGACTGGTTGGGAGAGTAGTATATCCTGACCAGGATTCGAACCCACTCGATCCAGGTATTTTTGGATGAGTTGGGCACCATATCCACTCCATCCGCTTATGATCGAGTGGATCCAGTGCCCAACTCTTCCAAAAATGTCTTGAGTGAGGGGGTTCGAATCCTGGTCAGCATACCTCACTCCCACCAGTATGTAGATTACCAAAAAGTTCAATCCTTTTTAAGTATTGGCTGTTCTGTTGTTGCTTGCTTTCCTATCTGGTAAAAGGGAAGGGGGTTTCCGGAACAAATTCTTCCTCATGCTTAGCCCCATTAGTTTTGAAATTTAAGACATTTGCTCCATTAATTTGGCGATTTTTATACCCTTCGTGCCATTTAGGTGTCGATTTTTTCTTGGCGAGCGATAGCAAACCTTTCATTTAGGATGAACGGGGACTTTTCTACCGAAAAATGCTTTATATTATCTCGAAGGGGGCACTTGGGGGTATTTTTATAAGCTTCATGGCGGTCTAGGGAGGAAACTATAATAATAATAATAATAATAATAATAATAATAATAATAATAATAATAGTAATAATTACAAATTATAATAAGTAATAATAATAAATATAAATATACATATATATATATATATCTTCCCTTCACATGCTTACTATGCTAGCGTTGCATACGTAGGTTAACCAATGCATACAATAGTGGCTTTTCCATTATATCATTGCAAGCACTCGACGACATTGTACAAGTAGAGGCGGTGTCACACGAGCTATTTTTCCCTCAATTTTAACAGGCAATTTTAGTCTGGCATCTTCAGAATTTAAGTGTTTATCAAAAATCAGTCACCTAACACAATCTACCTTCAGGCTAGTTTCAGATTCCGACGTGAAAGAGCCTCAGAATACTGTATTACGAGAACAAATTAGCTCGTGAAAAATTGTGGGAAAAAGTATCTTATTATAACCAGGATATAGTTAAGAGGGAGGGAGCTGCTTTTTATCCCTTATCTTTAGTTCTATTAGTTTTGAAATGTTAAGACGTTTGTTCAATTAGTTTGGCGATTTTAAGACGTTTCGCCTCATTTCTTTATCAGTATTGTAGATCTTTCGTGTCATTTAAGTGCCGATTTTGTTCCTGGCGAGCAATAGCGACCCTGTCATTCTAGGAGGAATAGGCCTTCAGCCGTGACATTTTGCTAACGAAAAATTAAAACATTTATCTTGAAAGGGGGACTAGGGGGTATTTTTTAAGATTGATGGAGGTCTAGCGAGGTTAAGGGGAGATTTCCACTTGAGGGATTTTTTTCTTGACCCCTTTCTCTCTCATGGTTAGCCCCATTGCTTTTGATATTATAAGACGTTCGCCCCATTAGTTTGGCGATTTTAAGAACTTTTGCCCCATTTCTGTCAATTTTAAGACTTTTCGTGCCATTTAGGTGTCGATTTTTTCCTGGCGAGCGATAGCGAGCCTGTAATTTAAGAGGAACCGGCCTTCGGCCGGGAAATTTGTCTACCGAAAAATGTACAAATTTATCTTGAAAGGGGGTCTAGGGGGTGTAATGTTAAGCTTGATGGAAGTCTAGGGAACTAACTAAAAACCTCCCCTTAACACTATACATTATATATGTAAATGATTATATACAGTATACCAAACAATAACCATAAATGATTATATACAGTATACCAAACAATAACCATAACCCCCTTAAGGATGGTCACTTTTCATTTTTTCTCTCCTTGTCTCACTTTCCCTGGCTTGTATCCATTCGACCCCATTCAGCCTATTGTTTTAAGACGTTTATCCCCATCCAAGTGTCGATTTCTTCCTGGCGAGCGATAGCGAGCCAGCATTGTTTAAAGAAATTCGGCTTCGCCGGAGATATTCTTGTATCGAAATATGTAAAAATTTAGCCTGCTGTCAAAAACCAATTTTAAAAATGTGCTGGCTCGCTACCGCTCGACAGGAAAAAATTCGACACCTGGATGGGGATAAAAGTCTTAAAACAATAGGCTGAATGGGGCCAAATGGATACAACCCAGAGAGAGAGAGAGAGAGAGGGAGAGAGAGAAAAATAAAGGAGGTGGGCCCCTTAATCAATGCATCATGGTATACTAAAGGAGTAAATAACACGGACCTTAGCTAAAACACACCAGGATACGGAGGTTGTAGCACTTTCGGCACTATATTCCTTTATCACTTAAGGGAAGATTTTTAGTGTGTTCCCTAGACCTCCATCAAGCTTAAAATTACACTCCCTAGATCCCTTTTTAAGATGAATTAGTAAATTTTTCGGTAGAAAAATTTCTCGGCCAAAGGCCGGTTCCCTTTAAATTACAGGCTCGCTATCGCTCGCCAGGAAAAGATCGACACCTAAATGGCACGAAAGTCTTTAAATTGACAAAAATTGGGCGAAAATTCTTAAAATCGGCAAACTAATGGGACGAACTTCTTAAAATCTCAAAAGCAATGGGGATAAACAGGAGGGCGAAAGGGGTCCAGAAAATAATCCCTCAAGTGGAAATCTCCCTTTAACCCTTTCATAGCATAGGGTCTTTCCTACTGTATCCTCACTAGCACTGGTCGATTTCATACATCTTAGGAAGGACCTGTAGCAGTCGAAGGAGTGCCATATTTAGCCTCACAAGCACTGGTCGATTTCATACATCTTAGGAAGGACCTGTAGCAGTCGAAGGAGTGCCATATTTAGCCTCACAAGCACTGGTCGATTTCATACATCTTAGGAAGGACCTCTAGCAGTCGAAGGAGTGCCATATTTAGCCTCACTAGCACTGGTCGATTTCATACATCTTAGGAAGGACCTGTAGCAGTCGAAGGAGTGCCATATTTAGCCTCACTAGCACTGGTCGATTTCATACATCTTAGGAAGGACCTCTAGCAGTCGAAGGAGTGCCATATTTAGCCTCACTAGCACTGGTCGATTTCATACATCTTAGGAAGGACCTCTAGCAGTCGAAGGAGTGCCATATTTAGCCTCACTAGCACTGGTCGATTTCATACATCTTAGGAAGGACCTGTAGCAGTCGAAGGAGTGCCATATTTAGCCTGACTAGCACTGGTCGATTTCATACATCTTAGGAAGGACCTCTAGCAGTCGAAGGAGTGCCATATTTAGCCTCACTAGCACTGGTCGATTTCATACATCTTAGGAAGGACCTCTAGCAGTCGAAGGAGTTCCATATCATAACCATAATGTGTACTTAAATAACACGTCATGGTATTCTGAGAGAGTTATAATAATAGTGACCTTAATAGCCAAGAGGTTATCTTTAACCCATACAGCACCAGGGGCATCCTTTTCATCACATTCTGGCAACTATTAGACGATATTATTCAGCTTAGGAAGGACCTCTAGCCCTAATAAGGCTTCCAACTATCTCAACCAACCCTTTTATCTACCACAGATATTATTTCATCACATTCTGGCAACTATTAGACGATATTATTCAGCTTAGGAAGGACCTCTAGCCCAAATAAGGCTTCCAACTATCTCAACCAACCCTTTTATCTACCACAGATCCTTCGTAAGCTGCATGATATCGTCTAAATATATATATATCGAATAAATGACAACACACGTCGCTGGTACTGAAAGGGATAGGGTGCTGCCGCTCTAACTCTATCCGACATTACTGACCCTTTAGATAATAAGGGTCATTGGGGAATATCTACCACACCTAAAAATACTTAAGGGGGGTCACCGGCTGTTTTTTTACCTTTCTCTCCTTTTCTTTCTTTCCCTGGCTTGTATACATTCGACCATTCAGCCAACTGTTGTAAGACGTTTATCCCCATCCAGGTGTCAATTTCTTCCTGGTGAGCGATAGCGAGCTAGCATTGTATGGAGAAATCCGGCTTCGCCGGAGACATTGTTCTATCGAAAAAGGTACAAATTTAGCTTGCTGTCAAAACAAATATATATAAATATGTTGGCTCGCTACCGCTCGCCAGGAAAATATTGACACCTGGATGGGGGTAAGTCTTAAAACAGTATGCTGAATGGGGCCGAATGGATACAAGCCAAAGAGAGAGGGAGAGAAAGAGAAAAAGAGCGAGGTGGGGTCCCTTAACAATACCTCCCTTAGCCCAGAGGTTATCTATAGGGTGCTGCCTCCCTGACCCTCTCTTTTATATTATCGACCCTCTACTGTAGATAGTTAGGTTCATTGGGTCATATATAAGTAACACCCCGTTCATTGGGTCATATATAAGTAACAACCCCGTTCATTGGGTCATATATAAGTAACACCCCGTTCATTGGGTCATATATAAGTAACACCCCGTTCATTGGGTCATATATAAGTAACACCCCGTTCATTGGGTCATATATAAGTAACACCCCGTTCATTGGGTCATATATAAGTAACACCCCGTTCATTGGGTCATATATAAGTAACACCCCGTTCATTGGGTCATATATAAGTAACACCCCGTTCATTGGGTCATATATAAGTAACACCCCGTTCATTGGGTCATATATAAGTAACACCCCGTTCATTGGGTCATATATAAGTAACACCCCGTTCATTGGGTCATATATAGTAACACCCCGTTCATTGGGTCATATATAAGTAACACCCCGTTCATTGGGTCATATATAAGTAACACCCCGTTCATTGGGTCATATATAAGTAACACCCCGTTCATTGGGTCATATATAAGTAACACCCCGTTCATTGGGTCATATATAAGTAACACCCCGTTCATTGGGTCATATATAAGTAACACCCCGTTCATTGGGTCATATAAGTAACACCCCGTTCATTGGGTCATATATAAGTAACACCCCGTTCATTGGGTCATATATAAGTAACACCCCGTTCTTTAACATTAATATCAAATACAAACCCCAATGTACCTGAATAAACTAATGAAAACATATGGCCCTCCCGGTATTCGAACTCGGGACACCACACCCAGAACATAAACACCTAAACCATTACACCACCAACACAGTTACCACACCTAGAAACACACTTTAGTATACGGAGATTGTATGGTTTTCGGTATTGTTATATTCTGCCACGTAACCCTTTCATGGTGGTGTAATGGTGGTGTAATGGTTAAGGCGTCCAAAAATCTGTGTGTTATAACCCGGGTTCGAATCCTGGTGGATCACATATAATTTATGTTTTCATTAATTTCGTTGGAGGTGTTTGGTGTTGTGGTGAAGTTGATAAAAAAAAATAGCATAGTGTCTTTTCTATTGTATCCTTTGCTAGCACTCGACGAACTTACACAGCTTAGGATAGACCTCTAGCAATGAAAGCAGCGTCTAACTATGACCAGAATATGATAAAAGAATGTGTCATGGTGTTCTGAAAGTAAGTCTAGAAGTAAAGTTATCTAGGGTTGCTGCATTCCTCACCCTCTCTCTCTCTCTCTCTCTCTCTCTCTCTCTCTCTCTCTCTATCTCTCTCTCTCTCTCTCTCTCTCCTACATTATTGACCAATTAGATAGTACGGGTCATGGAGTCAAATATACCACACCTAGAAATATACTCCAGTATATCGAGATAATAGGACGTTCGACATTGTATTATTCTATCTATTTAAGGGGAGATCTCCACTTGAGGGATTTTTTTCTTGACCCCTTTCTCCCTCATGTTAAGCCCCATTGCTTTTGATATTCTAAAACGTTTGCCGCATTAGTTTAGCGATTTTAGGAACTTTCATCCCATATTAAGACCTTTCGTGCAATTCAGGTGTCGATTTTATCCTGGCGAGCGATAGCGAGCCTGTAATTTAAGAGGATCCGGCCTTCGGCCGGGACATTTTTCTATCGAAAAATGTACAAATTTATCTTGAAAGGGACTCAAGGGGGTGTAATTTTAAGCTTGATGGAGGTCTAGGGAACAAACTAATTACCTCCCCTTAATCCTTTCATAGCAGGGTGACTTTTCCATGTTATCCTGGCTAACACTCGATGATAGTATACAGGAAGAAGGACCTCTTGCAATCAAACTAGTATCTAAATATAACCAGAATATAATCAAATAATGCGTTATGGTGTTTTGAGACAGTTAATAATTAATAGGGACCTTAGGCAAGAGGTTTTATACAGTATATTTAGGGTGCTCAATCTCTGACCCTCTCTCTTATATTATTGACCCTTTAGATAGTAAGGGTCATTGGGTCATATCTAACACACCTAGAAATACTTAACCCATTCAGGAACATAGAGTCGTATTTGATCTGATTTTTGCTAACTCTAATCGCATTTTACAGCTTATGAAATAACCCATAAGAATGAAAGAGGTAATATCTATATCACGTACCAGTTTTACTCCAATAAATCCTTTCTGAGCATAATAACATCGTTCAATAGTCAAAATAAGAAGAATGTGTAATGGTTTACTAAAAAAAAAATTTTTAAATACCTCCCTTGGTCAAGAGGTTATCTAACATACTGCCTCCCTCACCTTACCTCCTATAGTTGATCCTTTAGAATTAAATAGTAAGGGTTATTGGGTCATATCTAACACACCTAGCAACACTTTATTAACCCTTTGAAGCTCTGACGCGTTTTAGCAGTTTATTTTAGCTATCACTAGACGATTTTATGCAGCTTAGGAGGGATCTGTGGGTATTAAAAAAGGTAAAGACTATCTCAAGCAACCCTTTGACTTCCATATACTCTTCCTAATCTGAATAAAATCGTCTAATAATGACCAGCAAACAGAAAACAAATGCGTATTGGAGCTTGAAAGGGTTAATACGGTAGTGGAGAACTGTCAGCCCTAATTGTCTTCTGTTACTTACCCTTGACCACTAAGCTATTTTATAAAGCCTAATAAGGACCTCTAACCATCAAACGTGTGTATATTAAGAACCACAATATACTGTATATACATTATAGAACACATCATAGTATAATACTGAAAGAGTTATCCCCTTCTGTACCGGCGACGTTTTCTATATTTTGTCCTTGCTATATTTAGACGATTGTATGCAGTTTAATTAAGAAGGATTTGTGTTAGTAAAAAGGGTTAAGTGAGATAGTTCGAAACCTGCTAATTGCTAGAGGCCCTTTTTAACTGAATAAAATCGTCTAATATTAGCCAGAAAAAGTTAAAAGGACGTCGACGGTACAGAAGGGGTTAAGGGAGCTCAGACGGTATTGTGCAGCAGAATTTACTGGTTCGGCTCAACTATTTAAGAAGGGGGTTTAGTAAGCTCTCTAAACCTCTATCAAACTTAAAATAAACACCCATAAGACCCCCTTCGATATAAATTTGTACATTTTTCGGTAGAAAAATGTCCCGGCCGAAGGCCGATTCCTCTTCAAATACAGGCTCGCTATCGCTCGCCAGGAAAAAGAATCGACACCTAAATGGCACGAAAGGTCATAATATTGGCAAAGAAATGGGGCAAAAGGTCTGAAAACGCCAAACTAATGGGGCGAATGTCTTGAAATCTCCTAACTAATAGGGCTAAGCATGAGGGAGGAGGATAACTCGAAAAACCAACTGCCTCCCCTTAATAATAAATCCCTTAGCCAAGAGGTTATCGCTCACCCTCTCGTATATTAAGGAACCTTTAGATAGTGAGGGGCATTGGGTCACAGGTACAGTCGAGGTTAATAAGTCATGTCCGATGTTTCATAAAGTTTCGGACACTTATTAATACTCTGAGGGATAAGCACTTTTCCCAGTAACTATAAAGATACCAATAACACTTGTTGAGCGAAAACCACTGGATCTATGACAACACTTAATACCTCCGATTGTACCACACCTAAAAACACTTTAATAATACAAATTTAGGAAACTGTCTGCATTGGATTCCTTTGTCACTTTACCCTTTCAGGAACGTGGGATCATATTTAACCTGATTTTGTATAACACTACTCGACGTTATGTAGATTAGGAAGGACCTTTAGCAATCAAACGATTATTAGCTATCTTGATTATTACTTTCACTCTAAGAACTTCTTTCTAAGTGTAAGAGAATCGTCTACTTATAGCCAGAATATACTTAAATAATGCGTCATGTTATACTGAGAGAGTTAATAATAGGGACCTTATAAGAACATAAGAACATAAGAAAATGGGAGTCTGCAGAAAGCCGATTGGCCTAAGCAAGGCAGATCCCTGTCCCACACACCCCCAATTCATTACAAAGCCCAATTATAGGCTTCACACTCTAATACCCTGAGGATCATCTTACCAAAACGGTTAGAGATTAACGCAGGATTATGGAGGTCTGCAGAGCGCTGATTGGCCCAACCCGGCTGATCCCCCTTCACACCCAACCCTTCTCGTCCATATGCTTATCCAATTTTATCTTAAAGCTCCCTACAGTTTTAGATCCCACTATAGCACTTGGTAGTCCATTCCACCCGTCTACAACTCTGTTACCAAACCAATACCTGCCTATATCTTTTCTGAAACGAAATTTATCTAATTTGAAACCATTGGTACGGTTCTTTCGCTATCACTGAGCTTTAGTACATTTGCCATGTCCCCTTTGTTAATCCCACTAACCCCCTTGAACACCTCTATCATATCCCCTCTAACTCTGCGTCTCTCTAACGAATGTAAACCTAATTTCTTCAACCTTTCTTCATACGAAAGATTTCTAATATTATGGATCATTTTTGTCATTCTACGCTGTACTCTCTCCAATGAATCTATGTCCATAAATTATCCAAGAGATTATTTATAGGGTGCTGACTCCCACTCCCTCTCTGATATTATTGATATTATTTATAGGGTGCTGACTCCCACTCCCTCTCTGATATTATTTATAGGGTGCTGAATCCCACTCCCTCTCTGATATTATTGATATTATTTATAGGGTGCTGACTCCCACTCCCTCTCTGATATTATTGATATTATTTATAGGGTGCTGACTCCCACTCCCTCTCTGATATTATTGATATTATTTATAGGGTGCTGACTCCCACTCCCTCTCTGATATTATTGATATTATTTATAGGGTGCTGACTCCCACTCTCTCTCTGATATTATTTATAGGGTGCTGACTCCCACTCCCTCTCTGATATTATTGACACTTTAGGGTCCTTTGGTCATATCTATACCACACCTAGAAATACTTTAACATACACAGATTGTAGAACTTTCGGCATTGTGTTCATCTGTCATTCGACCCCTCCATAGCATAGTGTCTTTTCCATGTTACCCTTTGCTAGCACTCGACGATAATATACAAGTTAGGAAGGACCTCTTGCAACCAAATAAGTACCTTATTATAGCCATAATATAGTTAAGCAATGCATCATGGTATACTAAGAGAGTTATCCCGTTCAGCACCAGGGACGTCCTTTTCATCATATTCTGGAAACTATTAGACGATTTTATTCAGCTTAGGAAGGACCTCTAGCCATGATAATGAGGCTTCAAGCTATCTCAACCAACCCTTTAACTAACACAGATCCTTCCTAAAGCTGCATAATATCGTCAAAATGTAGCTAGAATAAACTATAACACGTCGCTGGTACTCAAAGGGTTAATAATATGGGACCTGAGCCAAGAGGTTATCAAGGGTGCTGTCTCTCTCCTACGTTATGGACACCTTTAGATAGTAAGGGTCATTTTAGCTTATCTACCACACCTACACTCTCTCATTAATGGCTATGAAAAGGCTACGTAAACTTCTTCATAATAATCTACCCCATATAAAGGCGGATTGGTAGTAATAAACCCATATAATATAATGATGGTAATTAAAATCACTAGCTACCACACTTAGAAACACTAGGTAAAACGACATTGAGAGGTTTTTAGTTTTTCAAGAGACCTTTCTCCCTCGTGTACAGCCCCATTAGTTAAGAGATTTTAAGACGTACGCCCCATTTCTTTGTAAATATAAGACCTCGTGCCATTTAGCAGTTGATTTTTTTTTCTATCTATAGGGCGTTGTTTCCTTAGACCTCTCCTTTAGATAGTAAGGGTCACTGGGGCAAATCTACCACACCTAGAAACACTTACGTAGAATGATATTAGGGGATATGGTCAGTCAGTCCGTAGGTAACCCTTACTCCCACAAGGGGTATCCATTCGGCCCCATTCAGACAACTGTTTTAAGACGTTTACCCCAATGCAGGTGTCAATATTTTCCTGGCGAGCGTTAGCGAGGCAGCATATATGTAGTTTTGTTTTGACAGCAAGCTAAATTTGTACATTTTTCAATGGAAAAATTTCTCCGGCGAAGCCGGATTTCTCCATACAATGCTGGTTCGCTATCGCTCGCCAGGAAGAAATCGACACCTGGATGGGAATAAACGTCTTAAAACAGTTGTCTGAATGGGGCCGAATGGATACAAGCCAGGGAAAGAGAGAAAAGGAGAGAAAGATAAAAACAAAGCCGGTGACCCCCCTTAAACTGAGATAGGGACCGAAATAGAGAGGCCGGCCCTAATCACACCTGCAGCACAGAAGTCCGGTTCAAGCGATCTATCTTCCTTAGTCTGTCCGGTTGGGGCTTCATCTTCTTTAGTCTGTCCGGTTGGGGCTTCATCTTCCTTAGTCTGTCCGGTTGGGGCTTCATCTTCCTTAGTCTGTCCGGTTGGGGCTTCATCTTCCTTAGTCTGTCCGGTTGGGGCTTCATCTTCCTTAGTCTGTCCGGTTGGGGCTTCATCTTCCTTAGTCTGTCCGGTTGGGGCTTCATCTTCCTTAGTCTGTCCGGTTGGGGCTTCATCTTCCTTAGTCTGTCCGGTTGGGGCTTCATCTTCCTTAGTCTGTCCGGTTGGGGCTTCATCTTCCTTAGTCTGTCCGGTTGGGGCTTCATCTTCATTTACGTAAAATCACCGTGTCAGAAAAATACATACGCTTACTGGGTAATGTATTCGCCATGTTGTTCAGCTCTGACTATCAATGTTGATGTGTGTGAGAGAGTGAGTGAGTGAGTGAGTGAGTGAGAGAGAGAGAGTGTGAGAGAGTGTGTGAGTGTGTGTGTGTTTATGTGTGTGTGTATTTGTGTGTTTGCGTGTGTTTCACCTGACTAAAAATGTAACCCTTTGTGTTACAGCGACGTGTCATATATTATAGTCTAGCTATATTTAGACGATATTATGAAGCTTAGGAAAGATCTATGGTAGTTAAGTGGGTTGGCTGAGATAGTTTGAAGCCTTTTTATTCCTGGAGGTCCTTCCTAAGCTGAATACAATCGTCTTACAGTTGCCAGAAGATGATGAAAAGGACGTCTCCGGTACTGAATGGACTAAGCCTTAACTAATTGATTTCTAGATACCGGTACTTAATGGGAGAATTGTGGATGTACAGTTGCTTACATCATTTCTGTTCCTCGGCATTATCTTACGTGGTATGTGGTAACCCAGGTTCGAATCCCGGGACGATCACATGCTTTCAATAATTTCATTGGGAGGTGCTTGGTGTTGAGAGTGGAATCAATTAAAATATAGATGAGTAAAACTGGTATGAATGAATTGCGAGTGTGTTTTCTTTTATTACTAATTGACCAATCATGTGTGTGTTGGAGAGAGAGGAAGCTGTTGGAGTGGCTTTGTTATATGTATTCGTAGTCTGTGGTGTTGAGAGGGGATAAGGGGTGTTGGGGAGAGAGACGAAGCTGTTGGAGTGGCTTTGTTATATGTATTCTTAGTCTGTGGTGTTGAGGGTCTCCCTATAGACGCCTGTGCATCTACTTAACCGTAGTGTGTTGTTATCGTTTCCGGCAGCGTATGATTAAGGTCCGGAGAACGGCAGTAGCGAGTTATCATTAAATCCTTAATATAGGGTTTGCTGTATGCCACGCCTAAAAGGGAGGGAGGGAGGGGAGGAAGGAGGGAGGGAGGGGAGGAAGGAGGGAGGAAGGAGGAGGGAAAGGGAGGGAGGGAGGGAGGAGGAGGGTAGGGGGGAGGGAGGAAGGGAGGGAGGGGAGGGAAAGGGAGGGAGGGAGGAAATGGAGGAAGAAGGGGGAGAGGAGGGAGGGAGGGAGGGAGGGAGAGGAGGAAGAGGGAGGGAGGGAGGGAGGGAGGGAGGAAGGGGAGGGAGGGAGGAAGGAAGGGGAGAGAGGGAGGGAATCGTAGTGGAAATTAATACGTTTGTTTCTTACTTATCGCCTGATTTTGTTGTGTTTAAGGGGAGATTTCCACTTGAGGGATTTTTTTCTTGACTCCTTTCTCCTTCATGTTTAGCCCCATTGCTTTTCTAATTTTAAGACGTTCGCCCCATTATTTTGACGATTTTAAGAACTTTCAACCCATTTCTGCCAATTTTAAGACCTTTCGTGCCAATTAGGTGTCGATTTTATCCTGGCGAGCGATAGCGAGCCTGTAATTTAAGAGGAACCGGCTTTCAGCCGGGACATTTTTCTACCGAAAAATGTACAAATTTATCTTGAAAGGGGCTCAAGGGGGTGTAATCTTAAGCTTGAAGGATATCTAGGGACCAAACTAAAAACCTCCCCTTAACCCCCTCTGTACCGGCGACGTCTTTTTAATTGTATTCTAGGGATATTTAGAAGACTTTGTTCAGTTTAAGAAGGATCTGTGGTAGTAAAAAGGGTTAAGTGAGATTGTTCGAAGCCTGTTAATTGCTGGAGGCCCTTCTGAAACTGAATAAAATTGTCTAGCGGTAGCCGACATATACTTTAATTAAAATGTAAAACTTGCAAACTAAACAAACCAAAATTGGGACAAGGACAATATAAAGTCAAATTAAATTATCAAAATCGCTATGTGGAAACAACGTTTACTAAAATGAAAATTATTAAATAAAAGAACACAATCCACCACATAGGGTGTACATTACTACATGAGCAAGTTAATCTGTTTCCCAAGCAAACTAATCGCACATATAACAACGCACTATCGTCACGTTAAAGGAAGTAGTCAAGTTTGGGAAGTCCGGGACGTTCTGGGAAATTTTACTAAACTCTGCATGAATAAAGAAACTACATGTTAAATGTCAAAATATTATTTAAAATCAAATTTGCAACATGACAAGACATTAACAATAGTACAAAATACAAATATTGATAAGATATCTATACTATTACAAAATAATATATAAAATACAGTACAGCACTCACTAACGATAGTGCTATCGGGTAGGTACCTGTAAGCATAGCATGCCTCAAGTGACCCCTATCAATAACTACCCTACAAATAACCTACATTTATAGCACAAATAAACTAAGGAAATCGCAAAAGTAAGCAATTGATACTATCGACAATGAATACATATAATATAAAGACAAATAATTGCAAATAATTAAGAGCGTCACCGGCACTGAATGGGTTAACGCTTTAGCCATATTGTTCACTTTAAACAGAGAGAGAGAGGAAGAAGAGAGAGAGAGAGAGAGAGAGAGAGAGAGAGAGAGAGAGAGAGAGAGAGAGAGAGAGAGAGAGAGAGAAGAAATGCCATGAATGTTGCAGAAGTTGATTGTTAGCAATCCAGTACATTTTGAGGAGTCGTCACCAGGGGTCTAGTTGCTGGGGACATTAATGCACTATCTATTGTTTGGAGGTAGTAAAATAAATAAAGATAACATAAATAGATAAGATAGATAAAATAAAGATAAAATATATAAAATAAAGATGAAATAAATAGATACAATAGATAAAATAAAGATAAAATAGATAAAATAAAGATAAAATAGATAAAATAAAGATAAAAATAGATAACATAAAGATAAAAATAGATATAATAAAGATAAAATATATAAAATAAAGATAAAATACATAAAATAAATAGATACAATAGATAAAATAAAGATAAAATAGATAAAATAAGATAATTGTCTGCAGGTAATGAAAATAATTATTGCAAGGAACAAAAGAATGCAAGGTGCTTTCAATTTAAGGAGGTGTTTTATCTGGATCCTCATTCTTCCTTGTTTTTAGCCCAGTTAGTTTTGAAACTTTAAGACGTTCGCCCCATTAGTATGGCTATTTTAATACCTTTCGCCCCATTTCTTATTAACTTTCAAGAATCTTTGTGCCATTTAGGTGTCAATATTTGCTTGGTGAGCGATAGCGAGCCTGCAATTTAGGAGGAATCGGCCTTCGGCCGGGGCATTTTTCTACCGAAAATTGCACGAATTGATCTCGAAGGGTGGTCTTGGAGTAATTTTTGAAGCTTGATGGTAGTTTACGGAGGAAACTAAAATAAATAAATACATTATATATATATATATATATATATATATATATATATATATATATATACGAAGACATTTCCCCTTACCATGCATCGATTGGCTTCCTCCGATTGCCCTGGGTATAAAAGAATGCAAGGTGCTTTCAATTTAACAAGTATCCATTTGCCATCTTTTTTTTGTTTTTCATCTCTCACACGCCCGGCGGCCATCTTGAAACCCAACCTGCCTTACGAGCGATTATGCTAATGTCTGGGGCCGTCTATAGGGGGAGTTATGACACCCGCACTGTAAGAATCGGGTGTGCAGTATAGAACACAGGATTATCATTATTGGTGTTCTATGTGTACGAAGGAGACAAAATGCAGGCTGCCTGTAACGAGGGTGTCCCCTAAAGCCAAATGAATGACAGAGAGCCAAATTCAAGGGACGTTGTGGTCAAAATTCCTTGGCACACGAAGTTTAAAGCAGTCTAAGTCATAGGACGAAGGAAAGATTAATTGAGGTAAAGCATTAGTGCATATAAACAATGTGTAATAGGTATTTTACACAACAACACGAACAATTGTCTACGTCATTTTTCACACTTTTGTTAGGAAAATTATAGACGTGTTCTGTAGGGAAAGACATATATTGGTGAAGACATATATTGGTGAAGACATATATTGGTGAAGACATATATTGGTGAAGACATATATTGGTGAAGACATATATTGGTGAAGACATATATTGGTGAAGACATATATTGGTGAAGACATATATTGGTGAAGACATATATTGGTGAAGACATATATATATTGGTGAAGACATATATTGGTGAAGACATATATTGGTGAAGACATATATTGGTGAAGACATATATTGGTGAAGACATATATTGGTGAAGCGTTCTAAGATGGGTTAATTAAGGGGGAAGGGTTAATCTTTAGGTCGATTATTTCATATATTAATTATTTTTCTAGTTTCCTCTCTAGACCTCCATCAAACTTTAAAAAAATATCCATTAGATCCCCCTTCTAGGTAAATTTGTACATTTCTCGGTAGAAAAATGGGCCCGGCCGAAGGCCGATTCTTCCATTATTACAGGCTCACTATATTTCGCCAAGAAAATAATCATCACCTAAATAGCACGACATATCTAAATATTGACAAACAAATGGGGCGAAAGGTCTTAAAATCAACAAACTTATGGGGCACACATCTTAAAATTTGAAAACTAATGGGGAAAATCATGAGGAAGAAGGGGGGCCAGAAAAACGGCCCATCTCCCTTTAAAATTATCCCCTTGAGGAATATGACGCATTTTGACAGCTTATTCCTGCTATCATTTTGACAGCTTATTCCTGCTATCATTTTGACAGCTTATTCCTGCTATCATTTTGACAGCTTATTCCTGCTATCATTTTGACAGCTTATTCCTGCTATCATTTTGACAGCTTATTCCTGCTATCATTTTGACAGCTTATTCCTGCTATCATTTTGACAGCTTATTCCTGCTATCATTTTGACAGCTTATTCCTGCTATCATTCGACGATTTTATTTAGATTCGGAAGGGTATATGAAGTCAGAGGGTTACTTGAGACAGTCTTTACCCTTTTAATCCCTACAGATCCTTCGAAAGCTGTATACATTCGTTTAATGCTAGCCAAAATAAACTGCCCATTGCGTCATAATCCCCAAGGGGTTAATACTCTTACAATGGTACCAGGTGTTGTGTGTGTGTGTGTGTGTGTGTGTGTGTGTGTGTGTGTGTGTGTGTGTGTGTGTGTGTGTGTGTGTGTGTGTGTGTGTGTGTGTAAGGTTATGGTCTATGGGTTGTATTATGCACACGCAAAGTTTACAGTGTATTTGAGGGCGTATTTCTTTTGTTCATTTATAAAAAAAAAAAAATATTATCCTTTTTAGTTTCCTCCCTAGACCTCCATCAAGCTTAACAAAACACCCCCTAGACCCTCCTTCAAGATAAATTTATACATGTGTTCGATAGAAAAACCGGTTCCTCTTAAATTACAGGCTCGCTACCGTTCGGCATGAAAAAAATCGACACCTAAATGACAGATACAGTCTTAATATTGGCAAAGAAATGGGGTTAAAGTCTTAAAATGTCATTAGTTGGGTTTATTTGTAAATTAGAATTGGTGGGTTGGTGAAAACTAACAAGAATGAATTAATACTGTATACAAAATTAACTTTCATAAACAGATTACATAATTATATATATATACTTGTAAAATGAGACATATGAGGTCCGCGAATGTTTATGATTGCCTGTACAGCAGTAGGAGCCATGATGGAATAGTGGGTAGCTGTGTACGGTGGGCCAGAGAAGTTGTGGCTCCGCTGTCATTACGTTTTGATCTCGGTGTGTTGTATTAAGGGGGTAGAGTGCTTGGTTTTTGGTCTACAGTATATGTATTTATTTATATATATGTATTTATTTATATATATGTATTTATTTATATATATGTATTTATTTATATATATATGTATTTATTTATATATATAATATTATGTATTTATTTATGTATATGTATTTATTTATTTATATATGTATTTATTTATATATATATATATATGTATTTATTTATATATATATGTAGTTATTTATATATATATATGTATTTATTTATTTATATATATATATATATGTATTTATTTATATATATAATATTATGTATTTATTTATGTATATGTATTTATTTATATATATATATGTATTTATATTTATGTATTTATTTATATATTTTTGAGTCTCCTCGCTAGACCTCCATCAATCTTAGAAAATCACCCCCTAGACCCCCTTTCAAGATAAATTTGTACATTTTTCGGTAGAAAAATGTCCTGGCCGAAGGCCGGTTCCTTCTATATTTTGAGGCTCGCTTTCGCTCGCCAGGAAAAAATCGACACCTAAAGGGCGCGAAATGTATAAATATTGACAAAACAATAAGGCGAAAGGCCTCAAAATCGCCAAACTAACCGAACAAACGTCTTAAAACCTCAACACTAATATGCTAAACATGAGGGAGAAGGGAGTCCAGAAGAAAGGAGTATAAGCCCCTTAATGTATGTCAGATGTTGAATAGGGTGTGTAAAGAGAGAGACATGTTTGTATATCTCACTGGAAACGATACATTAACCCCTTCTTTACCGGCGACGTCTTTTTAGCTTTATTCTGGCTACTATTGGACGATTTTATTCAGTTTAAAATGGGCCTCCATCAATTAACAGGCTTCAAACTACCTCCCTTAACCCTTTTTACTAACACAGATCCTTCTTAAATTTCACAAAATAGTCTTAATATAGCAAGAATAAAATAAAAAAAAGACGTCTCCGGTACGGATGGAGTTAAAGCTTAGATAGTGCTGATACCAATTATTGATCGGCATATATATACCTGATTTGTTTTTTCTATGTGAATGAGGGAGACAAAAGGCGTAACTGCCTGCAGCGAGTGCCTCCCCCAGATTTGAAAGAGTGACAGTGCCAAAATCAAGGGACGTTCGAGCTAAAATGCCTGGACACACGGAGTTTGAAGCAATTTAACCCTCTCTGACATATGACGCGATTTTGAGCCTATTAGGGATACTTTAAAAGCCTTTGTTACCATCAGGGGTATTTAGAAACCTTTAGTTTAGTTACTTCAACCTCTGCAGTTGTGTTTGAGTTAGCTGTGGGCAGAACACTAATTTTGGAGAGGTAATTATAAGAGTGAGAGAACTCTATTTCTTATTGCTAATCTGGCAACCTCTGCGTCATATGTGCGTGAAAGGGTTAAGTCATAGGAAGAGAGAAACACTGATTCTAGGAGAGAGTTATAAAGCTCAGCAGTTGAATAGAAGAAAGTTTGAGTATAGCGTTTCACTCTTGGGTTGGAGAGTTGCACAGAGTAGGGGTGGGATTGTGTTGCAAGGCCCAACATCACTTATTTGGCCGACTACACATAGCTTAGAGTTATAATCCCACATCACATATTCGGGTGCCACGTATGACAATGGTTTTACAGCATTATTCATTATAGTTTCAGTTCCACATGCCTCTGCTTCCACATACAGTTCCACATACAGTTCCACATACAGTTCCACATACAGTTCCACATGCCTCTGCTTCCACATACAGTATGTCAGCATCAACGTATTCTGCAATATTATCGGTAATTCGATTTAAGGGGCCGTTTTTCTGGTCCCGCTTCTCCCGCATGTTTAACCCCATTAGTTCTGAAACTATAAGACGCTTGGCCCATTAGTTTGACGATTTTAAGACCTTTCGCAACATTTCTTTGTCAATATTAAGATTTGTCATGTCATTTAGGTGTCGATATTTTCCTGGCGAGCGATAGCGAGCCTGTAATTTAAGAGAAACCGGCCTTCGGCCGGGACATTTGTCTATCAAAAAATGTAAACATTTACCTTGAAGGAGGGTCTTGGGTGTGTGTTTACCTTGAAGGAGGGTCTTGGGTGTGTTTACCTTGATGGAGGGTCTTGGGTGTGTTTACCTTGATGGAGGGTCTTGGGTGTGTGTTTACCTTGATGGAGGGTCTTGGGTGTGTGTTTGCCTTGATGGAGGGTCTTGGGTGTGTGTTTGCCTTGATGGAGGGTCTTGGGTGTGTGTTTGCCTTGAAGGAGGGTCTTGGGTGTGTGTTTACCTTGAAGGAGGGTCTTGGGTGTGTGTTTACCTTGAAGGAGGGTCTTGGGTGTGTGTTTGCCTTGATGGAGGGTCTTGGGTGTGTGTTCGCCTTGAAGGAGGGTCTTGGGTGTGTGTTTACCTTGAAGGAGGGTCTTGGGTGTGTGTTTACCTTGATGGAGGGTCTTGGGTGTGTGTTTTCATTGAAGAAGGGTCATGGGTGTGTGTTTACCTTGAAGGAGGGTCTTGGGTGTGTGTTTACCTTGAAGGAGGATCTTGGGTGTGTGTTTACCTTGAAGGAGGGTCTTGGGTGTGTGTTTACCTTGATGGAGGGTCTTGGGTGTGTGTTTACCTTGAAGGAGGGTCTTGGGTGTGTGTTTGCCTTGATGGAGGGTCTTGGGTGTGTGTTTGCCTTGATGGAGGGTCTTGGGTGTGTGTTCGCCTTGAAGGAGGGTCTTGGGTGTGTGTTTACCTTGAAGGAGGGTCTTGGGTGTGTGTTTACCTTGAAGGAGGGTCTTGGGTGTGTGTTTACCTTGAAGGAGGGTCTTGGGTGTGTGTTTACCTTGAAGGAGGGTCTTGGGTGTGTGTTTACCTTGAAGGAGGGTCTTGGGTGTGTTTTTACCTTGATGGAGGGTCTTGGGTGTGTGTTTACCTTGAAGGAGGGTCTTGGGTGTGTGTTTGCCTTGATGGAGGGTCTTGGGTGTGTGTTTACCTTGAAGGAGGGTCTTGGGTGTGTGTTTGCCTTGATGGAGGGTCTTGGGTGTGTGTTTACCTTGAAGGAGGGTCTTGGGTGTGTGTTTACCTTGAAGGAGGGTCTTGGGTGTGTGTTTACCTTGAAGGAGGGTCTTGGGTGTGTGTTTGCCTGGAAGGAGGGTCTTGGGTGTGTGTTTTTTAGCTTGATGGAGGTCTAGAGAGCAAACTAATGAAATAATATAAATATATATAAAACAAATAAATATCTCCCCTTAACACACAACATTTAAAGTTCCTATTCTCAGGGTCCGGGACCACTTTCGCGTTCCCTTGCCCCTTTCTCTGTCTCGTCGAGTAGGAAAATTATACAATTATAGCCCCCTGCCCCCAGAAGGAAATGAAGGACAGTAAAAGAGACAAACAGAAACAGCCAAGGTTGGGTAGAGGGTGCCAAACCTCACTCTGGATAGGACCACCCATTCTGTACCGGCGACATATTTTTGCTATTATTCGAGCTATATCTAGACGATTTTGTACTGCTTAAGAAGGACCTTTAGTCGTAAAAAGGGTTAAGGGGAGATCTCCACTTGAGGGATTTTTTTCTTGACCCCTTTCTCCCTCATGTTTAGCCCCATTGCTTTTGATATTATAAAACGTTTGCCCAATTAGTTTAGCGATTTTAAGAACTTTCACCCCATATTAAGACCTTTCGTGCAATTCAGGTGTCGATTTTATCCTGGCGAGCGATAGCGAGCCTGTAATTTAAGAGAAACCGGCCTTCGGCCGGGACATTTTTCTACCGAAAAATTTACAAATTTATCTTGAAAGGGACTCAAGGGGGTGTAATTTTAAGCTTGATGGAGGTCTAGGGAACAAACTAAATACCTCGCCTTAAGTGAGATAGTTTGAAGCCTAATGATTGATAGAAATCCTTCCTAAATTGAATAAAACCGTCTAATAGTTGCCATAATATAATGAAAAACCCGTCACCGGTACAGAAGGGGTTAAGATGACTTGTTGTTCTGGCTATTATATGAAGACGACAGAACACCGCAAAGAAGTTGTCTCATAGTCAAGGGCGTATTTATTGGCTCATTTAATTATAGTTTCATATTTTCTTTAGGTTTCCTCCCTAGACCTCCGTCAAGCTTAGAAAATCCCCCCCCCCCCCCAAAAAAAAAAAAAAAAAAAATCCCCATTCAAGATAAATATGTACATTTTTTTTTTTTTTTTTTTTTTTTTATAACAAAATTTCCGGTTCCTCTTCTATTACAGGTTCGCTATTGCTCGACAGGAAACAAATAGACACCTAAATGACACGCAAAGTCTATAATTATATTGACAAAGAAATAGGGCGAAAGGTCTTAAAATCGCAATACTAATGAGCCGACCATCATAAAATCTGAAAACTAATATGACTAAGCAGAAGGGGGAAGGGGGCCCAGAAAAACGACCCATCTCCCTTAAAACCTAACTCTAGTAAAAAAAAAAACTTCACTCAAATAATGCAGTTTTTTCTCTGGCTATCACAAAACGATGAGAATAAACCATTAATTGTCATCATATTCTGGTTACTACCATTAGACGATTTTCTTTCGTTTATAATCTACCTGTACGACTCAAATGGGTAAATACGCTCTCGATAAACCCTCTGAACAACACAGGTCCTTCTGAAACTGCATACAATCATCAAACTTGAGCCAGGATGAGAGGTAAGAAGACATAACGGTGCCGAAAGGGTTAAGGGGAGATCGGTTGTTTTTCGGGTCTCCCTTCCTTCTCATGTTTAGCCCCATTAGTTTTCAGATTTTAAGACGTACGCCCCATTAGTTTGTCGATTTTAAAACCTTGCGTCCCATATCAATATCAAGACCTTTCGTGCCACTTAGGTGTCGCTTTTTTCCTGGCGAGCGATAGCGAGCCTGTAATTTTAAGAGAGACCGGCCTTTGGGCGGGACATTTTTCTATCGAAAAATTTACAAATTTATCTTAAAAGGGAGTTCAGGGAGTTTTTTTTTAAGCTTGATGAAAATCTAGCGAGGCAACTATAAAAAATATATGAATATATAAATAAATAAACCCCCAAAATAACTACTGTCCCCTTAAAAGGGTTCTCGTAGTCAAGTGAATAAGGTAAACAATAGGTGGCTTGCAAAAAAGTTAGCCAAACAATCCCTATAAATGTCTACGCTAATGCCCAGTTGCGAATGCCGATAAGATCCTGCTATCTCCGATCCCCTCTCCCCCCCCCCCCCCTCTCCCCACTCTCCTCTCACTTCTACCTCCCCCTCCTCATCACCTTCCACCACTTCTTTCCCTGCCGTCCTTCCTTCCTTCCTTCCTTCCTTCCTTCGCCTCGTGTCCTTTTTCTATGTCTTCCCCCTCTCTTCCTTTTTCCCTCCCTACCTATCCCCTTCCCCCTCCCTAAGCCCCATGCATATTCTCGTCCCTCTTCCTCCTCCCCCTTCCTTCTTCTCCCTCCCTCCACCCCCCCTATCACCACCATCATCACCATCTCTCCCCTGATAAACAAGATAGAGATTGCCGCACCAACAATTCATGGGCCCTGGAAGCAGCAAATACCCGTGTTGAGAACTAATCAGGGTATCGGTATCCTCTCCCAGTTCTCACATTAAAAACGATTGGCCTTCGCGGGATGAGCTAAAATTACATTCCTGGGGAGCTCATCTTTTGGGGCATTTGATCGGGAACGCGATAGTGCAAAGGAGGAGGAGGAGGAGGGAGAGGAGGAGAGGAGAAGGAGGGGGGTAGGGTGGAGAAGAAGGAGGAGGGAGAGGAGGAGGGAAGGAGGGGGGTAGGGTGGAGAATAAGGGAATGAGAGGGAGGGTAGGGGAGGAGGAGAGAATCTGCATGGTTATAATACGCCTGCAATTCTCTTCGTCTGTGTTGCAGTAAATTTGTTTTATTAGTATTCTAAAGTTCGGTGGGTTAGGTTAGATTAATTTATGCTAGGCTTAGGCTGAGCTAAGCTTAAGGGGGGTGACCTGGTTTTGTTCTCTCCTTTTCTATCTTTCTCTGGCTTGTATCCATTTGGTCCCATTCAGCCTACTGTTTTAAGACGTTTATCCCCATCCAGGTGTCAATTTTTTACTGGTGAGCGGTAGCGAGCCAGCATATTTTTAAAATGTTTTTGACAGCAGGCTAAATTTGTACATTTTTCGATAGAAAAATGTCTCCGGCGAAGCCGGATCTCTTCATATAATGCTGTCTCGCTATCGCTCGCCAGGAAGAAATCGACACCTAGATGGGGATAAACGTCTTAAAATAGTTGGCTGAATGGGGCCGAATGGATACAAGCCAGAGAAAAGGATAACAATAAAAAAAACAGGTCACCCCCCTTAAGTTAGCTGGAGTAGATTAAATGAGGGCTATAAGTAAGGAAGATTGAATTGGGGTAAGATTGATTTATTTCTATGTGTAAGTATACAAGAAGCAACGCTGCCTTTATCGAGTGTCCCTCCACATTGAATGAATGATAGAGACCCAACTTGAAGGTACGTAGAAATCATAATATATGGACACACGGAACTTGATGGAGTTTTAATCGCTTTCCAGTCACTCCGCCTCACGACTACTTCGCCTCATGACCACTTCGCCTATGTCCATTACGCCTCACGACCAGTTCGCCTTGCCACCACTACGCCTCACTACCACTTCGCCTTGCGTCAATGACACCTCAGCACCAGTTCGCCTCATGATTCAGCTTCCCTAACCTAACCTAACCTAACCTAACCTAACCTAACCTAACCTAACCTAACCTAACCTAACTTAGCCTAACTTAACCTAACCTAACTATCAAAAACTAATGTACATCGTTCAAATTGTGCGTCAAATTAGTAGAGAGGTGAAGCGGTAAGAAAGCGTGAAGCGAACTGGAGCTGAGGCGTTGTTGTCGTGAGGCGAAGTGGTAGTGAGGCTTAGTGGTTACAAGGCGAAATGGTTGTAAGGCGTTGTGGTCATGAGGCGAAGAGACCAAGGCGAAGTGGTAATGAGGCGAAGTGGCCTGCTCCCTTTTAATCATAGGATGAAGGAAAGACTGACGTAGAGAGTTTCAGTGTTTACTTGTTGAGTGGAAGAGCACTGGGAAAATCGGTTCAGTCTTGGATTATAGAGAAGCACATGTAGAATAGGGATGGGAATGTGTTGACAGTTTAGATTAGATTGGGCTAGAGTTGAGGGCAGTTAGTTTAGCTAAGTTAGTTAGTGGACAATGAGGAGAGAGAGAGAGAGAGAGAGAGAGAGAGAGAGAGAGAGAGAGAGAGACTGCATGTTTACTTCTGTCGCGCTTCTAGTTGTCTGCACTAGAATAAACTATAGTCTATATTTTTTTTCCAGCTGATGGTAAATTGCCATGTTACTATCTTGTTTACTCAGCTAGTATGTAGATTTGATAGCGAAATAGATGTTGTTAATTATGAAAAGTGGTCATGAATACCACGCAGATATATACAATAGATTTATATTCTTCCATTATTATTATTAAGGGGAGATCTCCACTTGACGGGTTGTTTTCTTGACCCCTTTCTCCCTCATGTTTAGCCCCATTGCTTTTGATATTATAAAACGTTTGCCCCATTAGTTTAGCGATTTTAAGAACTTTCACCCCATATTAAGACCTTTCGTGCAATTCAGGTGTCGATTTTATCCTGGCGAGCGATAGCGAGTCTGTAATTTAAGAGGAACCGGCCTTCGGCCGGGAAATTTTTCTACCGAAAAATTTACAAATTTATCTTGAAAGGGACTCAAGGGAGTGTAATTTTAAGCTTGATGGAGGTCTAGGGAACAAACTAAATACCTCCCCTTAAGTATCGAAATATCAGTAGCTAAGGTATTGAATTTACCTTCAGCTGAAATTAAACCGACTATAGGCTATGCTAGGTAAACATAGCTATGACTTAGGCTATGCTAGGTAAACATAGCTATGACTTAGGCTATGCTAGGTAAACATAGCTATGACTTAGGCTATGCTAGGTAAACATAGCTATGACTTAGGCTATGCTAGGTAAACATAGCTATGACTTAGGCTATGCTAGGTAAACATAACCATGACTTAGGCTATGCTAGGTAAACATAGCTATGACTTAGGCTATGCTAGGTAAACATAGCTATGACTTAGGCTATGCTAGGTAAACATAGCTATGACTTAGGCTATGCTAGGTAAACATAGCTATGACTTAGGCTATGCTAGGTAAACATAGCTATGACTTAGGCTATGCTAGGTAAACATAGCTATGACTTAGGCTATGCTAGGTAAACATAGCTATGACTTAGGCTATGCTCAGGGTAAGATTAGTCGGCGTTTTATTATATTATTTGAGAGCGAACCAATTAACCACTTGCGGTTTTCAGGCTATAAGGAAGTGGGAGCTGTAAACCTCGATACTTAGCAGATTACTAGCTAACATGCGGTGGTAGTACATTTATAAACACCTAAAATAACATTCGACGAACTTTCTATCCATCAGAAATCTACATTATTATTGCATTTCTGTTTAGCCCCTTCTGTACCGGTGACGTCTGTATCATGGTATTATGGCAACTATTAGACGATTTCAATCAGCTTAGGGAGGACGTCTACACATTTAAAGACTACACATTATTTCAGTTAATCCCTTTGGCTACCATTTAATCTTCCTAAGCTTCGTTAAATCGTCTTGATGTAGCTGAAGTGAAATTAATTAAAATGCCACCGGTACTGAACAGGTTATTATATCGATGTTCACGGCTCCAACTTCCTTATAGTTTGAAACTCGCAAGGGCTCAATTCCGGCTATGGGCGAAGTGACTGGGGGGCGAAAAGACTAAACACCGAGACTCCACAGGCACCTGCACTTGTTTTAAGGGGATGATTTCCACTTGAGGGATTATTTTCCTGGACTCCTTTCTCCCTCATGTTTAGCCCCATTGCTTTTGATATTTTAAGAGGTTCGCTCCATTAGTTTGGCGATTTTAAGAACTTTCGCTCCATTTATGTCAATTTTAAGACCTTTCGTGACAATCAGGTGTCGATGTTTTCCTGGCGAGCGATAGCTAGCCTGTAATCTAAGATTAACCGGCCGAAAAAATTTAAAATTTATCTTGAAAGGGGGTCAAGGGGTGACATTTTAAGCTTGATGGAGGTCAAGGGAACAAACGAAAAATCTCCCTTCAAGTTATCAGTATTGAAATTCCCTCCACCGATTGTTGGGAGAGTTTGCATATCTCATTGATGCTGGAAGCTAAATCTACTGGGCAGTGTTTCCGAATATGGTATTTAGTAATTTAGTACTGCGGTTAAGGGGGATGGGCTGGTTTTTCTGGCCCGCTCCTCCTGCATGTTTAGCTCCATTATATTTTAGATTTTAAGACTTTTGGCTCATTAATTTGGCCATTTTAAGACCTTTCGCCCCATTACTCTGTCAAGTATTAAGAATTTTCATTTCACCTAGGTTTCGATTTTCTCCTGGCGAGCGATAGCGAGTATGTATTATATTATGGCTTTTGTCCGGGACATTTGTCTATCGAAAAATGTACAAATTTATCTTGAAGAGGGGTCTTGGGGGTGTTTTTTAAGCTTAATGGAAGTCTAGGGAGGAAACTAAAAAAGATATTAAATATATACAGTATATATCCTAAATGAGCAAAACATACGCCCTTAAGAATGGACTTGCGTGTTTTCTTCTTCTATCACAATCAGCGAGGATATTTTGATTGCAGAAAAGTTAATTTATCTATTTTATATGGTTCTATGTCATCTCAACCAGTAGACCATTTCAACCAGTAGCTCTCAACCAGTGCCAAATTAACCCAGACCAACCAAACCAGTGCCAAAATATAGTACTAACCTAACCTAACCTAACCTAACCTAACCGTATTGGTTGATTTGGTACTGGTTGATAGCTACTGGTTGAAATGGTCTACTGGTTGAGTTGACCGGTCACCATTTTATATACCGGTATATATTTATTTTGTTTATATTAATGTTTTCACCCGGGATGGTACTGTCATTGGTAAAGGTATGTCTAAATCATCGTTTTATTTTTATTTATTTTTTATTTTTATTTTTTGTTATCCCAAGTACTGTATATGATAATTGTATAAACACCCCTAAACAAAATTATATATAAGGAGACATGGGTCGTTTTTCTGTTCCCCTTTCTTCTTCATGCTCAGTTACATTAGTTTTCAGATGTTATAACGTTCGGCCTATTAGTTTGGCGATTTTTAGACTTTTCGCCACTTTCTTTGTGAATATTAAGATTTTTCGTGTTATTTAGGTGTCGATTTCTTCCAGGCGAGCGATAGCGAGCCTGTAATCTAAGAGGAACCGGCCTATGACCGGGACATTTTTCAATCGAAAAATGTACAAATATATCTTGAAGGAGGGCTTGGTGGGGGGGAAGCTTGATGGAGGTCCAGAGAGGAAACTAAAAGAAAAAAACAAAAACAAAATTATAAAAATATATAAAAATTAGGAAATAAATACGCCTATCCCCCCTTAACAAAATAAATACGCCTATCCCCCCTTAACAAAATAAATACGCCTGTCCACCCTTAACAAACCCCTTCTGTCTCACCCCCTGCCTTGTGATAATCCAGGTTATAAATATGGTGTAAGAAAGGTGTATACAATTGACCCCTTGCGAGTTTCAGGCTATAAGGAAGTTGGAGCAGTAGATATCGATATTTAGCAGAATGAATAGCTAAATACTAGTGCATCTATCAATATATAAAACCCAATCCCACATACTTTCTATTCATCACAAACTAACATTATTATTGTATATCTGTTGAATATCGATGTTTACGGCTCCAACTTCCTTATTGCCTGAAACTCGCAAGGGGTCAATTCTACCGATAGTGAATTATTTACTATCCTCGTACCAAATGGGTTGCTACGAATTATATTATTTATTTATTTATTTTTTACGGGGAGATGGGTAGTTTTTCTGGTCCCCCTTCTTCCTCATGTTTAGTCTCATTAGTTTTCAGATTATATGACGTTCGGCCCATTAGTTTGGCGATTTTAAGACCTTTGGCACCCATTTTTCTGTCAAGACTAAGAATTTTCGTGTTATTTAGGTGTTAACTCTTTCCTGGCGAGCGATAGCGAGCCTGTACTTTAAGAGGAACCGGCCTTCGGCCGGGATAAATATATCATTTTAGGAGAGTCTTGTTTTTTTTTAAGCTTGATGAAGGTCCAGGAAGGAAACTTAAAAAACAAAAAAAACAAAAACAAAAAAATATATATATATATATATATATATACCGGTACCTGTATATATATATATATATAATTATGTTTCTAATCTCTCAGTGGGGATCGAACCGTCGACCATCAGGACGATAGCCGACGCTTTAATCAATTACACCACGGCAGTCTAAAAAGATTAAAGCGGCAGATTAAAGCGTCGGCTATCGTCCTGATGGTCGACGGTTCGATCCCCACTGAGAGATTAGAAACATTTAGTGGCTCACGTGTATTTGTGATATATGCTCAATATTTGTAACTCTCATGCTTTGTGTGTTAGAATTAAATTAAATCAATTTCGACCTGAGTTGCGTCGGGACTCAGAAATCTTTGTACGGTATTCTGGAAATATGGATCCTACAACTAGGTTTGAATTGAAATATATTCGCCTAGTGGGTTTCCCTTCCCCCTAACATAAATAGGATAGAAGGCTGAGTGTCTTTTAGACTGCCGTGGTGTAATTGATTAAAGCGTCGGCTATCGTCCTGATGGTCGACGGTTCGATCCCCACTGAGAGATTAGAAACATTTAGTAGCTCACGTGTATTTGTGATGTATTCTCAATATATATATATATATATATATATATATATATATATATATATATATATATATATATATAGGCCTCTATAACTGAGCAAATAAATACGTCCATCCCCATTAAAAAAGGATAGATTATTATTATCACCTTAATTACCTTTTTATACCATTATACACTTTTTTTTACAGTGTGCTCAGCACACTGTAAAATACCACCAGCCGTCACCCCCACACCACTCTGACGACACAATTAACCCTTTTAGTAAACGATGACGCAATACTTCGCTTTATATTGTGCCCCGGTGGATTATGGCGCATTTGGCAGTTTATGTTGGGCAATATTAGACGAGTTTACGCAGATTAGAAAGGATTTGTGTAAAAGAACAAATAGGGTTGTAGGGAAGAAGGGGTCTGCCTCGTATGGTCCAATAGGCCTTCTGCAGATTTCCATTTTTCTTATGTTCTTATTTCGATAAATCAGGTCAAAATGATCTCGGTTAATCCTCTGACTTCCACAGGCCCATCATTGTTTTATGCATGGAGCCGATCACTAATATATCCGCCACAAGCCTACTGCACAGAAAGAGGCAGCACCTAATTTGACATCAAAATTGGTTACGAAATATTATCGTGTAATAAAACTTAGGACTTAAAAAAATTTATGCGCATGAGATATTTTGCGTATGAAACATCTTGGGTGAAGAGATTTATTTAGCATCAAATACTGTATATCTATGAAGTTATCTATCTTACTATTTATCTATTTGTCTATACATCTACTAACATCCCCAAGGCCTCTATGAATCTATCTTACTATGTATCCGTGCTGACTCCCTGCCTAGGCAAACTCTTTCATCTCTGTCTTTCCTCTAACGTCTTTCCTTCTTGCTGGAAGTTTGCTCTCATTCAACTTGTCCTAAAGAAGGGTGAGCGCTCCCAGCCCTCCAACTATCGTCCAATTGCTCTCATTTCTGGCATCTGTTAAGTTTTTAAAACTATATTCAACTCAATATTTCTTAAGCATTTATCTTCCCAGAAACTACTTTCAGATCGCCAGTACGGTTTTCTTAAGGGCCGTTCTACTGGTGATCTTGGTTATCTTAGTAACTCTTGGTCATCCTCCTTTCGGGACTTCGGTGAGACTATATCTATTGTGCTAGACATATTGAAAGCCTTCGATAGAGTCTGGCACAAATCTGTAATTTCCAAACTACCCTCCTTCGGCTTCTATCCCTCTATCTGTGTCTTTGTCTCTAATTTCCTTTCAGACCGCTCCATTGCTGCAGTTGTGGACGGCCATCGCTCACTTCCTTAACCTATTAACTCCGGTGTTTCTCAGGGTTCTGTCCTGTCTCCAATTCTCTTTCTAATCATTAATGATCTACTCAACTGTACCTCTAGTCCTATCCACTCATATGCTGACGACTCTATCTTAAACTATTCAACTAGTTTTTAACATCAACCCAGCATGCAAGCACACCAAAACAAACGGGATGAGGCAATAGAACGCCTATCTTCTGATCATTCAATTATTTCTGATTGAGGGAGAGAAAATCGTGTCATTTTCAATGCCTCCAAGACCCAGTTTCTCCCTCTATCTCTTCATCACAATATTCCACAAGACTATCAACTATTCTTCAACATTACACAACTCAACCCATCATCTTCTCTTTACATTTTTAGGTGCATCTTTTTCATCCGACCTCTCTCAAATTACCATTCTTGCTAAAACAGATTCCCAAAAGTTAGGTGTGCTCAACCGTTTCCGTGGGTTCTACACCCACGCACAGCTTCTTGCTCTGTATCAGGGCACAGTGCGCCCCTGTATTAAGTATTGTTCGCATTTGTGTGGGGAGGCTCCACCCATACCGCACTTCTCGAACGAGTAGAATCCAAAGCATTTCGCCTCATCAACTCACCTCCTCTTACTAGTTCCGTTCAATCTCTTTCTACACACCGCAATTTTGCATCTCTTTCACTCTTCTATCGCTATTACAACAATCAATGTTCTTCAGAGCTCTCTGGGTGTATATCCACTCCCTTGCAGCGAGTGCAAGGCACCTGCCTTTCAACACAGTCCCACTCTTATTCTGTCCAACTCTCCAACCCAAGAATTAACAATTTTGTTCAGTCTTTCTTCTACTCAACAAGTGAACTCTGGAACTCTCTCCCTTAATAAATCTTCCCTTCATCCTATGACTTAGACTGCTTTAAACTTCGAGTGTCTAGGCATTTTTACTCCAACGTCCCTTGAATTTGGCTCTGTCACCCTTTTCGCTTTGGGGGAGACACTCATTACAGGCAACATGCCTTTTGTCTCCTCCATACACGTAAAACAACACATCTATTAGTCTATACATCTATTGACATCCTCAAAGCCTATTCTCTGGACTTCCTCGTGTGACACTGCGTCACACGAGCACACTTTCCGGTAATTTTCGATGAGCAAATTTTTTTTTTTCTCGTAATAGTTTGAGGCTTTGGAATCGGAAACTAGATCGACGTTAAATTATGTTAGATGGTTTTAATTCGCATGGAGCTTACGTTTTAAAACTGCCAGACAATAATTGCTCGTAAATATTGACGGAGAAATCGCTCGTGTGATACCACCTTTAGACAGTCCAGTCATTCAGAGCTTGTCACCCAGCCACATACTGAAGATAATACGCCGGGACTTCAGGAGCTAAATAACTTCAGGAATGCTAGCTCTTTGGAGGAGATTTTTTAAGGGGGGAGGGTTGGTTTGTCTGGCCACCCCTTCTCCCTCATGCTTAACCCCTTTAGTTTTGATTATTGTTTGTCGATTATAAGACCTTTCGCCCTATTTCCTTGTCAATATTAAGACCTTTCGTGTCATTTAGGTGTCATTTCTTTTCCTGGCGAGCGATAGCGAGCATGTTATATAAGAGGAATCGACCCTCGGCTGGGACATTTTTCTATTGACAAATTTACAAATTAATCTTGAAAGGGGGGTCTACGGGCCTGTATTTTTAAGCTGGATGGAGGTCTAGGGAGGCAAGTAAGAAAATAAATAAATGAATAATATATAAACAAACAAATAAATACATGAATAATATATAAACAAACAAATAAATATATGAATAATATAATATAAACAAACAAATACATGAATAATATATAAACAAACAAATAAATACATGAATAATATAATATAAACAAACAAATACATGAATAATATATAAACAAACAAATAAATACATGAATAATATATAAACAAACAAATAAATAAATGAATAATATAATTATAAACAAACAAATAAATACATGAATAATATATAAACAAACAAATAAATACATGAATAATATAATATAAACAAATAAATACATGAATAATATATAAATAAACAAATAAATACATGAATAATATATAAACAAACAAATAAATATATGAATAATATATAAACAAACAAATAAAGCCATGAATAATATATAAACAAATAAATACATGAATACAAAAAAATAAGTATAAACAAACAAATAAATACATGAATAATATAATTATAAACAAACAAATAAATACATGAATAATATAATTATAAACAAACAAATAAATACATGAATAATATAATTATAAACAAACAAATAAATACATGAATAATATATAAACAAACAAACAAAGCCAGTCCAGTCATTCAGAGCTCGTCACCCAGCCACATACTGAAGATAATCCGCCGGGACCTCAGACACTAAATAACTTCAAGAATGCTGGTATTTTGGGGACAATTTTTTAGGGGGAAGGGTTGGTATGTCTGGGCCCCCTCTTCTCCATCACGTTTATCCCCATTAGTTTTCCGAGTTTTAGACTTTCGGTCCATTAGTTTGGCTATTTTAAGACCTTTCGCCCCATTTCCTTGTCAAAATTAAGACCTTTCGTGTCATGTAGGTAAAAAAAAAAAATCCTGGCGAGCGAAAGCCAGCCTGTAATATAAGAAGAATCGGCCTTTGGCCGAAACATGTTTCTATCGAAAAATTTACACATTTATCTTGAAGGGGGGTTTAGGATGGGGAGGTATTTTTAAGCTTGATGGGGGTCTAGAGAAGTAAAAAAAAATAAAAAATAAAAAAATAACTCCCATCCCCTTCTTTTTATACCCCAGTCATTCAGAGCTTGCCACATACCGAGAATAATAAGTCGGCCACTAAATAATTTCAGGAATGCTGGTCTTTTGGGAGTTTTAATGTGTCTCCGTCCGTCTATCTGTCAGGGGAAGCATGCATGGTCTATCTGTCTAACTGGCTTTGGTATTGTCTGTCTGTCTTTCTGTCTATGTATGTACAGTCAAGAACATAAATGGCGACGCACCCACTTAAATCAGTATCGAACACAAACGAAACAATACGGTGCTGCAAAGATTCGAATTTGTGGTACTGTATAATATATGCTCACGTCATTTTATCTCTCAGTAAGTAATTGTCGATGTGCACTGGGGTTTTCGCAGAGAGGCTCTAGTCTTGACGTTATTCTTGGCTTACAGTGTGCTGGCTTAATAATCCAATAGGGTTGATAGCCTCTGAAGTCCTATTTCAACTATATATTTTAACTAACGAAGTCGATGTGTCTGCTTGTCCTAACTTTATGTCAAATCGTGTGTGTGTGTGTGTGTGTGTGTGTGTGTGTGTGTGTGTGTGTGTGTGTGTGTGTGTGTGTGTGTGTGTTTACCCTTTGATTCAGAGAGATCTTTCCTAAATTGTACAAGGTTGCATCTTTCGTAAAGCTCAAAAACCTCATTTGCAATTTCCTTGTGATGAATTTGTCAATGTCTGAGAATAGTGGAATGGTGTAATTTAGGCTAAATGAAGTAGAGATATATAAACAAGAAGCACTTTGCCTTATACTGTTCCTTAATCTTAAGGCGGTGTTTACCTGGACCCCCTTTCCCTCATCTTTAGCCTCTTTATTTTATTTGTGAATAAACATTTTGTATCTAGCTGTCTCTTCTGTATAAGTATCGGGTATCTACAAATAACTCTGTGTATCTATGACATTCGGAGCTTGCCACTAGTCCGCATACTGATGCACTCCTCCGTGACACCCAGAAATAAAAACAACATATCTATCTTTCTTCATGTCTGGATATCTATCTATCTACTTTCCACCTCTCTCTCTCTCTCTCTATATATATATATATATATATATATATATATATATATATATATATATATATATATATATATAGAGAGAGAGAGAGAGATAGAGAGATAGAGAGATAGATAGATAGATAGATAGATGTTCTATCTATGTATCCACCATCTAATCTATCTATCTATACCATTTAGAGCCTGCCACTAACCCACATACTAAGATTGCTGCGACGTGACTGCCAGAAATAAGCAGCACATGTTTGGAGAGACCCACATGCACTAGGGTATGGAGAGAGATGCCGGAGGGGAGGAATAGGATAGCTGAATTGAGATTAGGGCAGGAATACATGCATATATAATGTACACAGGGTACATACATACATTCATAATAATATACACACACACACACACACACTAGGCTATGGAGAGACATACTAACGTAGAGGAATCGGATAGCTAATTTGAGATTAGTGTAGGAATACAATACATACATACATACATACAAACATGCATACATAAATACATAACATACTGTACACTATATATATATATATATATATATATATATATATATATATATATATATATCTATATTATATATATATATATGGGGAGATGGGGAGATTGCAGGCACCAATCGAACAAGGCAATACCCAGGGGAAGACTATAGGCATTTGATAAAGAGTTGCTGGAACTCCTGTTTCACTTGTCTTTTATTTATTTTTATTTTTTATTTATTTCTATGTGAGTGAGGGAGGCAAAAGGCAGAACTGCCTATAGCGAGTGCCTCCCCCAAAGTTGAAAGAGTGTAAGGGCCAAAATCAAGGGACGTTCGAGCCAAAATGCCTGGACACACGGAGTTTGAAGCAATTTAAGTCATAGGAAGAGGGAAAGACTGATTCTGGGAGAGAGTTCCAGAGCTCAATTGTTGAATAGAAGAAAGACTGAGAGTAACGTTTCACTCTTGGGTTGGAGAGTTGCACAGAGTAGGGGTGGGATTGTGTTGCAAGACGGGTACCACGTGCCCTATGTAAAGGAGGTGGTATACACTGGGAAAACTCTGAGCAACACTGATTATTATAGTAGCGATAGAATAGCGAGAGAGATGCAACATTGCGGCGAAGAGAGAGAGATTGTCTGGCTTCCCTTACTGTTTATGTTGTGCCTCACCTACACACAGTGGTCCAGATAGCTCTCACAATATATATACTGTATATAAACATATTAAATTTACACTTTCATTTGATAAAATGCAGCAACTTGAAGTTAAAAAGAAAACTAGGAAATAAGGTATATAAAGAAGTCTTATCCACACCATGCTATACAAATATTGTAAAGACTGTGTCAAAATATCAGTTGCATTACAAGAAAGAATGAAGCACAATTCGGTGAAAAGGCTAAACAAGAAACACAAATGCTATGCGTGTTCTGCTTAAGGGGGGTCACCTGTTTTGTTTTCTCTTTCTCTCCTTTTCTCTCTTTCTCTGGTTTGTATCCATTCGGCCCCATTCAGCCAACTGCTTTGAGACGTTCATCCCCATCCAGGTTTCGATTTCTTCCTGGCGAGCGATAGCGAACCAGCATTGTATGGAGAAATCCGGCTTCGCCGGAGAAATTTTTCTATCGAAAAATGAACTAATTTAGCTTGCTGTCAGAGCAAATATATATATATGGTGGCTCGCTCCCGCTCGCCAGGAAAATATTGACACCTGGATGGGGGTAAACGTCTTAAAACAGTAGGCTGAATGGGGCCGAATGGATACAAGCCAAAGAGAGAAGGAGATAAAGAGAAAAAAAGCGAGGTGGGCCCCCTTAACAATGGTTTTCTTCCAAAAAAATAATAACTATTAGATTTCGGCTACTGATTAATTATACCGGTATTTGAATTACCCAAGATATATTGTTTGAACGTTAAGGGGATATTTTTAGTTTGTTTGTTACCTAGAACTCGATCAAGCCTACAATTATACCCCCTTGACCTCCTCTCAAGATAAATTTGTACATTTTTCGGTAGAAAAATATCCCGGCGAAGGTCAGTTCTTCTTAAATTACAGGCTCGCTAGGCAAAAAAAAAAAAACCGACACCTAAATGGCACGAAAGGTCTTAAAATGTAGAGAAAAAGGGCGAAAGTTCTTAAAATCGCCCAAACTAATGGGGGCGAACGTCTTAAAATCTCAAAAGCAATGGGGTTAAATATGAGGGAGAAATGGGTCCAGAAAAAATTCCCTCAAGTGGAAATTTCCCCTTAAGGGAAAAAATACCATCAAACAAGTATAAGCTGAAGGTACCCTGCTACACTATAGAAATCAATCAACAATGCAAAAGATATTTAACCCTTTGAAGCTTTGAAGCGTTTTACAGTAGCAGTTTAGTTTGGTTATCATTAGACGATTTGATGCAGCTTAATTAGGAAGGATCTGTGGGTATTAAAAGGGTGAGTACTATCTCAATCAACCCTTTGACTTCCACATACCGTTACTAATCTGAATAAAATCGTCTAATAGTAGCCAGTAACAGAACAGAAACGCGTATTGGAGCTTGAAAGGGTTAAATCACAACATTCTAAATTCACCATCATTGTTAAAGCCAGAGGGAGAGAGAGGGAGAGAGGGAGAGAGAGAGAGAGAGAGAGACTTCGATCAATCAGAAATTTATTATTGGTAGTAAAATTTTATGATTGCGTTAAATCGAAGCAGGTACAAGAGAATCCTGACTCATTATAGTGTAGATGAGACAGGTGAGAGAGAGAGAGAGAGAGAGAGAGAGAGAGAGAGAGAGAGAGAGAGAGAGAGAGAGAGAGAGTACAAAGGAGTACAAAGGAAATCAAGCAACAACAGATCTAGTGACCCTTCTAGGTTGCTTGTCCTCCAAAACACTGAGGATCAAGTGTCCAAACAGTGGTTTAGAGTGGGTAAGGGAACATTGGAAAGGGAATTACTGCCCTGGAACTAATGTCCGTGGCAGGATTAGGAAGTTAGTAGGGACAGATGGGTTAGTAACTGAGGGGGGGATAAAATAAAGTTATTCATTTACAAACGCAGTCAGTCGCGGGTTTGATGCGAGATATTTGTCTAGGCGGAGTTTAAATGAATCAACGGTGATGCAGTCTATAACGTTTCGGGGAAGCCCATTCCACAAGTTGACAACTCGATTGAAGAAGAAATTCTTAGATTCGTGCGAGTTAAAAGATTTACCAATAATTTTGCAACCGTTTCCCCGCGTGTAATTAGATTGGTCGATAGTGAAGTACTTACTACAGTTCATATTGTCGATGCCTTTGATGATTTTGAACACTTGAATTAAGTCGCCTCTTAATCTGCGCTGGGTTAAAGGAAATAGATTTAATTCTCTAAGACGCTCTTCGTATGGTTTGTTCTTTAGGCTAGGTATCATTTTGGTAACTCTACGTTGAACTCGTTCTAGCTTGTTTATATCTTTTTGGTAATAAGGGCACCAGGATTGAACGCAGTATTCCAGAAGAGGGCGGACTAAGGAATTGTAAAGGGTTAGGATAACTTCTTTGGATTTATGCTCAAATGACCTGCCTATAAAGCCAATTATTTTGTTTGCCTTCTTAACAACTTCTGAACATTGTTGACTCGGTTTTAGGTTACTCGATATTGTTACTCCCAGATCGGTTTCTCTGTTTACATTCTTAAGCTGAGTGCCATTCATCGAATAGTTTGCTTTCTCATTTAGATATCCGATATGTAGTACTTTACATTTATCCGCATTGAAACTCATTTGCCAAATTTGGGCCCAACATGACAATTTATCTAGATTGTGTTGCATATCGTCAACTTGTTCTTTTGAGAGTACGCTATTTGCAATTTTTGTATCGTCAGCAAATTTTAAGATTGTACAGGTGAGACCCTCATCTATGTCGTTGATGTAAATTAGAAAGAGAATTGGTCCTAGTACCGATCCCTGGGGTACCCCGCTACTTACATTGGTCCATTTTGATGCCTTACCGTTTATGACTACTCTTTGCTTTCTGTCGAGAGAGAGAGAGAGAGAGAGAGAGAGAGAGAGAGAGAGAGAGAGAGAGAGAGAGAGAGAGAGAGAGAGAGAGAGAGAAAGAGAGAGAGATTGTGTGTGAGGGTGTGTGTGTACGTGTATGTGTGTATGTATGTGTGTGTTACAGTGAATAGTTAGCATCTAAACCCTATAGTCTAATACAGAGATTTGTATAGTCCAGTACTTCGATTACTATCTCTCTCTCTCTCTCTATCTCTATCTCTCTCTCTCTCTGATAATATTCTTCTCTAATCTCGCCTACTAAAGAACTTTTTCGACTTGTGATTGAAGCATGTTTCAGATAGAACGGATCTTATGCGTGGAAAAGCTTTGTGGGGAGGTGGGTCGTTTGTCTGGACCCCTTTTTCCCTCGTGTTTAGCCCCATTACTTTTAACATTTTAAGACGTTCGACCCATTTGTTTAGCGAATTTAACATCTTTAGTTCCATATCGTTGTCATTTTTAAGACCTTTCGTGCCATTTATTGTAGGTGTATTTTTTCCTGGCGAGCGACAGCGAGCCTGTAATTTAAGGAGGAAATCTGCCTTCGGCCGGGACATTTTTTCTACCGAAAAATTTACAAATTTATCTTGAAAGGGGGTCTAAGGCGGGTTTTTTTTTAAGCTTGATGGAGGTCTAGGGAGGAAAGTATAAAAATAGATAAATAAGTAAATATATAGAACGCTGAAAGCAGTAACAAGAAATAGGGTGGTCAGTTTGGAAGTGAAGAAGTCCTTGCATGACAGTGTGGTAATCCCGACACTGACTTACGGAAGCGAAGCATGGACGTTGGTTGAGAGACTCAGACCAAGAGTGAGAGCAGTGGAAATGAATTACTTAAGAAGTGCGTGCGGAGTTACATGGAGGGATAGACAGACTAATGAGGAAGTAAGAAGGAGGTGTGGTGTGGAGGTAGATGTGCTGGAAAGTGTGAAAAGGAACAACTTGAGATGGTTCGGCCATATGGAACGTATGGAAAGCGAGAGAATGACTAAGAGGGTGTACGAGAGCGAGGTGGAGGGACAGAGAGGGAGAGGTAGACCGAAAGAGAGGTGGAAGGATGGAGTGAGGAAGTATATGAACGAAGGCGGTGCTGGTTGGGGGGAGGGGCGTCGACGGACTGGGGACAGAGGTTAATGGGGGCGGTTCGTTCGTGGCCAACCCCTTCGGGGATCACGGCGTCAGGCAATAGATAGATAGATAGACCAAAAACTAACCACTACTCCCTTAACACACTGGTTCTAAATCTCGTCAGTTTTAAGCACCCATTATATTTAGCTTTATTCATTTCCTGGTTAGAAAGCTGGTTTGAACTCCCACTATTAAAAACGTTAACTATTTTAGAGTGCTTTAAGGGGAGATCTCCACTTGAGGGATTTTTTTCTTGACCCCTTTATCCCTCATGTTTAGCCCCATTGCTTTTGATATTATAAAACGTTTGCCCCATTAGTTTAGCGATTTTAAGAACTTTCACCCCATATTAAGACCTTTCGTGCAATTCAGGTGTCGATTTTATCCTGGCGAGCGATAGCGAGCCTGTAATTTAAGAGGAACCGGCCTTCGGCCGGGACATTTTTCTACCGAAAAATGTACAAATTTATCTTGAAAGGGACTCAAGGGGGTGTAATTTTAAGCTTGATGGAGGTCTAGGGAACTAACTAATTACCTCCCCTTAATGAGCTGGCCTTGCAGTGTCCGTGCTTCCAACTAACAGTGATCGGGAGTTGTTAAGAGGGGGGATGACCGTATTTATTAGCTCATTTATTAATTTTCTATTATTATTATTTTAAGTTTCCTCCTTAGACCTCGATCAAGCTTAAAGAAACACCCCTAAGACCCTCCTTCAAGATAAATGTGTACATTTTTCGATAGAATGGGTCCTCTTAAATTACAGGCTCGCTATCGCTCGCCAGGAAAAAGACAACACCTAAATGACAGGAAGTCTTAATAATGACGAAGAAATTGAGCAAAAAGCCCTGAAATCGTCAAACTAATGGACCGAACGTCTTAAAATCTGAAAACTAATGGGGCTAAACATGAGGAAGGTTGGGGGACCAGAAAATATATGACGTCATAGCACACTCTTATAGTCGATGGAATCAATTGGTATCCCTAAACTGAGCGCCTTCCGACCAACCTATGTCTTCCTGGAGTGCTGCAGACCTGAATTAAGGGGGGGATGGTCGACTTTTCTGGCCCCCTTTCTCCCTCATGCTTCGTTCCACTAGTTTTTAAATTTTTAAGACGTTCGGCCTATTAGTTTGGTGATTTTACTACTTTTCGCCCCATTTCTTTGTCAATATTTTAACCTTGCATGCAATTTAGGGGTCGATTTTTTCCTGGCGAGCGATAGCAACACTGTAATTTAAGAGCAACAGGTCTTCGGCCGGGACATTTATTTATCGATAAATATACAAATTTATCGTCTTGGGGGTGTTTTATGAAGCTTGATGAAGGTCTAGGGAGGAAACTACAAATACAATAGAAAGGTAAATATATAAACACATAAATAAGCCCATTAAGGGGAGGTTTTTAGTTGATTCCCTAGACTTCCATCAAGCTTAAAATTACTCCCCCTAGACCCCCTTTCAAGATAAATGTGTAAATTTTTCGGTAGAAAAATGTCCCGGCCGTAGGCCGGTTCCCCTTAAATTACAGGCTCGCTATCGCTCGCCAAGAAAAAATCGACACCTAAATGGTACGAATGGTCTTAAAATTGACTTAAATGGGGCGAGGGTTCTTAAAATCGTCAAACTAATGGGGCGAACGGCTTAAAATCTCAAAAGCAACGGTGCTAAACATGAGAGAGAAAGGGGTCCAGAAAAAAATCCTCCAGGTGGATATCTCCCCTTAAATAACATCTGCCAGAGCGAGCCGTATTTCATCAATTAGTCGATTGAAAACTACCTATTAATAAAGCCCAAGAATTACAGGATAGCATTATTATATATTTCTGTTGTTTTAATCCATACACTACTTGCAAAACTTAGGGTCACTTCTAATGACACCACATATTATTATTATTATTATTTGTTCCCCATTAGTGATTACTGTAACTTGAGACATTTTGTTTAAGGGGAGATATCCACTTGAGGGATTTTTTGTCTTGACTCCTTTCTCCCTCATGTTTAGCCCCATTGTTTTTTTAGATTTTAAGACGTTCGCCCCATTAGTTTGGCGATTTTAAGAACTTTCATCCCATTTATGTCACTTTTAAGTCCTTTCGTGCCATTTAGGTGTCGATTTTTTCCTGGCGAGCGATAGCGAGCCTGTAATTTAAGTGGAACCGGCCTTCGGCCGGGAAATTTTTCTACCGAAAAATGTACAAATTTATCTTGAAAGGGGGTCAAGGGGGTGTAATTTCAAGCTTGATGGAAGTCT
>CM064573.1:59402627-59520127 GCA_032716605.1 Paralithodes platypus | reverse complement strand
TTATTGGGATGGAATTTGTGCTGTACCTAGTTTCAGTGTATTACCACACCACACCGAAACGCCAAACAAAAATACCCTCATTGTTCCCTGATTAAATAGCATTGTATGAATATTCCCATATTCAAAAAATATGCTAGAGGGGGGCAATGCCTAGTGAGTTAATTGCTCAATAGGTGGCGTTCTAAGAGTGAGGGTCCGAGTCTGGGGGATGAGACTGTGAAGTGCAGAGTGGAAGCAGCTTCAGAGATGGAGTTACTTCGAGCGGCGAATAGGTGCTTCGCATGTCTCACTCCCTACACTGCAACAAGACCTCACGGGCCTCACCGTGTTCAGCGGTAGAGTGTGCAGGCTCGCAGCCTATGCCCGAGATAGAGTAGTTGGAATACAGGAAAAAAAAAAAAAAATAGAAAAGACTTCTATGAATCAAAGAGGTAAATTTCGATCTCGATAAAATCTCAATAAAATCGTCTAGTAATAGCCCGCATGAACTGTCAAACCGAATCATAATCCTCAAAGGGTTAATTACTAAACTAATCTAAGGTATCTATGTAAATATCTCCAACAAAATCGTCCTAGTTATCCTGAAGAGCGGATATAACCAGCTCTTTAAACGCGGTCAGCCCCCAGACGTAACCAGTTCCCAGAAAGTCCGGGAATAATTAAAGATTCATTGTAATTTTCACACCTGTAGAGACGCAGGTGGTAATTTTAAACCTTTCGGAAATAATATAATTACTTTTTCATTCTACCTCTTTTTTTTCCCCAGGGGGCCCAATTCGTTGAGTGGGAGGATGAGGCTAGGTTCCGTATTTCTTAACCCATCTACTTGGAAAGTTGTTCATCTGCTTGACGCCCTACATATACACAATGTAACTCTAATGACATTTAGTATTATTAATGGGTCACAGGTTTGTTACTATTCTATGCGTATTTAGTGTTAACCTAGGCTATTGGCTAAGGTGTACAGTATACTGTATACAAAAGTGGTTAGATATATCTGTTTTTTGTTTTTTTTATGTAATATTCATAAAATATTTTTTATAATTGCCACGATGTTGAAACTACGAGGTTACGCTATGTTCTAGTTAAATCATTAAATTCTAAAATTAACGTGCCTAATCTCGATAGAAATCAAAATTTCGCAACCAGCCCATTCCAAAACGAAGACGGGATTGAGAACGGGCCATTTATGTTCATCTTTACACTCCATTTTTCTTTCTTGCTTTTTGTTTTCTTTTTTGTAGTGTTAGTGGGGGTTAAGGGGAGAAGGCGTATTTTTTTCCTCATTTATATCTCTTCTTGTAATTTTTATAGTTTCCTGCCAAGACCTCCATCAAGCTTAAGAAACCCCCCCCCCCCCCCCAAGACCCTCCTTCAAAATATATTTGTACATTTTTCGATAGAAAAATATCCCGGCCAAAGGCCGTTTCCTCTTAAATTAAAGGCTTGCTATCGCTTGCCAGGGAAAAATACACTTAATGACACGAAAACTCTAAATATTGACAAAGAAATGGGGCGTAAGGTCTTAAAATCGCCAAAGTAATGAGCCGAACGTCATATAATCAGAAACTAATGGAACTAACCATGAGGAAAAAGGGGGACCCTAAAAACGCCCCCGCTCCCCTTAATTAGTCAGTAGAGGGTGGCGTGGTTGGGGGGAGGACAGGAGTGTGGGGGACTCTGTTATTACCGGGATGGAAGTCTGGGCTGGGCTGATTAAAAAGGAAGGTGGGCTGGCTAGATATGAGGAGTGTTAGATTAGGGGAGGGAGGGAGGGAGTGAGTGAGTGAGTGAGTGAGTGAGTGGGTGAGTGCGTGCGTGCGTGAGTGGGTGAGTGAGTGAGAGAGAGAATAACAGAAATAATTCAGTATCATTCAGAGAAACACAACACATGGATAAAAAGAAACTCGTTAAATTAAACAACATTCATTACATGAACTACCCTCTAGGAGTCTAGTGTATACAATTTGACTTCCAATATGTATAGCAGCTATCTTCCCTATTAACATGTGAAACTTAGGAGATGAATAACATTGCCCTTCATTAACCCAAGAAATGCTAGACACCCCTAGGACTCATCATTGCCCTGTGCTAGACCTAGGCCGATTTGGCGACTTTTCCAAAACGCAACAGAAACCACATCATCGTGTAGGAAATGCAAGCGAGCATCCAACCATAATTATACTGTATATGAATACCCAAAAGATGCGTGATTGAGGTGTGTGATTGAGGTGTGTGATTGAGGTGTCACGGTGATTCGTAGTTGAAATTGTAGTGCGAAACCGGCAACAGGTGACTGTGCATATGGGTGTATTGCTCGGGTGGAGGGAGGAGGGAGGAGCAGGGTGGAGGCGGGATGGGGGGGCAGTAAAGGTCATTGGATTTTCACTCCTATAGCTCTGACAGTAACATATGTTGTTTTTGTTATTGGAGTGTTTTGAAACGTGTTTGAAATCTCATCTTTTGAGAGGAATTTGGCCTCCTAAGTAAACCTAACCTAACCTAACCTAACTAGACCTAATCTAGCCTAACTCGACCTAATCTAACCTAACTAAGCCTAATTTAACCTAACCTAACTTAACTACACTTAATTTGGCCTCTTAAGTAAACCTAACCCAACTAGACCTAATCTAACCTAACTCAACCTAGCCTAACCTAATTAAGCCTAATTTAACCTAACTAATTATTATGTTCTCTCCAACAACCAACTTTACTCCTAAACTCGATTAATGAAATTAACAAACACATGTGGCAGTCCGGGGATTCGAACCCAGGATGCTCACACCGAAATTAACACACTTATGCATTGCGCCACGAAGACAGTTAACCTAACCTAACTTAACTAGGCTACGTAATTTGGCCTCCTTAAGTAAACCTACTCTAACCTAACTAGACCTAATCTAACCAGACCTAACCTAACCAGACCTAACCTAACCTCACTCAATATAGCTACACTAACCTTACCTAACCAAAAGTCTAGCCTAATCTAACTTAGCTTTATCTAGGCTATTTAGCAATGTGGTACTTTGTTCTGGACCCCCTTCCCCCTCATGCTTAGCCCCATAGTTTGATATTTTAAGACGTTCGCCTTTTTAGTTTGGCGATTTGAAGACCTTTCGCTTAATTTCTTTGTCAATAGTACGAACTTTCATGCCATTTAGGTGTCGATTTTGTTCCTGGCGAGCAATAGCGAGCCTGTAATTGAAGAAGAAACGACCTTTGGTCGGAACAATTTTCTACCGAAAAATTTACAAATTTATCTTGAAAAGGGGTCTTAGGGGTACATTTTTAGGCTCGATGGGGGGTCTAGGGAGCAAGCTAAAAACAAAAAACTATTACGTAATGAGGGCGTTTGGTTTGTGACCGTTTTGGAGTGTAGCCGTTTTGGAGTGTAGCCGTTTTGAACAGTATTTTATATTGTTTATGTTTGTAGTATTTATGTTTAATGGTCCAACTTTCCCTCTGGTTATAAGTGCGCAGCCATTAAGGGGGGATGGCCCGGTTTTCTGGACCACTTTCTCCCTCATGTTTAGCCCCATTAGTTTTCAGATGTTAAGATGCTTGCCCCATTAGTTAGTCGATTTTAAGACGTTTCGTCCCATTTCTTCGTCAATATTTAGACCTTTTGTGCTATTTAGGCGTCGATTTTTTTCCCAGGTGAACGACAGTGAGCCTTTAATGTTGGAGGAACCGGCCTTTGGCCGGCAAATTTTTCTACCGAAAAATGTACAAATTAATCTAAAAGGGGGATCTAATGGATGTTTTTTATATTTGATGGAGGTCTAGGGAGGAAACTAGAAAAATAATTAATGCATGCCAAAATCAGGAGCTCTTGTTCCAGATAGTAAGTAATGGTGGGGTCACACATTCACGTATATTGCTCCCGTCAGCTCCCGTCTTTTGTAAACGAAGGTATATTATATATATACACAGAAAAATACGTGTAATGGTAGATGGCCTTTATTCTCAATTTCACTCAATAAATGCTGGTGTTCCCCAGGGATCAGTTTTAGCCCCAATTCTGTTCCTCATTCATATCAATGATCTCATATCTACCACTCATAATCCAATACATTCCTACGCAGATGACTCAACACTCCACAGTTCCTTCACATTTACCAATTCTTTCACCCAACCCGATCTTATAAATTCAAAAATAAACACTGCAATTTCTCTGAACCAGGACCTTTCTAGAATTAATGGATGGGGACAAAAGAATCTAGTTTCCTTTAATGCACAGAAAACCAAGTACATTCAATTTTCTAACCGACAGAATCTCACTGACTCCCATATATTTTTTAATGATGTAAATATTCCCACTTCCCCTAGTATTGACATTCTCGGTGTAACATTAACTACTAACTTGAGCTGGACACATTATGTTAGAAGCATTGCTAAGAATGCCTCTAAAAAACTGGGACTCCTGTACAGAGTTCGAGAATTCTTCACTGACGAGCAGTTGGCCGTGATATATAAAAGTCATGTGCGTTCTCAGATGGATTACTGTTCACCTCTGTGGGGTGGAAGTGGAGTGGTTGCATTGAGGCAGTTGGACAAAATTCAAAATAAAGCTATTAGATTAATCAATAACCCTGCAATCACACAGGACCTTCCTACATTATCCATACGAAGAAACGTTGCATCCCTTGCATTATTCTACAGATATTTTCACAGCAATTGTTCCGAGGAACTTGCTTCAATTGTGCCGCCTCTCCACATCTTTCCCCGTAGAACTAGGGCAGCTGAGAGCGCCCATGAATTTACACTTTCTCCTCCACAATGCAGAACTTCTGCTTATCAGAATTCATTTATCCCCAGAGCTACTACTCTTTGGAATTCACTTCCCTCGAATTGCTTTCCACAAACTTACAATCTACAAATGTTTAAATCCAGTTGTTACAAACATTTTATGAATGGAGGATGCCTTTAGGCACATGGACCTTTTTGTTTTATCTGTGTTTTTCCTTCCTCCGTTCATTGTCTCTTAAAAAAAAAAAAAAAAAAAAAAAAAAAAAAAAAAAAAAAAAAAATGGTAGTTGGCAACCTATTACGTAAAACGTAAAGGCATAATACGCAAAACGTAAATTAAATTGCGGCCAGTCGGGGGGGTACTCACGCATGGCGAGAGTAGAAACGAGTAGCCCACGTGGGTCGGGAATGTTGTGGGTGCGGCCGAGGCCGCGCGGTTGTTGATTCGAGTGGAATCAAATACGTGGCTCGCCTTCACGTATGTCAAAAGACGGGAAAGCTTACGAACCACCGGGCCACCACGGCCGTCTGACGGGAGCAGCCCCGTCAGACGTAGCAGCTCGCCCGTCAGACGTAGCCGCTCGCCCGTCAGACGTGAGCTGCTCCCGTCCATCGTGGAAAGTTCCAGTCGAACGTGGAAGTTTACGTTCGTTTGGCAACACCGCCGCACTGCGTGTTGCCGGGAAAACGCGGCAACGTCGTATGGGGGAGTATATAGGGACAACGGGAGGTACTGCCATCATACCTCTCACCACACCACGACGACCACCACCATCCCTGCTACTCTGCCACCCTGCCTGCCACCCTGCCACCCTCTGCTGCCACCCTCTGCACGCTGCCCTGCCCTGCCCTGTCACCATGGCTACCAAGGCTACCAAGAGAAGCGTGAAGAAGACGTCTGCAACCTCACCGCCTGTCCCCTTGACGCCTGCAACCTCATCACCGCCTGTCCCCTTGACGCCTGCAACCTCGCCTGTCCCCTCGAACTCTGCAACCTCACCGCCTGGCCCCTCGAACTCTGCAACCTCACCGGCTCTCCCCTCGAACTCTGCAACCTCACCGGCTGTCCCCTCGTCGTCTGGAACCTCGCCGATTAACCCCTCTGGCCAGTCTGGACCCCCCATCACCGGCTTGGAATTATTGACGTGGTTCACCTCTCTCCGCTCCAAGTTTGGCAGGCTCACCAAGGACAAGAGTGGTGAGGGGGCCAAGAGGTTGACTGAGAGGGAGAAGTGGATACTGGCCATGTTCCAGTTCCTCAAGCCCCACATCGTGCGACAAAAGAAGCCCCGGAATCTGGGTATGCCTCAGGTACGTTTATATTTGTTTGTTTCCCAACCCTTTCACTATTAAATCGTCAACAACATCAATATTTTCCTGGCGAGCGATAGCAAGCCAAGAGTTTTGGCGTCCTCAGGACAGTAACAGGATTTGTCTTTTTCTGAAATATTTTGCTTATAATGGTGCCATTATTTTTGTAAATTTATCTTGTTCACTTAAGTTTATAATTACTTAAAATTTTTGTTAATGAAACACATAATAACACAAAACAGTTTATTCATTTTATTTAAAGGTTACAAGGATGAATGGTTATGTTGATTGGTATTTAACAGTTGATAAATAATTTACATGTTACTAATTATACATTCATGTCTCAACAGTCTGCTGCCCAAGCTGCCGAACCTGCTCCTGTGCATGCTCCTGTGCCTCCTGTGTGTGGTCCTGTGCCTGATGACCCCGCCCCAGCAGACGCTGATGAGGAAGACCAAGCAGCCGGCAGTCAGGAGAACACCACCCCAGCTATCTCCATGCCTCCGCGGAGGGCGAAGCAGGGGAAGCCTCCTGGTGCTGTTCCTGCAACCCACGGAACCGGAATCCTGGAGCAAGTGAGTAGAGGAAATATTAGTTTCTTAATAGCAACAATAACTTTGAACATATTGGCTTCCCAGAATACCACATAATTTTATTTGTTAACATTCATAATTGGTTAATTATTGAAATATGTTATGTTTCGTGTGTTGTGCAACGTGTTAATCTTCTCTTTTTCCATAATGGTAACAATAACTTTGAACATATTAGGCTTCACAGAATACCACATCATTTTATTTGTTAACCTTCATAATTGATCCAATATTAAAATATATTATGTTTCGTGTGTTTAATGTTTTCTTGTTCCTTGTTCCCTTACAAGGTCCTTGTCACTGCGGAGCAGGTGCGGCAGAACCTGGCTGGGGTGGCTGATTTGGTGGAGGACCCCGAACTCCAGTATTGGCGCGCCTCCATGGATGTCATGGCAAAGGACTGTGTGGGGTTGCCGGCCAAATTTAGAACTCTACTCAAGAGTGAGCTCCTGGCAGCCCTCCACAGGTTCAAGACTGCCTTTGAGGAGGGAGTCACCAGTGTTGGTCCGGACCTCATGCTGCATGCCATACGAAATTATGGCATTCCGGCGCCACAACCACAACCACAACCACAACCACAACCTCAACCACAACCACCTCAACCTCAACCTCAACCAACCACTGTGATGTACCAGGGCACTCCGGCAATCACCCTGCCTCAACCAGTATTGCCCAAGCCTGCTCCTACCTACGTGCTACCTGCACACCAGGTTGCAGCACTGCAGACATTGATGATGCGACCACCCCAATCGGCAACACCCCCTGCCTCCCCTGCCACATTCCAGCCACCTACTGCCTCCACACCGACGCACTTCGACCTCTCACAGTTGAGCTCCCAGTTTGGGCTTGGGAACACAAGCTTCAACATAGAACAGTATCTGCCGGCATCCTCACCTGCACCTTCGAACCCAGCTACACCAGCACCAAATATTGATCCCGATGATGTTGTTCATGGTGCAGAGGAATGAGTGGGAATGGGAAAGGTGTGGCCAGTCCTGCCCTTTTGTACTTCCCAGATTGCAACCCCGACAGACGTGGTTGACAAAGACTGTCTTTGTCTGTGTTTGGTCAGACGGGGTGTGCCTACGATTGGCCGGAACCGGTCCAGGTAGGACCTAACAAATCCCAAGACGTGCGGCCTCAGCTACGCCGGTCTTGTGGGGGCGTGGCATGGGCGTGGCCTGTGTTCCCGCAAATCGGGCAGCCCATGCGGTCGAACGGGGCTATGCTTACGCACGTCACAAACACGTACGTAGTTCAATACGACTCCATTACGTCTGACGTAACACTGGCCCCGTTACGGTACGTCTGTCGGGAAGTGCAATAGTCGTGGTAAGAACAGGCGTTCACGGCAGGAACTACTCGCGTCTTTACATAAATTGGCGATTACGCCGGACGGGAGCTGACGGGAGCAATATACGTGAATGTGTGACCCCACCATGAGAGGATGAGAACGACATGTTTTTTGCAACCGGCTCGTTCATTGAGTTATAAGGTAGCGCCAGCGAACTTGACAATAATCTTCACCCCTTAGCCCCTTCTGTACCGGTGATGTACTTTTCATTATATTCTGGCTACTATTTGACGATTGTATTCAACTTAGGAAGGACGTTTCTCAATTAAAAGGCTACAGACTCTCTCAATTGAGCCTTTTAGCTACCATACAGTATATCTCTCTAAAGCTTCATCAAATCGTCTAGATGTAACTGAAATCAAATTAAAGAGACGTCACCGGTACTGTACGGGTTAACATATTATAACTCAAAATGAATGAAAGCAATCGGGCTGACGTTTCTATCATATGAGAAGAGTCCACCAGGAAATAGGTATGGATATTTACAGCCAGTTTGCTCTAGGCCCCTTTGAGTTACAGAGAGGTTAGGGATCAAGATTATTGTTAAGTTCGTTGGCGCTACCTTATAGTTTCATAGACCTATGGTGTCTGGTAGTTTACTGTACTCTTGGTATGGCGCAGTTCCGACTTCTCTAAACTGCAACAACACTATCTCGTCTAGTAAACTCAGACGATACACTGTCACGCAACCTATTGAGATTCTCACAACTACATAGGCCTACTGCCCCCATGGTATATCTTTAATATTTAATTATTTTTATTTTGTTTTAGAACTGCCTGTGACGAGTGCCTCCCCCAGAGTTGAAAGAGTGACCGGGCAAAAAACAAGGAATATTCGAGCCAAAATGCCTGGACACACAGAGTTTGAAGTAATATAAATCATAGAACGAGGAGAAAATGGATTCAGGGAGAGAGTTCCAGAGCTGTTGAATAGAAGAAAGATTGGGAATATCGTTTCACTCTTGGGTTGGAGAGTTGTACAGAGTAGGGTTGGGAATGTATTTCAAGACAGGTGCTACGTACCCTATGTAGAGGAGGTGGTATACGCTGAGACAGCTCTGAGGAACACTGATTATTGTAATACTGTAGTGGTAGAATAGAGAGAGAGAGATTCAACATTGTGGCGAAAAGAGAGAGAATGTAAAGAGCCGGTGAATAGATGTGAGTTTGAGAGGAAAGGCTTTCTTTTCTACTTTGTCAAGAAGTGCCGTGTGAGGGAATCCTCCCAACACATGCGAATAATACTCAGTGCATGGACACACTGTGCCTCTGTACAGAGCAAGAAGCTGTGCAGGGGTAAAGGACCCCCGGAGGCGGTCGAGCACACGCAGCTTCTGGGAAGCTGTTTAAGCAAGGGTGGTAATATGGTCTTTCCAAGTGAGATCAGAAGAAAAAGAGATACCTGGAATAGTGAGAGAAGGTGTAGGGTTGATTTGTGTATTGTTGAAGTATAAGGAACTTCTTGACAGGTACATAAATGATGAAATTGGGTTTTAGAAGCACTGAAAGCAACAAGATTTTCTCTGCCCCTAATGGAAATGGTTGATAGGTCAGAAGATAAGTGTTCCATGGCATCATCACGTGAATTTTTGAGTGATTGCTTGCTGAGGGGTTCTGAAAAACTAGTTCAATAGTGTAAGGTAGAGTCATCAGCATATGAATGGATAGGACTGGAGGTACTACAGTTGAGAAGATTATTAATGAATATTAGAAAGAGAATTGGAGATAGGATAGAACCCTGAGGAACACCGGAGTTGATAGGTTGAGGAAGTGAATGATGGCCGTCCACAACCGCAACTATGGAACAGCCAGAAAGGAAATTAGAGGAAAAGGCACAGATAGAGGGATAGAAATGGAAGGCCTTCGATATGTCTAGCACAATGGAAAAGGTCTCACCTAGTCCTGAATGGAGAATGACCAAGAGTTAGTAAGATATGAAAGAAGATCACCAGTAAAGCGACCCCTAAGGAATCGATACTGGTGATCTGAGAGTAGATTATGAAAAGAGAGATGCTTAAGAAATTTGGAAGTAAGAATAGTTTCAAAAACTTTGGAGATGCAAGAAATGAGACCAATTGGACGGTAGTTGGAAGGTTGAGAGCGGTCACCCTTCTTTGGGACAGGTTGAATGAGAGCAATACAAAGCTAATGTATTAGAAACAGTAAAAGTGGTGCCTCTTCAGATCCATCAAACTACAGACCAATAGCTATAACTTCCACTATTGGTAAAGTCTTTGAAATTATATTAAATAATCACATAATTAAGCATCTGGAGAATAATAAATTAATCAGTGATAGGCAATATGGTTTTAGACGATGTCGATCAACTGCAGACATTCTTTGCCTTCTTACGCATCAAATCAACCAAGCTACAGACCAACATGGTGAAACACATACAATAGCACTGGATATATCAAAGGCATTTGATAGAGTCTGGCATCAATCCTTATTGTCGAAGATGTCACACTATGGCCTTGCATCATTAGTTCCACTAATTTCTTCTTATCTTCATAACAGAAAAATACGTGTAATGGTAGATGGCCTTTATTCTCAATTTCACTCAATAAATGCTGGTGTTCCCCAGGGATCAGTTTTGGCCCCAACTCTGTTCCTCATTCATAGCAATGATCTCATATCTACCACTCATAATCCAATACATTCCTACGCAGATGACTCAACACTCCACAGTTCCTTCACATTTACCAATTCTTTCACCCAACCCGATCTTATAAATTCAAAAATAAACACTGCAATTTCTCTGAACCAGGACCTTTCTAGAATTAATGAATGGGGACAAGAGAATCTAGTTTCCTTTAATGCACAGAAAACCAAGTACATTCAATTTTCTAACCGACAGAATCTCACTGACTCCCATATATTTTTTAATGATGTAAATATTCCCACTTCCCCTAGTATTGACATTCTCGGTGTAACATTAACTACTAACTTGAGCTGGACACATTATGTTAGAAGCATTGCTAAGAATGCCTCTAAAAAACTGGGACTCCTGTACAGAGTTCGAGAATTCTTCACTGACGAGCAGTTGGCCGTAATATATAAAAGTCATGTGCACTCTCAGATGGATTACTGTTCACCTCTGTGGGGTGGAAGTGGAGTGGTTGCATTGAGGCAGTTGGACAAAATTCAAAATAAAGCTATTAGATTAATCAATAACCCTGCAATCACACAGGACCTTCCTACATTATTCATACGAAGAAACGTTGCATCCCTTGCATTATTCTACAGATATTTTCACAGCAATTGTTCCGAGGAACTTGCTTCAATTGTGCCGCCTCTCCACATCTTTCCCCGTAGAACTAGGGCAGCTGAGAGCGCCCATGAATTTACACTTTCTCCTCCACAATGCAGAACTTCTGCTTATCAGAATTCATTTATCCCCAGAGCTACTACTCTTTAGAATTCACTTCCCTCGAATTGCTTTCCACAAACTTACAATCTACAAATGTTTAAATCCAGTTGTTACAAACATTTTATGAATGGAGGATGCCTTTAGGCACATGGACCTTTTTGTTTTATCTGTGTTTTTCCTTCCTCCGTTCATTGTCTCTTAAAAAAAAAAAAAAAAAAAACATAGCCGGTCGATGGGCTATGACGTGGTAATGTACTGAATCTAAGTACAACACAAATTGCAACCCAATAAGATTGTTCAACTAACTCATCAGGATTTGAAATTAGGACTTTAGATTACCAGCTCAGCAACAAGACCACTCCACCACACCTACCTCTTATAGTATCTCAATTGTTCCTACTATTTTTTTTTTTTTTTCACAGATTACATAGTATGATGTATTTTTGCTATTTAAACCCTTTCTGCATGTTATGACAGCTAACCTAAATAATTCCACTCATATTACAAAGGTACATATACCGCTAAATGCATCAAGGGCGTGTATCATCTTGAGATAAGTTGAACAGGTCTAATAACCTGTTGGATGAGAGGTGGTGGAGTCTGTTCTAGGCATGTGGTCAAGTTATCAAAGGCTTGCATAATTTAAGTTATCTCTGGAGTGAGACTAATAAAGTGGCCAGGCTGTAAATCATCTCGGCCATGCATATGGTGCTAAGCAATTCATACAGATGACGCCCGGTTTGTTTGTCTAATTCTAGCTACTTCCAGACTAGGTTGATGACCATTTCTCTGCCAATGACCTTTAGCAGGCCTACCGAGCCTTGAAGAAGCTATATTGTAAGTTTGCCTGTGGGGTTGACTCTGTTCAAATGGCAGACAGAACAGTCACATCGGATGATAATGAGTGTAGGCCCACTGGACTACTAATTTGAACAGCTAAGCTTGGCTCTTCCTTCCAGTAAATAAAAATAAAAACAAAACATAACAAAGAAATTATAAAATAATCTAGTATATGACTAGCTAGCACTACCCGCTAAACAGCGAAAACCCTTGATGAGATAAGGGTCTATGCTATGGCTAGGTTGAAGGAGGGAAGGAGGGGTCACTTGCTAATAATTCAGAAACATGGGTGTAATGCCTGGATTGTGGCAAAGTATCTGTAACTGCATTCGATGCTGAAATCTGCTTGAGCTATCACGCCAAGCGGAGTACTTCTCTTGGTGTAGCGGCTAAGGCGCTCGCCTCCCACGTGGCGGGCCCGAGTTCGAATCTCGGCCGGGCCGCGCCCAAAAACATTTGGGGCGAATTTCCGCATCAGACACAGTTCGGATGTGATTGTTAAAATTGTAAATTGTAATTGTGTGTCAATGTAATGTCGGCAAAATTGTATGGTGCCGTTTCGAGGTCACTTCACTGGTGGCAGCTGTAAAGGGATATCTGAGAGGCTTAGTTGGGGAATCCCCATGGTGTAATGGCTTGCCTTAACTGGTCGGCTACAACAGTTGCTAAGGCTAGAGCTCTCAGAAATTCTCAGAGTTGATGTCCCAGTGACTCCGGTTCGTTGGGGAGGTATGGTGGCACATTTCCTGCACTGCCTCCTCGCCGTGGTGTGTGACCCGCCCGGCAAGTGAGGATATAAGGAATGTCGCTGGTGATCGTTGTCTCGGAGCCTCGCTGTAGTTGACACGCTCAGACTTGTGCCTCGCTTGCTTTCGCTCGCTCGGAGTCTTCGCTACCTGAACGATAATGTGATGTAATGCCTGGATTGTGGCAAAGTATCTGTAACTGCATTCGATGCTGAAATCTGCTTGAGCTATCACGCCAAGCGGAGTACTTCTCTTGGTGTAGCGGCTAAGGCGCTCGCCTCCCACGTGGTGGGCCCGAGTTCAAATCTCGGCCGGGCCGCGCCCAAAAACATTTGGGGCGAATTTCCGCATCAGACGCAGTTCGGATGTGATTGTTAAAATTGTAAATTGTAATTGTGTGTTAATGTAATGCCGGCAAAAATTGTATGGTGCCGTTTCGAGGTCACTTCATGGGTACTCTGATTTCATATCCAAGAAGTCAACAATCGACTTGAGTTTTTGCCCTCCAGGTCCTCTTGGAATTCCAGTTTGAGTTTCGGAAGGGGCTACTTGTAGTTTATGTCGATCTCAAAAAGTCAGTGGAACTGTGAGAACTACAACTGTGTGAGATACTTGCAGCGATTATTGATCTGGTGTCCAGATCATGGCGCCACACGCTCATCACCAAAGCAAGATTGAGGGTTCGATTTCCTCAGAATCCGAAATTTTGTTTGGCCATCTTGATGGAGAAGAGTTGTAGCGTGGTTCCTCTATAGCTTAGCTGCTTAACTATCAACTTGTATTAGTCTACACATCGTTCCGCTAGTACATCTGCGTATGTACTATGGTGGGAGTTCAGGCATTTCACGGTCACTAAAGGTCACATATGACCTCGCAGTTAATGGTTCACTTTTTGGGCAATTTTGGCATGTATTAATTAATTTTCTAATTTCCTCCCTAAACCTCCATCAAATTTAAAAAAACATCTATTAGATCTCCCTTCTAGATTAATTTGTACATTTTTCGATAGAAAAATGTCCCAGCCAAAGGCCACTTCTTCTTCAAACATTACAGGCAGGGTCATTATCGTTCGCCAGGGAAAAAAGCGACACCTAAATAGCACGAAAGGTCTAAATATTGACGACGAAATGGGGTGAAATGTCTTAAAATCGACTAACTAATGGGGCAAACATTTTAACATCTGAAAACTAATGGGGCTAAACATGAGGGGGAAAGTGGTCCAGAAAACCGGCCCATCCCCCCTTAAGGTTGACTAAGCATGGTACAGTACCCAAGTTAAGAGTTTCTGTCTCAGGGCTGCATGTTAACAATAACCAACAATTAATATCATTAATATTATTATTATTATTACACACACACACACACACACACACACACACACACACACAGAAGTAATAACAATACTTTGCCATCTACACCAAATGAGAGCCACTGCCAAGGGTAAAAATAAGAACTTGCCAAAAACTGTCAATTTAAGAAAAACTGTGTAGTGCCAGGAGGTGTCAAACCCGGCAGAAGAGGCGACGAGACTGGTTCCCATGATGCATTTTTTCCAAGTTAACCCGGGAACGGTGGCGAGACTCTTAAGAGGTTTTATTGGGCAAAGGCGACGGGACTCTTAAGATCCAAGGCCTAAAAGACCTCAGTGGTACTCAAAACAAAGGAATATGTGATTAAGTGAGATAATTCCTCTCCATACCTCCTATCACTCCTCCACATGTGTCCAAACCCCCCCCCTTCAATGATCACCTATTTTCCTCTTATTCCCTTGTATATTGGTTTATTTTCCGCATCAATATTCCCCACCTGGTTTCAAGGTCGAAGGGCAGGCATATAGAGATCGTAGCAATAGAGAGACTTCACTAGCAAGACATCAGTGTCAATCGATATGTGAGAGAGGGAGGGTGTGTGCCACGCTGGCTCTCCTCTCATGAATGAACCGGTCGGCAATACTTCGTCTTTTTCACCCCCCAAATACTATTCCCACTTGTTTTATTGCTGTTACATGTTAATATCTTCATATTAAACGTAAAATAGGCGCATATCAATAAGAAATAACGATATTTATCGGATAATGACGATTTTAGTTGGGAATGAGCCTCAATATGTTTGCCTGGCGAGCACTTTCAAATACCATAACTTCGCCGTTTAAAAGTTAAGGAGGGTTCATGTTCTTGGGATACTTTTTATTTCCAGGATAAGCATGGTAACTTATTCCTGATGTTTGGACGAGCTCATATTTCTGGGATACATTTTTGTTTCCAGGATAGTCATGATACTGGACTTGACCTAACTCACCTCACTTGGCTATATTTTCCAGGATAATCCTGGTAATATATTCTAGCCTGACTGGACTTGATTTGACCTAACTAACCTCACCTCACCTAGCTTAATTTTCCATGACAATCATGGTAATATATTCTAGTCTAACCTGCCTTGACCTGAACTAACCAACCTAACTTAATTTTACTTAACGATCGCAGCAATCCTAGCCTAACCTCACCTCACTCAACCTAACCTAACCTAAGCTAACCTGACCTGACCTGAACTGAACTGACCTAACCTAACCTAACCTCACCAGATCTAACCTAAACTGACCTGACCTAACCTAACCGAACCTGACCTAACCACACTTGACGTTCACAGTAATATACCCTAGCCTTACCTGACTTCACCAGACCCTAGGGAACCTTGCCTAGTCTTAACTTTCTTTTCTTTTCTATGTGAGTGAGGGAGACAAAAGGCAGAACTGCCTGCATTGAGTGCCTCCACAAGAGTCGAAAGAGTGACAGGGCCAAAACCAAGGGACGTTCGAGCCAAAATGTCTGGACACACTGAGTTTGAAACAATTTAAGTCATAGGAAGAGGGAAAGACTGATTCTGGGAGAGAATTCCAGAGTTCAGCAGTTGAGTAGAAGAAAGACTGAGAATAACGTTTCACTTTTGGGTTGGTGAGCTGCACAGAATAGGGGTGGGATTGGCTTGCAAGACGGGTACTACATACCCTACGTCGAAGAGGTGGTATACACTGGGAAAGCTCTGAGGAACACTGATTATTGTAGTAGCGATAGAATAGCGAGAGAGATGCAACATTGTGGTGAAGAGAGAGAGATTGCAGAGAGTTGGTGAGTGAACGGGAATTAATGATACGAAAGGCTTTTCTTTCTACTTTGTCTAGCAGTGCGGTGTGAGAGGATCCTCCCCACACATGTGAACAATACTCAATACAAGGACGCACTGTGCCCCTGTACAGAGCAAGAAACTATGAAGGGGTAAAGAACCCCTTGAGGCGGTTGAGCATACCCAGTTTCTGGGAGGCTGCCTTAGCAAGACTTGTAATATGGTCCTTCCAAGTGAGAGCAGAAGAAAAAGAAGGGTTGATTTTTGTATTGTTGAAGTGTAAGAGATAGACCTCTGGGAGTTCTGGACGGGTCATGAAGAAACTGAGTTTTGGAAGCATTAAAAGCAACAAGGTTTTCTCTGCCCCAATTGGAAATAGTAGTTAGATCAGAAGATAAGTGTTGCATGTCTTCATTACGTTTGTTTTTGAGGGATTGCTGGCTGGGGCGTTCTGGAAAATTATTTGAGTAATATAAGGTAGAGTCATCTGTGTATGAATGGATGGGACTGGATGTGCAGTTGAGAAGATCATTTATGAAAATCAGAAAGAGAATGGAAATAGGACAGAGCCCTGAAGAACACCGGAGTTGATAGGATGAGGAAGTGAATGATGGCCATCCACAACCGCAGCTATGGAACGGCCGGAAAGAAAATTAAAGACAAAGGCACAGATGGAGGGATAGAAACCGAAGGAGGGTAGTTTAGAAATTAAAGATTTGTGCCAGACTCTATCAAAGGCCTTCGATATGTCTAGTGAAATATAAAAAGTCTCACCGAAGTCCTGAAAGGAGGATGACCAAGAGTTAGTAAGATGTGAAAGAAGATCACCAGTAGAGCGACCCTTAAGGAAGCCGTACTGGCGATCTGAAAGTAGATTATGAGAAGAGAAATGCTTAAGAAATTTGGATGCAAGAACAGTTTCAAAAACTTTAGAGATACAAGAGATGAGAGCAATTGGACGATAGTTGGAGGGTTGAGATCGTTCACCTTTCTTTAGGACAGGTTGAATGAGAGCAACCTTCCACCATGAAGGGAAGAATTAGAGGAGAGACAGAGACGAAAGAGTTTGCCTATTCAGGGAGTCGGCACGGAAGCACAGTTTTTGAGTACAACAGGAGGAACACCTCAAATCATCAAACCTACCCTGACTTAGTTCTTAAGTTAGGTCAAGTCAGATTATGTTAAACCATTGAGTACCGGTAATGGCCTTTCCGTTTCATTTTGGCATTTATTAGACAATTTTATTTGGCTTAGGAAGGACGTCTAGCAATTAAAAGGTTGCAGACTATATCAATTAATCATTGTAACTACCACAGCTCCTTCCTAATCTGCACAAAATCGTCTAAATATAGATAGCATAAAATAAAATAAGACGTTGCGGGTACAGAAAGGGTTATGTAACAGTAATCGTCCTGTGTAAAGGAAACGAGAATTGCACAAGAGTATGCACCTCCTTCCAAATGCACAAGAGTATGCACCTCCTTCCAAATGCACAAGAGTATGCACCTCCTTCCAAATGCACAAGAGTATGCACCTCCTTCCACATTTAGGGACTCCTACTCTGCACTCTCCTTTTGTCCTTTGTCTCCTTCATGCATTGTCAAAACGTGTCATAATCTTCAAAGGGTAAATATTCTTGTAAAAGAAAATAATTGCGCGAGAGTATGCACCCCTTACAAATTTCGAGACGCTTAGAGTGGATTCTTAAACCATTTTTTTCCTTCGCAGCGCCTTTAATGGACGAAAGAACTTGAAAAACGACGTTAACTTGAGAAATGGTAATGCTAATCCGTCTAATCTCTGTAAACAACACTCATTCCCTCAATATTCGTTCGGTATTAGACATTACGAAGAGAAAGAATGTTTTTAAGAATAAGAGCCCAAGACTCTTACTCTGAGCTCTCCTGCCGGCGCGCTATATGTTAGGTAAGGAGGTGAACATTGTTTTTAGGAAGCCGCCTACGTGTGTTTACGGAAGGTGGGAATTTGCATATATTGGTGGTGGTGGGGGGGTGGGGGCCGGTTCTTGTGTGTGTGTGTGTGTGTGTGTGTGTGTGTGTGTGTGTGTGTGTGGTTTTATATATAAATATTTGTTTTGTTCAGAGATAGGAGAGACGGGGAAGGGAGAGGAGAGGAGAGGACAGAAGAGAGAGTGACGAGAGAGAGAGAGTGAAAGTTGAGTGACAAACTACAACTTTATTAGGCCACTGAAAATTGTGTTTCCACAAAACAAAACAGAGATTTTCGCAAATGAGTAAGCATTTTAAAATTATTAATTAGCAACCTTCACTAATTTGGTATATATTTATTACGAAACACATATAGAATACAAAAACATTCCGAAGTATCAAAAAAATCCCAATTAACGTTCCAGTTGTGTTACAGTTTATGAGTTAGACTATGCATATGCAAATTTTCCAGCGCGGTGCTTTGCGAGTGCTAGGTGGTTCTGTCGGAGGTAGAGAACGAGAGGGTGCCCATCGATCAGTTAAGGGGAGACTGGCCGTTTGTTTGGTCTATTAATGTATTTATTCATATATTTGTTTAGTTTCCTCCCTAGGCCTCCATCAAGCTTAGAAAAACACCCCCAAGACGAATTCAAGATGAATTTGTAAATTTTTCGGTAGAAAAATTTCCCGGCCAAAGGCCGGTTCCTCTTAAAATTGCAGGCTCGCTATCGCTCGCCAGGAAATAATCGACACCTAAATGGCACGAAAGGTCTTAACATTGACAACGAAATGGAGCGAAAGGTGTTAAAACCGCCAAACTAATGGGCCGAACGTCTTATAATCTCAAGACTAGTGGAGCTAAACATTAGGGAGAAGGGGGTCCAGAAAAACGGTCTGCCTCCCCATAAGTGTGTGGTCCTATCGCCTACACGTCGTTCCGTTCAACTATAATTATTCTATCCCTTCATCTACACGTCATATACTGCTCACACACAAATTATCCAGTAGAAACTCCGTCCACTAACAAGTTGACAATTCACGATTACCAGTTCGTCAATTAGTTCCGTGGCAGACCTTCCGTACCCAATCCCTATCCTTCAATAAACAGCCTAAGGAGGACCAGTGAACCTATACCTTAGGTTATGTTAAGAGGAGATGGGTCGTTTTTCTGGTCATCTTTCTCCTTCATGTTTAGCCCCATTAGTTTTCAAATTTTAAGACATTCGGCCCATTAGTTTGGCGATTAGAAGACCTTTCGCCCCTTTCTTTGTCATTCGTGTCACATAGGTGTCTATTTTTTTGCTGGCGAGCGATAGCGAGAATGAAATTTTTCTATTGAAAAATGTACAAATATATTTAGAAGGGGGATCCTAGGCTTGTTAATTTAAGCTTGATGGAGGTCTACGGAGGAATCTATATATAAATTAAGAATATATATACGGTATATATATATATGAGCAAAATAATACACTCATCCCGCCTTAAGTCACGTAAGTAAAAGTATGAATGAACCGCACTCGGAAAATATACGAAGTGCTTTGTGAACATATATACGAAAATGTTTTAAAGTTAATATCAATTATCTTAGGTTATTTTTAAGTTAGTCACGCAAGTTAAGGTATGAATGAACCGTACTTTGAAGATATACGAAGTGCCCTGTGAACGAATATACTAACGCGGTATTAGTCTATGCAGCCATCTTAATCCCCCAATCTTAAGGGGAGATTTCCACTTGAGGGACTTTTTTCTTGACCCCTTTCTCCCTCATGTCTAGCCCCATTGCTTTTGAGATTTTAAGACGGTTGCCCCATTAGTTTGGTGATTTTAAGAATGTTCGTCCCATTCTGTTAATTTTAAGACCTTTCGTGCCATTTAGGTGTCGATTTTATCCTGGCGAGCGATAGCGAGCCTGTAATTTAAGAGTAATCGGCCTTCGGCCGGGAAATTTTTCTACCGAAAAATGTACAAATCTATCTTGAGAGGGGGTCAAGGGGGTGAAATTTTAAGATTACTGGAAGAGTATGAAACAAACTAGAAACCTCCCCTTAACCCCTTCTGTACCGGTGACATCTTGTTCATTGTATTCTAGCTACTATTAGACGATTATATTATATTCAGTTTAATAAGAGCCTCCAGTAATTATCAGGCTTTGAACTATCACACTTAATCCTATTTACTACCACAGATCCTTTGAAAACTGCACAAAATCGTCTAAATATATCTACAAGGAAATTAAAAAGACATCGCCGGTAGAGAAGGGGTTAAGGTCAGATTAGTATTTATTTGTTTATTTATTTATCAATTTATTATTTTCCTTAGTTTCCTACCAAGACCTCCATCAAGTTTATAAAACAACCCCAAGACTACCCATCGAGATCAATTTGTAAAATTTTCGGTAGAAAAAAAGCCCGGCCATACGATATACTGTTCAATATGCAAAATACCTAACGGCATTTCTCAAGCGCCATTTCTCTCTAGACCTCGCTCCAAGATTAATTAGCACTCAACACAGTGACATTATACAGTAGTAGACAATATTACTGAAAGAATATTGCCTATTTCCTCGCTCGAGGGAAATGATACCGGCTACAAGTGTACGCAAAAAACCTTGATGCCTGAGCAGGGGATTGAACTAGGGTCTCACAGGTGGAAGATCGAGACGCTCTCAACTATAGTACCATGCATGAAGTCTTCCAATTGGCGGCAACATTTGTCTATTTTTCCCGGAAAAACGCACATGCTACCAAATTGTTGTCTGATATACAAGTTTAAGCACACTGTTATTCAATGCAAGACTGTTTAATTTTATTTTTATTTTTAAACAGCTTCAATGAATTTGTAAAATATACCATCTACATTTTCTCTGGCAGCTTGATCAAAACAAATCGAGTTGACATACAAAGCCATTAGTATAATATACCTTTGATTATGTATTCCACTTATGTTATAGTTAATTTGCCATATACTGCAAATGAATCTTATGGTGTGCCGAATAAATTGCAAGAAAAAACTGAAAAAGGGAAAAATCACCAGCGTGCCTCTCTCTCTCTCTCCACCCTCCTATCCGACTCTCCCCCCACCCTCCTATCCATCCACCCAGGTGTTAATTATGCTAAATACCCGGTAGAGGTAACATTCGTCACCTGTTATCTCCCACCCTGGCACAAAACACATACACTGGTAAATTAGATTATGCAATACTCTATGAAACACATACACTACGTCTAAACTTTTACGTTATGTAAGCGTATGTGATAATGCCTTACCGATTTGGCATTCATTATAGAATATATATATATATATATATATATATATATATATATATATATATATAATGGGTCATTAAAGTGTGCAAACAACATGGAAAAGGTATTAGCACAATTGTCTTTGGAAACGATTATTACACATTGATTACCGGTATTGGTTCTCATCAATCTATTATATATATTGCACAAAGAAATTCCCAGAAAAGTGTTATTGTGACTCTCCCTCCACCCTCCTATCCATCCATCCAGGTGTTCAATATGCTAAAGACCTGGTAGCAGTAGTGGTAGTGTTTGAGTCGATGGTAACATTCGTCACCTGTTATCTACCACCCTGGTAAAACACCTACACTGGTAAATCTGTGTGTGATAACCCAGGTCCGAATCCCGGTGGATCACATATATACTTTCATTAATTTAATTGGAAGTGTTTGGTGGTTTGCTGAAATTAATAAATATAAATTAGATTGTGCTATTTATATAATATTATTTCATCATTTATGTATCTGGTTATCATTTATGTATCTGGTTATCATTTATGTATCTGGTTATCATTTATGTATCTGGTTATCATTTATGTATCTGGTTATCATTTATGTATCTTGTTATCATTTATGTATCTTGTTATCATTTATGTATCTGGTTATCATTTATGTATCTGGTTATCATTTATGTATCTGGTTATCATTTATGTATCTGGTTATCATTTATGTATCTGATGTATCTTGTTATCATTTATGTATCTTGTTATCATTTATGTATCTTGTTATCATTTATGTATCTTGTTATCATTTATGTATCTTGTTATCATTTATGTATCTTGTTATAATTTTTTAAGTTTCCTCCCTAGACCTCCATCAAGCTTAAAAAGACACCCTGCCAAGAGCCTCCTTCAAGATAAATTTGTACATTTTTCGGTAAAACAAAAATTCGGCCGAAGGCCGGTTCCTCATAAATTACACCAGTAAAACATCGACACCTAAATGGCACGAAAGGTCTTGATATCGATAAAGAAAAGAAACGAAAGGTCTTAAAATCTGAAACTAATGGGCGTTCGCGAACGTCTTAAAATCTGAAAACTAATGGGGCTAAACATTAAGGCGAATGAAAAAGTGCTAAAAATGACTCTCCCCCCACCCTCTTATCCATCCATCCCGATGTTCAATATGCTAAATACCTGGCAGCAGCAACGGTAGTAGCGGTAGTAGTAGTGTTTGGGTCGGTAGTAACATTCGTCACCTGTTATCTCCCACCCTGGCCAAACACCTACTTCGTCCCTACATGACACCCCGCCCACCTCAACCAGTCTGCTTAATGCACGTTAACCCTTTCACGCATATATGACGCAGAGGTTGCCAGATTATCAAAAATAAATAGAGTTCTCTCACTCTTATAATTACCTCTCCAAAATTAGTTTTCTGACCACAGCTAACTCAAAGACAACTGCAGAGGTTGACGTAACTAAACTAAAGGTTTCTAAATACCCCTGATGGTAAAAAAGGCTATAAAGTATCCTCAATAGGCTCAAAATCGCGTCATATGTCGGAGAGGGTTAAGGGGGACTGGCCTGATTTTGTTTGCTAGTTTATGTATATTTTTACTATTTTTTTTTTTTTTTTAGTTTCCTCCCTAGACTTCCATCAAGCATAAACAACAGTCCAAGACCCGCCTTCAAGATAAATTTGTAAATTTTTTGATAGAAAAATATCCAGGCCGATTATCTTAAATTACAGGCTTGCTATCACTCGCCCAGCAAACAATCGACACCTGAATGGTACGAAAGGTCCTAATATTGACAAAGAAATGGGTTGAAACTTCTTAGAATCGCCAAACTGATGGGCCGAACGTCTTACAATCTGAAAACTAATGAGACTAAGCATGAGGGAGAAGGAGAGCCAGAAAAACCAAGCATCTCCCCTCAACTCGTCAGCCAGTCTTCTTTATGCACCTCAACTCGTCAGCCAGTCTTCTTTATGCACCTCAACTCGTCAGCCAGTCTTCTTTATGCACCTCAACTCGTCAGCCAGTCTTCTTTATGCACCTCAACTCGTCAGCCAGTCTTCTTTATGCACCTCAACTCGTCAGCCAGTCTTCTTTATGCACCTCAACTCGTCAGCCAGTCTTCTTTATACACCTCAACTCGTCAGCCAGTCTTCTTTATGCACCTCAACTCGTCAGCCAGTCTTCTTTATGCACCTCAACTCGTCAGCCAGTCTTCTTATGCACCTCAACTCGTCAGCCAGTCTTCTTTATGCACCTCAACTCGTCAGCCAGTCTTCTTTATACACCTCAACTCGTCAGCCAGTCTTCTTTATGCACCTCAACTCGTCAGCCAGTCTTCTTTATGCACCTCAACTCGTCAGCCAGTCTTCTTTATGCACCTCAACTCGTCAGCCAGTCTTCTTTATGCACCTCAACTCGTCAGCCAGTCTTCTTTATGCACCTCAACTCGTCAGCCAGTCTTCTTTATGCACCTCAACTCGTCAGCCAGTCTTCTTTATGCACCTCAACTCGTCAGCCAGTCTTCTTTATGCACCTCAACTCGTCAGCCAGTCTTCTTTATGCACCTCAACTCGTCAGCCAGTTTTCTTTATGCACCTCAACTCGTCAGCCAGTCTTCTTTATGCACCTCAACTCGTCAGCCAGTCTTCTTTATGCACTTCAACTCGTCAGCCAGTCTTCTTTATGCACCTCAACTCGTCAGCCAGTCTTCTTTATGCACTTCAACTCGTCAGCCAGTCTTCTTTATGCACCTCAACTCGTCAGCCAGTCTTCTTTATGCACCTCAACTCGTCAGCCAGTCTTCTTTATGCACCTCAACTCGTCAGCCAGTTTTCTTTATGCACCTCAACTCGTCAGCCAGTCTTCTTTATGCACCTCAACTCGTCAGCCAGTCTTCTTTATGCACCTCAACTCGTCAGCCAGTTTTCTTTATGCACCTCAACTCGTCAGCCAGTCTTCTTTATGCACCTCAACTCGTCAGCCAGTCTTCTTTATGCACCTCAACTCGTCAGCCAGTCTTCTTTATGCACCTCAACTCGTCAGCCAGTCTTCTTTATGCACCTCAACTCGTCAGCCAGTCTTCTTTATGCACCTCAACTCGTCAGCCAGTTTTCTTTATGCACCTCAACTCGTCAGCCAGTCTTATTTATGCACCTCAACTCGTCAGCCAGTCTTCTTTATGCACCTCAACTCGTCAGCCAGTCTTCTTTATGCACCTCAACTCGTCAGCCAGTCTTCTTTATACACCTCAACTCGTCAGCCAGTCTTCTTTATGCACCTAACTCGTCAGCCAGTCTTCTTTATGCACCTCAACTCGTCAGCCAGTCTTCTTTATGCACCTCAACTCGTCAGCCAGTCTTCTTTATGCACCTCAACTCGGGCAATTTGTATAGTCAAAATGTATAGTTCTTTCCAGCCTTTAATGCGGTGACACACGGGCGATTTTTCTGCCAATATTTACGAGCAATTGTAGTCTGGCAGCTTCAGAATTTAAGTGTCATGAGAATTAAACTACCGAACGTACTCTATCTTCGATTTAGTTTCCGATACTAATGGGTTAAGAGCCATTTGGGAAGAGCCAGCCAGGGATTAGGTGTGGAAATGTACAGCCCATTTGTTCATGCCCATTTTCAGTTACAGGCATTTGAGGTCAAGATTATATGGTCTACTTGTAATAAGTAGACTATAGTTTGAAAGACAAAACGAGCATCATACCTACTAAAAAATGCCATCTTAGGGAGAGATTTTTTTTTTTTTTTTTTTTTTTTAAGATACAGATAAAATTCATGTAGGCCTATTCCTATATTTCTTAGTTTCCTCGCTAGACCTCCATCAGGCTTAACACAAAAACACCCTCTAGACCCCCTTCAAAATAAATTTGTAAATTTTGCTCTTAAACTTTCAGGCAGCTAAATGTCACGAAAGGTCTTAAAAGTGACAACGAAATGGGGCAAAAAGTGTTAAAATCGCCAAATGGACCGAAAGTCTTATAATTACAAAACAAATGGAGCTTAACACGAGGGAGAAAGGGGACCAGAAAAACGACCCATCTCCCCTCGAGTAAGACCTTTATACTTCGCCATGTCTAATGATCAAATCTATAAATCTACAGGCTATAGCAAGATTAACCCTCTCAGTAACGGTGATGACATTTCAATTCTATTCTGGAAGGACGTCTATCAATTAAAAGGCTACAAAACATCTCAATCAATCCTTTGAGCAACCATAGATCTTCCCTAATCTCCATAAAGTCGTCTAAATGTTGCTGAAATAAAATAAAATTTACGTCACCGTTACTGTAAGGGTTAATTTAAGGGGGGGGGGGTCGTTTTTCTGGCCTGCATTCTCCCTCATGTTTAGCACCGTTAGTTTTCAGATGTTAAGACGTTCGCCCCATTAGTTTAGCGATTTAAAGAACTTTTGCCCCAATTTCGTTGTCAATTTTAGGACCTTGTGTGCCATTTAGGCGTCGATTTTTTCCTGGCGAGCGATAGCGAGCCTGTAATTTTAAATGGAACTGGCCTTCGGCCGGGACAATTTTCTACCGAAAAATGTACACATTTATCATGAAGAGGGGTCTAGGGGGTGTTGTTTTAAGCTTGATGGAGGGCTAGCGCGGAAACTAGAAATGAATTAAAAAAAATATGCAAATAAAAACAGCCACTACACCTGTATACGGAATGGAAGGTATTTTGGCCACAGCTGTTTGTACACTTGGGTTACTGTGTGTGACGGCTGCTGTTGCTGTTGCTGGTGGTGGTGGTGGTGGTGGTGGTGGTGGTGGGTCCCGGGGCAGGCATTCGTGTGGCCTCTCTGTGGTTTATGGCCACGCTAGACACATTACTATACCCGGTTCCGAAGAGGTAGGCCGCAAATCGTGAACCCTAACCTCTGTAACTCGAAAAGGGGGCTAGAGCAAATGGGCTGTAGCTTTCCGCACCTATTCCCTGGCTAACCCTTCCTAAATGGTAGAAGTATTAGCTCGATTACTCTAGTCCAGGGGTCAGTAACCGGCGGCTCAGGAGCCACATGCGGCTCTTTCAAGATACTTGTGTGGCTCCCGAAGCTTCAGAAATAATAATAATTCCTTGAAAACGAAGGTATCATATAACATGCAACATTACATTTGTTTTATTCATCTTCGAAAAGATCTATACGCATCAATCGCTATGATTGCTAGAAATGCGAAACATGTCTTTCCTAAGCTTTGTGAATACAAGTAAATTGAACAATATCACTATACTGTAATTCGTTTAGTTCAGAAGTAGGGACGTATATTCTCCTATTTCTGAACTACTGTACATTTCGGTTTATGAAACCTGTTTTTTCGTATTGTGGCTCCGACAATTTTTGTATGAAAGTTAAAGAAAATGGCTCTTCTAGCTTTAAGGGGAGATGTCCACTTGAGGGATTTTTTCTTGACTCCTTTCTCCCTCATGTTTAGCCCCATTGTTTTTTCTAAGTTTAAGACGTTTGCCCCATTACTTTGACTATTTTAAGAACTTTCAACCCATTTCTGTCAATTTTAAAACCTTTCGTGCATTTAGGTGTCGATTTTATCCTGGCGAGCGATAGCGAGCCTGTAATTTAAGAGGAACCGGCTTTTAGCCGGGACATTTTTCTACCGAAAAATGTACAAATTTATCTTGAAAGGGGCTCAAGGGGGTGTAATCTTAAGCTTGAAGGATATCTAGGGACCAAACTAAAAACCTCCCCATGTTGTTGGGATGTTGACCACTGTTGTGAGTTATAGAGCCTAATAATGGTCAAGCATTATGGCTTATACTTACTTGGGATAGGGTATAGACATATCGCAACCTTCGACAAGCATTATGGCTTATACTTACTTGGGATAGGGTATAGACATATCGCAACCTTCGACAAGCATTATGGCTTATACTTACTTGGGATAGGGTATAGACATATCGCAACCTTCGACAAGTGTTCTCTTACACCTTAAGACATTCAAGTAGTGTAGAGCTTCAGGTACACTCGGATACCATAGTCTCTAGCTCACTCATAATAATTCCTTGACCCAATATATTTGTGTTTTGTATGCAATTATAACTATCTGGATTTATTTTTGTATAGAACTTGTTTCTCAGTAAATTGTATATATATATAGTTTTTTAGTTGATTTATAGACAATTATCATCATAAATTCGTTTCCAGAGACATATACTTCCATAATTAGAAATAGGTGAAATCCACGAATACTTATGAGTGGGCTAGAGGTTATGGCATCCGAGTGTACCTCAATGCCATGAACCTTCAGCACAGTTTTCGTCTCCGATACAAATGAACACCGAAAATGTGTTCGGTGTTTTATGTTGTTTTTGTGTTTTCCCTGTGCTTGCTCTGTCTTGAGTCGGCCACCCCCAAGAAAAAAGGAAAAAAACAAAATTATAATAAAATAGAATAAAATAGAAAATAAACATAACAAATAGGAAAAATGGGGATTGGGCCTGAGCATAATTATACATAGATAGATAGATAGATAGATAGATAGATAGATAGGTAGATAGATAGAAGGCAACCTATATATAACCAAAACTAACCCAACCCCACCTGTATTGACCTGATGAAGCTATATGCGAACCGTTGTCAATAAAGTGCTCTTCCTCATATGGTGTTTATATTGAAGGAGCCCACGTACCTCGCTTTTTTTTTTTTTTTTATCTTTCTCTCCCTCTCTCTTTGGCTTGTATCCAGTCGGCCCCATTCAGCCTACTGTTTTAAGACGTTTACCCCCATCCAGGTGTCAATATTTTCCTGGCGAGCGGTAGCGAGCCAGCATATATATTTTTTTGTTTTGACAAGCTAAATTTGTACATTTTTCGATAGAAAAATGTCTCCGGCGAAGCCGGATTTCTCCATACAAGGCTGGCTCGCTATCGCTCGCCAGGAAGAAATCGACACCTAGATGGGTATAAACGTCTTAAAACAGTTGGCTGAATGGGGCCGAATGGATACAAGCCAGGGAAAGATAGAAAAGGAGAGAAAGATTAAACAAAAAAAACGGTGACCCCCCCCTTAACCCCACTTAGCCAAGCATAACCCAATCATTGGTAGCTGGACTGAAGGTAGATCATTTTAGTTTAATTGAAAAGCGTATAGAATCTTAAGGAGAGTTGGGCCGTTTTTCTGGTCCCCTTTCTCCCTCGTGTTAAGCCCCATTTGTTTTGAGAGTATATAAGACGTTTTTTCCTGGCGAGTGATAGCGAGCCTGATATTTTAAGAGGAATCGGCCTTCTGCCGGGATATTTTTCTACCGAAAAATGTACACGTTTATCTTGATGGGGAGTATAGGGGGTGTTTTTCCAAGCTTGATAGAGGTCTAACGTTTTCCTAAGAAATCCAGGAATAAATGAATCAAATACCCAAAAAAATGGTCCATCTCCCTTTCAACTCAAGCTTCCAAATGAAAATTGCCGAGAAAAGATGATCCGAAAAAATTGTCTCTGTGTACCATGCTAAGGGACGGTAATTTCAGAGGCAGGGGAGGGTATATTAGCCGGGGTGTGAATTTGTGGCTGATTGGTATGCATGGGGCCTGGGATAGCGGGGGGGGGGGGGGGGGGGAAAGGAGGGGGGGGGTGTAGATATGCAGGAATTTGGGACAGGAGATGACGTGCGTGTTTGTGATAGGATGCATATAATAACTCATTCACTATACTCTAAAATTATTACTTCAACTGCATTCGTATTTGTGATAGGACGCATAATTATAATAAACCCCTACACTATCTTCTAAATTATCACTGCAACTGCATTTGTCTTTGTGATAGGCTACATATAATAATCCCTTTCACCATGTGGAGAGGATGGATGAACAGAGCTGGGTGGAAAGGTGCAAGTCCATGAATATGGAGGGAGCTGCACCAAGGGGCGGACCAAGAAAGGCGTGGGATCGGACCTTGCGGTTTGATCTTAAATCAAAGAACCTGACAAATGAGGCAGCTCTTAACAGGGTTGCCTGGAACACCGTCATTAGGACGTGATATCGGAACCGCACTTCGTATGGAGCACTCGGTCTTTAAATTGATGTATGTATGTATGTATGTATGTACTATACTCTGAATTATGGCTTCAACTGCATTCGCGTTTGTGATATGATATATATATATATATATATATATATATATATATATATATATATAAACCAATACTAATCACGCTAAATTATCACTTCAACTGCATTCTATTGGTATATATTAATGCATAATCACAAGTATACAGTACGTGCATTATCTAGTACCGCTACATTTAACTTAACACTTTTGTGTACATTATTTTTGCTACATTAAATTGTAAGAAACGTTATAAACATAATACAGTACGTTCTTATTTGTGAGTCGATCCTACTTTTTGAAGAACAATTACGCTTGCAAATATAACATCCAGTGACTGGTATCACTATTTCAAATTCTGTATTTCAAAATTAGATTATTCCTATAGGTTCACGAACATTTCATAGCGAGGTCAGTCCTTAGAAATCTGTGCCCCATAAATTGTTCTTTCCTTTCACATTAGGCTATTCAGTGTGCAGTTGGGTGTGAGTACATGATTAGATTGATATCCAGTATTCGATAAATGGATATAAAATCGTAGTCATGTACTTAACCTTTAACTGTCTTGATGGTGTAATGGTTAGGGTGTTTAAGGCATGTATGTAGTAACCCAGGTTCGAATCATGGGAAGATCACATGCTTTCATGAATTTCCTTGAGAGGTGTTTGGTGTTGGGAGTGAAATGAATAAATTAGATTATACCGGTAGATTTGTATTCATTGGATACATAATGGTACAGGTTGTTTCAGGTTATGCCGGTATCACAAGAGCGCTTTATCCCTCAACATTTATTTTCAACACTGGTCTGGCAGCTTAGGATAACACTTTAAACAAATCTGTCACCTAAATTAATCTATCATGAGTCTAGTTTCTGGTACCAGTGCAAAATATCCCAGACATTTTAAAACAAATATGTTGACCATCGAATATTGACGATAAAAGTTATATAGTCCATTCACTATAGGAAGGCCAGAAGTCCTGAACCCTAAACTCTGTAATTCAAAGAGGGCTAGAGCAAATGGGCTGTAAATTCCCACACCTATTCCTTGGCTAACCTTTCCTAAATGGTGGAAGTTATAGCTCGATTACTCTAGTCGTTTCTGAGTTATAGAGGTTAGTGGTCAAGAGTTTTTGCCTACTTAAAATTAATAGATTATAGTGTGATATCCCCTTTAGCCAGATTATAAACAAACCCCAAATTAGCCTGTTGACTTGATAGAGCAATTCAAGGCAATAATTAGAGGTAGATAGTAACACTGATCAACTCTGACTTCTACGGTTTTAATAGCAAATATTTAACCCCTTCTGTACCGGCGACGTCTTTTATTTTTGATCTTAACTACATTTAGACGATTTTATGAATACTAAGGATATATGGTAGTTAAAATTATTAATTGGGGTAGTCTGTAGTCTAATAATGGGTAAACGTCCTACCTAAGTTAAATAAAATCGTCTTATAGTCTGCAGAATATAATGAAAAGGACGTCTCCGGCAGAGAAGCTGTTAATACATGATATTTGTAATGCTATAAATGCATCTCTTACATTTCGAATCCCATTACGCCATCAGACAGTACACTGTAGTCTATTCGATGAAAGTAGGCAATAAATCATAACTTATATTATCTGTAACTCATAAAGGGCAAGAGTAAATTGGCTTTAAATTTAAACATCTATTCCTTGACTGACTCTTCCCGAATGGTAGAAAAATTAGCTCGATTACTCTAATGGTTTTTGAGTTACAGAGGTTAGAGGTCATGATTTCTCGCCTACTTGCAGCGAATAGACTATAGGACCATACGGCTGGGAAAGTGTCGGTAGCAGAGAAGGGGTGTTGTAGATAGAGGAAGCTGTTGGAATGGCTTTGTTATGTGTGTTATTAGTCTGTATACGTCGCCGAGGTGTCCCCTGACTGGGTGCAAGCATGTAAAACACGCTAGGACTTACTACCACATCCACTAAATAGTCCGACTTGGCTGGGATCGAACCCAGGTCAAGCAGATTCACACGTGAGCGCGCTCTCCACTCGACCGCCGCGGCTGTATTACAATAAGTGGCCACTGGGATAGATAGGTAACTGTCCACTAAACTATGACAAGTGATTAATAATAAGAATACATTAGATTTAGGTAGCCAAATATTCACAAACACCTTAAAATACCGAGGTGTTTGACCCATTCAGTACCGGTTACGTCCTTTTAACTTTTGTGTTCTCTACTATTGGACGATTTTATTCAACTTCAAAAAGCCCAACAACAATTACCAGGCTTCGACCTATCTCATTTAACCCATTTTACAACAACAGATTTGTTTTGTTTTTTTCTATATTCCAACTACTCTCTCTCTCGGGCATAGGCTGAGAGCCTATACATTCAACCGTTCTACATTAAACGGAGAAGTCAATGAGGTCTCATTCCAGTCTAGGGGGTGAGACCTTTGAGTACAGAAGGATAGAGAGGAAAGAGAGACGCTACAAATCTGAAAATAGCGTGCCGCGCGTTCAAGAGATGGCAGCACGACCACAAAGGAAAATGGGAGGGTCCCCATTAATTCGTAATAATCCCTACCTTGTACTAGTAACGCTATTAATAATCAATTCTACGATATCCAGAGACTCTAATGACATGATAGAGTTAAATAGACATAAGTTGAGGCTACTATAAAGGCCAACTAATCGTGAAATTGTCGTCATTATGAGGAGGTTCACAGCCACATCTCTTCTACCCCCACCATTGTTGTTGTGAGAGTGGGGAGTTGCCAACGTCAAACATGCTGGGCCAAAATATCCCTAGGTGTCATAAGTATAACCTATGAACGTATTTCGTGAAATGTTCTGCTTTAGTGCAACTTTATAAATTAACATCTACATAACATGTAACTAATAATATATATTCAAAACGAAATTTTAATTATTGTTGTGTTGCTTGTAGTTATACAGCTTACATCATATATAAGTGTTGTTGTTGATGTTGTTGTTCCCAAAGCTGCCTGGCCGAACAGCCCCAAGGCCCCGAGCAAGGCCAAGGCCATAACCGAGCGCCCCCACAGAACCCTCCCTGCCGACCACAATAAAGCCTGGGTGACCGAAGCCACTCCATGGCGGGGAGCTGAGGAGGGTGCAGAAACGCCCGGGAAACCAAAGCCCCACCCAGGGCCCTGTGCCCCTCAGCAATTATGAAGAGAAAGTTGAGGGGCAAAGGAAAAATTTGATGTTTTGGCTTCCAATCTTGGTAGATTGGGAGGTTAATCCACGGAAGAGACGCCGTCACTTGAGATCTAGAAAATATATAAATAAAAGGAACAGTCAGAGTAAGCTATGGGTATGGCAGAGTTCGCTCAGTTCTCATTCTGATAGACCAGCCCATCACCATTGGTGATATATAAGTGTTTATTATTGTTATTGTACAATGTACATGTATTCCTAATATTTTCCTCTTGTTTTTATATATCTAATTATTTCAAATAATTTAAAGTGTTTTTACCAAAATTAAATCACCCTTAAAGACGTTCCCTCTTTAATCTATTGCCCCCTCATTTTGAGGAATTTCCCTTAACTTTGGTAACACTGCAGACAAGCCAGGTGCACATATATCAAGGAGTATCTAATAAGGAAAAACGACTGAGGTGTTTTGGTTGTGTGCCCTACAACAGTGCTGTCACCAAATCCCTAGGAAGTGCGGCAAAATACCGTGTGACGTCACGCTGTCAGCTCTATCCTTCTGTACTCTATAGGCGAGACATTTGAAGCACTTTTTAGCTGCAACCAGCCCCTGCCATCTTACCTTCGCAGGATGCATATATGGGGCTTAGTTGCTCAATCACGGCTGGAAGCAGCCCCGTCTCTGAAGCTGCCTCATTCCAGTGCTTCACTCTCTCACCTCCTAGACTTGGATCCTCACTCTCAGAATGCCACCTATTGAGCAATGAACTCACTGGGCATTGCACCCCTGTAGTATATTTTGAATATGGGAATATTCTTACAGTTCTATTTAATCAGGGAACAATGAGGGTATTTATCTGGCGCTTCGGTGGGCTTTGTGGTAATGCACTGATACTAGGTACAGCAAAAATTCCATCCCAATAATATCTTCCCATTTACATATCGGGATTTGAACCGGGGTCAATTGGATTACCAGTCTAGTGGCAAGACCACTCCACCACACCTCCCCTGCACAATATCGTCTTAATATAGCTAGAATCAAATTACAAAGACGTCGCCGGTACAAAAGGGGTTAAAATACCGAGGTGTTTAAGGAAGCATATGGCAAAGTAGGAGTGGAATACTGGAGGCTGTATCCTAATTGCATCCCGATAGTTGGATGATAAGGGTTAAGCCGGTTTCACACGAGAGCTTTTATAGTCAACACTCGATGGTCAACATTTTTCTGGCAACATTTCTTGAGTATTTGGCCCTGGTATCGGAGACTGGACTGATAGTAGATGAATTTAGGTAACTGAAATAATCTAAATGTTGACCTCATAAGCTGCCAGACCATTGTTAAGGATACATGTTGAGGGAAAAAGCGCTGTGTGGTACCGGTCTTAGTTCGTGCCAGGGTCCAGAGAATATATTCTCTGGACCCTGGTTCGTGCTGAGGCGGAGTCACACAGGCATTTTATCGGCAATTTTACTTGCCAACGTCCTATTCTGGCTTACGATGTTTGGGTAAAATAACAATTAATCTCACAAGTCGATTAGTTTCTCCAGTATTAGGTTAGTCCATGGTGTTAAAGTATAGTTTTGTTTTCCAATTTTCTCCCTAGACGTCTATCAAATCTACAAAACGCCCCTAAAGCGTAAATCTATCACACTGGGCCAATTCTCGCCATTCTACCGCACAAAATGGAGCTACCGCCATTCTCCGGCACAAATCTCACCGCTTGACGGAGCTAGGATGCTTCCTGCACTGGCTGGGAAGCTCCATCTTTTGACGGAGGTAAATTGTCAGCCTCTTTACAGCTCGCAGTTAATCTCATTGATATCTCAAGTATATGACGTCGAAATAAATATTGTGTTACATAATAGTGTGTTTTGATTGTGAGAAGGGCTGCGGATAGACATAAACTAAGTTAATTAATGCTAAAATAGCTACACCACTTGCAGCTAAATAAACACTTCCTACCTACGCCACGGCGATTGGTATGAATATTACTATTTACTAAGAATAATTAAACAATATATTTAACCTAGCCTAACCTAACCTAGTATATTAGTGGACTATTTATGAATTTAAAATATAAAAATATATTGTAACATTACCAAATTATTGAGATAAATACAGGTCTACCCGCTACACAGTATAATACCAGGCATTCTACAACTTCTGAAAATTTGAAAATATTTCCTCATATGTGCTCCAAATATAAAAACTAATAACGCAAACTTGTAGATTGAGTCATATTGAAATATAATTGTCGATATAAATCCATATTACTCTAAATTATAGGTGAAACAGCACAATATAAACGGTCGCTTCGTGTCGAGGTAACGACAGGGGCGCCGTCAGGCTGTAGCCTATGTATTGCGAAAAACTTCCTCATAGCTACTTATATAAGCTTAAAACGCAAGTAAAAAATCAACACCTTAATGACACGAAAGATTTTAATATTAACAAAGAAATGGGAAAATAGGTCTTAAAACCGGCAAACTAATGAGGCGAAGGTTTTATATATCTCAACACTAATGGGATTAAACATGAGGGAGAAGGGGGTCCACAAAAAAAGCTTAAGTTAGTCCCCGATGTTAATGACGATCGTACTAAATCAGGTAATTAAAGGCATAATCATCGAAAATGGAGCGAAAAGTGCTAGCCAAAATCGGTAGCAGGCTAAACAAAAATAACAATAGAATACAATATAGCAATAATGGTTCCATGTCAGTTGAACCAGTGCCACTTCAACCAGTGCCACTTTAACCAGTGCTAACTCAACCAGTGGCCACTTCAACCAGTGACCATTTCAACCAGTGACCATTTTAACAAGCAACCTAACCTAACCTAACCTAACCTACTGGTTAAAATGGTCACTGGTTGAAATGGTCACTGGTTGAAGTGGCCACTGATTGAGTTAGCACTGGTTAAAGTGGCACTGGTTGAAGTGGCACTGGTTCAACTGACCTGTCACCAGCAATAATACTACTGCTATAGTCAGTTTATTGTCAGCTGATAGTAGATTATCATAGCACCATCCTAATTACCTTGCTATTACTATCATGTTTAACCCAAATATACAATAAGATAAGGATAGTAATAAAGAACAAATATACGCTGAGATAAAGATAGTAAAGAACAAATATACGCTGAGATAAAGATAGTAAAGAACAAAGATACTCTGAGATAAAGATAGTAAAGAACAAAGATACTCTGAGATAAAGATAGTAAAGAACAAAGATACAATAAGATAAATATAGTAAAGAACAAAGGTACAATATGATAAAGATAGTAAAGAACAAAGATACAATTAGATAGAGTAAAGAACAAAGATACAATAAGATAACGATGGAAAGAACAAAGATACAATAAGATAAATATAGTAAAGAACAAATATACAATACGATAACGATGGAAAGAACAAAGATACAATTAGATAGAGTAAAGAACAAAGATACAATAAGATAAAGATAGTAAAACAAAGATACAATAAGATAAAGATGGAAAGAACAAAGATACAATAACAAAGAAAGTAAAGAACAAAGATACAATAACAAAGATAGTAAAACAAAGATACAATAAGATAAAGAGTAAAGAACAAAGATACAATAACAAAGATAGTAAAGAACAAAGATACAATAAGATAAAGATAGTAAAAACAAAGATACAATAAGATAAAGATAGTAAAAACAAAGATACAATAAGATAAATATAGTAAAAACAAAGATACAATAAGATAAAGAGTAATGAACAAAGATACAATAACAAAGAAAGTAAAGAACAAAGATACAATAACAAAGATAGTAAAGAACAAAGATACAATAATATAAAGATAGTAAAGAACAAAGATACAATAACAAAGATAGTAAAGAACAAAGATACAAATATTATGCTTGTTTTATGTTGTTTTGATATTTATTTTATTTTCCTCCCTAGACCTCCATCAAGCTTTAACAAACACCCCCTAGACCCCTCTTCATGATAAATTGGTACATTTTTCGGTAGAAAAATGTCCCGGCGATGGTCGGTTCCTCTTAAAATTACAGGCTCGCTATTGCTGGCCAGGAAAAATCGACACCTACAGTAAATGGCACGAAAAGTCTTAAAATTGACAACGAAATGGGGCGAAAGGGGTTAAAATCGCCAAAATAATGGGCCAAACGTCATACAATCTGAAACTAATGGGGCTCAACACCTTAAGGATGGCAAAGAAAATATACAAGAAGATATAAGCATGGTAAAAAAAAAACGGCCTTCGGCTGGGACATTTTTCTACCAACAAATGTAAAAATATATCTTAAAAGGGGTCTAGGAGGTGTATTCTTTAGATTGATGGAGGTCTAGTGAGGAAACTTATACATATATATATATATATATATATATATATATATATATATATATATATATATATATATATATAGTATACAGACCAAAAAACAAGCACTACCCACTTAAGATTAGCACATTTACGCTGACAAGACTTCATATTATACTGATATCAGGGGCATTGCCTGAAACTCCGATGCATTGCCCTTATACAGAGGATACTGCTTGTTTGTGGGTTACCACAGTTTACATTCCAGACGTCACAAATCTCCACTAACTTTGATTTTTTTGTATGTGAGTGAGGGAGACAAAAGGCAGAACTGCCTGTATCGAGTGCCTCCCCCAGAGTTGAAAGAGTGACAAGGGACGTTCGAGCAAAAATACCTAGACACACTGAGTTAGAAGCAATTTCAGTCATAGGAAGAGGGAAAGACTGATTCTGGGAGAGAGTTCCAGAGCTCAGCAATTGAATATATGAAAGTCTGAGAATACTGATGGGTGAACAGATACATTGGCTATAAGGAGTTTTGTCCATCTGCTTCACCTTGTCCAGGAATCAAACCCGGAACCTTTAGATTCTGAGTCAAACGCGCTATCACTGCACCATACGTCGCCCCTGTATAAGACCACATTGAACGGCACACACACACACACACACACACACACACACACACACACACACACACACACACACACACACACACACACACACACACACACACACACACACACACACACACACACACACACACACACACACACACACACACACACACACACACACACGATAAAGGATTACCTGTGAATATACCTCGATGCGGTTTGGGTAAGAAGCTTTTACGAAGGTGGTAATTTTCAAAAGGATACGTTTATCGATAGGTATACTTAAACGGGCGGACTCCAAAGAGCAAGTTTTAGGCGTTACTGAAGAGTGGTTCATTTTTTTCTGGACCCCTTCTCCCTCATGACTAGCCCCGTCAGTTTTGAGATTTTAAGACATTTGCCTCATTAGTTTGGCGAATTTAAAACCTTTCGTGCCATCTAGATGTTGATTTTTTCCTGGCAGGCAATAGCAAGCTTGCAATTTAGGAGGAACCGGCCTTTGGCCGGGGCATTTTTCTACACACATTTATCTTGAAAGGGGGTCTTGGAAATAGTGTTTTAAGCTTGATGGAGGTCTAGTGAGGACAGTAAAAATGTATTATAACAAATACATACATACATACTTAAATACATATATACTGTATAAATAAACAAATATGTAAAAAAATCTCCCCCTTAAACGGATGGACGCCAAATATCAGGTTTTAGGCGAGGCAGAGAAGGAGGAGGCGCTGTGAGGAGTGAGCATTAGCATATGAGTATACCTGCGACGTGTGTTATATTTTGTTCTACCCACTTTTAAACGATATTATCCAGCTTAAGAAGGATCGGTGGTAACTAAGAGGGTTGGTCGAGAGAGTTTGCAGCCTTATTATGGCTAGAGGTATGGCTGAGGGAGGCAGAAGACAGAACTGCCTGCATCGAGTGCCTCCACCAGAGCCGAAAGAATGACAGGGCCAAAATCAAGGGACGTTCGAGCCAAAATGCCTGGACCCACGGAGTTTGAGGCTGGTCTATCAGAGTGATAGTCATGCAATCTTTGCCATATCCATAGCTTACTCGGACTGTTCCTTTCACTTATATATAAGCTCAGCTGTTGAATAGAAGAAAGTCTGAGAGTAACGTTTCACTCTTGGGTTGGAGAGTTGCATAGAGTAGGGGTGGAATTGTGTTGCAAGACGGGTACCACGTACCCTACGTAGAGGAGGTGGTATACACTGGGAGACCTCTGAGGAACACTGATGATTATAGTAGCGATAGAATAGCGAGAGAGATGCAACATTGCGGCAGAGAGAGAGAGATTGTAAAAAGTTGGTGAGTGGACGGGAGTTAATGATACGAAAGGCCTTCCTTTCTACTTTGTCTACACATGTGAACAATACTCAATACAAGGACGCACTGTGCTCCTGTACAGAGCAAGAAGCTGTGCAGGGGTAAAGAACCCCTTGAGGCGGTTGAGCACACCCAGCTTCTGGGAGGCTGCCTTAGCAAGACTTGTAATATGGTCCTTCCAAGTGAGAGCAGAAAAAAAAAAGAGACACCAAGAATACTGAGAGAAGATGAAAGATTGATTTTTGTATTGTTGAAGAATAAGGGATAGTCCTTTGGGAGTTCCGGATGGGTAGATAGATGGAGAAATTGTGTTTTGGAAGCGTTAAAGGTAGTCCATTCATTATAAGTAGGCTAGAAATCGTGACTCCTAACCTCTATAACTCAACTAGAATAATCAAGCTAATATTTCTGCCATTTAGAGAGAGTCAGCCATAGCTGCAGAAATGTACAGCCCATTAGCTCCAGCCCATTTTGAGTTACAGAGGATAGAGGTCACGTTTTTTGGCCCATTTATAATGAACAGGGTATAACATGTGGAAGAGTGGTGATGGGTTGGTCTATCAGAGTGATAGTTAAGCGATCTTTGCCATATCCATAGCTTACTCAGACTGTTCCTTTCACTTATATGTTTTCTAGATCTCAAGTGACTGCATCTCTTCCGTGGATTGACCTCTCTACTGCCAACCTAAAGGTTGGCATCACATATTTCCTTTGACCCTCACCTTTCCCTTCATAAATGCTGAGGGGCACAGGGCCTTGGGTGGGGCTTTGGCTTCCCGGGCGTTTCTGCACCCTCCTCAGCTCCTCGCCTTGGAGTGGTTTCGGTCACCTGGGCTTTATTAGTAGTAAGCATGGAGGGTTTTGTGGGGGCGCTGAGTTATGGCCTTGGCCTTACTAGGGACCTTGGGGCTGCTCGGCCAGACAGCCTGGGGAACAACAACAACAAAAACATGAGGAAGACTCCGGCTGTCTGAGGGCTCTTGAGGCTTTCGTTTCTACGGTTTTATCTGTAGTTATATATAAGGGGAGGTTTTTAGTTTGTTCCCTAGACCTCTATCAACCTTAAAATTAGACATCCTTTCAAGATAAATTTTTACATTTTTCGGTAGAAATATGTCGTGGTTGAAAACCGGTTCCTCCCCTGGAAAAAGTTGACACCTAAATGGTACGAAAGGTCTTAACATTGACAGAAATGGGGCAAAATTTCTTAAATCGCCCAACTAATGGGGCGAATGTGTTAAAATATCAAAAGCAATGGGGCTAAACATGAGAGAGAAAGGGGTCCAGAAAACAATCCAACAAGTGGAAATCTACCTTAAGAGGAGGCTGAACCTCGGGTGAGCCCAGAAGTCAAAATTTCATTTTTTTTTCTTTTCTAAAATGCTTCTTTCAACATAGGAGAATAGCATAGGAGGGAACAAAAAAACATATCGCATCCATAACCCCCCCCCCCACCCCGGGGCGGGGGTTCGCCCACGCGCCCCGAAAAACAAAATGTTTTGCCTTCAGCCACCAATTTTTTTTTTTGTGTCTTTCGTCTAAAAGGCAATAGAAATTATCATAGGAGGGCCTAAACACCCATATGACATCCCTAGCACCCCCTTCTGGGGGCCCCAATATCATGGATATTATAACAAATATTATGTGTAATCGTTTGTCATACTCAATTTTCTCAAGATGTTTTAATTTAGTTTGCCATCAAACTCCGCTTTCTATGAGCGTGTGCCATAGAAAACTTCCAAAGGAGGCCTAACTAAAGCATTCTCCCCACAATGATGATTTGGAAAATCGATTTTTAAGAATTTCAATTGCCAGAGATCATATATTGGCACTTACGAGTGCCACTACATTTTTTTGTATTGCTCAAATTCGTTCCTCTTCTACACACCATAAAAAGGGCTATATAGCAACGCCTGTCCGTTCTAATAATGGCCGTTTCGCCGAAAAATTCAGAGATTCGACCTTTTTCATGCCAAAATCGGCTGTACCCCAAAAATAATTATATAATATATTTTTTTCAGCACCTTCTATTATTCAATATGGGAAAGCGAGGACGCTACGTTGTAGGGGATTCTTGTAGGATACGCCATACAAAAATTGCGGGAAATTTGAAAATTTTTCAGTGACTAGTGGATTTTTCAAATAGTGCAATGAAATTCTGCGCTCGCTCGCTCGCTCAGGCGCGCGCACGCATATAGAGAGCTGATTTTTTTCAGCGAGTCCTATAATTTCCATTGGTAATAAGATAGTATAATGCCAGAAACAAAATCTCTTATACAGGGTAAATTGGGGGTGTAAGGTTCAGCCTCCTGCTGCTGCTTCTTTCGGCTCTACTGTTTTGCCTGCTATGTGTATGTGTGTGTGTGTGTGTGTGTGTGTGTGTTTGTGTATGTGTGTGTGTGTGTTTGTATGTGTGTGTGTGTGTGTGTGTATTTGAGCATGTGTGTGTATTTGAGCATGTGTGTGGGTTTTTTTTTATGTGTGTGTGGGTGTGTGTCTGTAACATGGATGACCCATGTAGTTGACTGCACTGGTCATGTTGGATATCCACAGGACTTTAATACAAATTCTCCAGTTTGTTGTATTCAGGACACCACCGTAAATTGCCTATTGATGTGTTATTGAATATTGAAGAAAAAAAATCAAACCGATCAAGAATATTATTTTTCTAAAACAAAACATATATAAATATAAATTAATACAAATTAAAATAAACTCTCAAACCGTCCGATCAGCTAGTGTTAAAGCCTTTATAAACTGTTGGCATACATGAGGGAGAAGGGGGTCCAGAAAAACGAACCATTGCACCTTAAAACCCTTATGAATTGCTGGCATATGATCTGACGAAGGATCAAATGGGCGACTACTATTATTACGTGCGTTATTATTACCGTCAGTGACTCCTTTCTCCCTCATGTTTGGCCCCATTTTTTTTTAGATTTTAAGACATTCATCCCATTAGTTGGCGATTTTAAGTACTTTTGCCCCATTAATGTCAGCTTTAAAACCTTTTGTGCCACTTAGGTGTCGATTTTGCTCCTGGCAAGCGATATCGAGCCTGTAAATTAAGAGGAACCGGCCTTCGGCCAGGGACAATTTTATACCGAAAAATTTAAAAATCTACCTTGAAGGGGGGTCAAGGAGGTGTACTTTTAAGCTTGATGAAGGTCTAGCGAGGACCACTATAAAATAAATGAATATATACATAAATAGACCCAAAATAATAAGCACTGTCCCTTTAACGTCCTTACGAATTGCTGGCATATCATTTGACGAAGGATCAAATGGGCGAGGACTACTATTTCGTGCCTTAATATTACCGTGAGTCAGTGGGGTGCTCCAGACAACACGATAATGGGCTAGTGAAAGGATGCTAATGGGGCGGGTAGGAATAATAGTGTGAAGGTTAAGTATGGGTAGAAACACCTATCGACACGCATAACTAGAATATACTGTATATCTCAATGACCATGCATACAACGGAATACACTTAGCCCATTTAGTACCGGTGACGTCCTTTTCATTAAATTCTGGCAACTATTACACAGTTTAATTCAGCTTAGGAAGGATGTCTACCTGTTAAAAGATTACAGATTATCTCAATTAATCCTTGTAGCTACCATATATCCTTCCTAAACTTCATAAAATCGTATTAATGCAGCTGAGATATAAAAAAAAAGGACGTCGCTGGTACTGTAAGGGTTAAAATAGACAAGTCAGCAATGGGTACTGTTCCCTGCGCAAGTTCCGTTCACCTCTGAGATTTCATTCACGAAAATCAAACTAGTATTATTGAATTAGGAAAGTTATCCGCAATGCAGTAGTTAATTCACCTTTGTTATGCAACTGTTAAATTAGATACTTTACCCTAAAAAGAAAAATGGTTGGAAAGGTTTTTGGCTAAATGCCATGGGTTGGGAATAGCTAGAGCTGGATAGTTCAGTGCATATATTATTTGATGAAATAGTGTTTGGTGAGTCGAAGAACAGATTTGTCCTGATTCTGGGCAGAAACATAAGAAGTATGAGATTCTTGAGTTTGAAGGCGACGGTACCGTTTGAATGCTTCCTCCTTCCTTTTTGGCGACTTTAATTTACCTGTGACCAAGTGGGGCGATACTCTTACTTCACACTCCGGACATGACTTGTATACGAACTTGCAAGAGAGTTCGCTTTATCAATTTGTTCGAACACCGACCCGTGGTAATAACGCTCTTGACATTGTACTTGCAACAAAAGAGGAATTAATAGAGAATTTGAATGTTGGTGATGAATTCAGTAACAGCGACCATCGTACGATAACTTTCACTTTAAACTTTACTAGTAACGAACCAAATAGTAGCATCGAAAAAGTCCCTAATTTCAAAAAAGCAAACTTTCATAAACTTAGAGCTATGTTTAAAGAAACTGACTGGAGCTTTTTAATTAACAATAACGACATAAATACATCTTGGAAGTTATTCGAAACCACTTACCTAAAAGCAGTGCAAGACTGCATACCATCGAAAATACGGCGTCCAGGCCATAATAATAAGCCCAAATGGTGGAATAAAGATATTTCAAACTGCCTGCTTGCTAAAAAATTTGCTAACGATAGATTAAAATCCTCACAAAATGACGAAGAACGGGTGAAATTTGTAGAGCTACGACGCAAAGCCAAAAAGTTAATTAAGCAAAGTAAAAAGACCCTAGAGTTACATGTTGCGAATCAAAGTAAAACAAACCCGAAAGAATTCTATAGTTATATCAGAAAGAAAAAAGTAGTTACTTCAACTGTTGGACCGTTAGTCGATGAAAATGGAGAATACACCAAAGACGAAGTACAAATGAGTAATGCCCTCAATACCTTCTTTGCATCAGTTTTTACAACAGAAGACCTCAGTGATATCCCTACACCATCGCCGATTCAGATTGATAATTCAGATGTTCTAAGCAATATCACCGTTACAGAGAGAGAAGTATTGAATTGTTTAGATAAACTCAAGGTAAATAAAACGCCTGGACCTGATACAATCTCGCCTAGAGTTCTAAAGGAAGCTAAGGATGAGCTCTCCAAACCACTGACATTACTATTCAATAAATCCTTGCAGTCTGGAACTATGCCTGATCAGTGGAAGATAGCCAACGTAACACCGATATTCAAAAAAGGCAGCAAATCCCTACCCAGTAACTATCGTCCAATTAGCTTAACCTCAGTTGTATGTAAAATGCTAGAAACGGTCATAAGAGACAGACTCGTAAATCACTTAGAAGAAAATAACATACTTAAAGATACTCAACACGGCTTTCGTAAAAAACGTTCCTGTTTAACAAACCTCTTAGACTTCTTCCACGATATCCTCAACCTCTACGATGAGAGTAAAGCTGTAGATATTATATACCTTGATTTTCAAAAGGCCTTTGACAAAGTTCCCCACAAACGTTTACTGCTAAAACTAAAAGCGCATGGAATACAAGACGGTGTGTTGAAATGGATAGAAAATTGGCTCAGCGACAGAAAGCAAAGAGTAGTCATAAACGGCAAGGCATCTAAATGGACCAATGTAAGTAGCGGGGTACCCCAGGGATCGGTACTAGGACCAATTCTCTTTCTAATTTACATCAACGACATAGATGAGGGTCTCACCTGTACAATCTCAAAATTTGCTGACGATACAAAAATTGCAAATAGCGTACTCTCAAAAGATCAAGTTGACGATATGCAACACAATCTAGATAAATTGTCACATTGGGCCCAAATTTGGCAAATGAGTTTCAATGCGGATAAATGTAAAGTACTACATATCGGATACCTAAATGAGAAAGCAAACTATTCGATGAATGGCACTCAGCTTAAGAATGTAAACAGAGAAACCGATCTGGGAGTAACAATATCGAGTAACCTAAAACCGAGTCAACAATGTTCAGAAGTTGTTAAGAAGGCAAACAAAATAATTGGCTTTATAGGCAGATCATTTGAGTATAAATCCAAAGACATAATCCTAACCCTTTACAATTCCTTAGTCCGCCCTCTTCTGGAATACTGCGTTCAATGCTGGTGCCCTTATTACCAAAAAGACATAAACAAGCTAGAACGAGTTCAACGTAGAGTTACCAAAATGATACCTAGCCTAAAGAACAAACCATACGAAGAGCGTCTTAGAGAATTAAATCTATTTCCTTTAACCCAGCGCAGATTAAGAGGTGACTTAATTCAAGTGTTCAAAAAAATCAAAGGCATCGACAATATGAACTGTAGTAAGTACTTCACTATCAACCAATCTAATTACACGCGGGGAAACGGTTGCAAAATTATTGGTAAATCTTTTAACTCACACGAATCTAAGAATTTCTTCTTCAATCGAGTTGTCAACTTGTGGAATGGGCTTCCCCGAGACGTTATAGACTGCATCACCGTTGATTCATTTAAATTCCGCCTAGACAAATATCTCGCATTAAACCCGCGACTGACTGCGTTTGTAAATGAATAACTTTATTTTATCCTCCCCTCAGTTACTAACCCATATGTCCCCTACTAACTTCCTAGTCCTGCCACGTTAGTGGCAGGGCAGTAGTTCCCTTTGAAATGTTCCCTTACCCACTCTAAACCACTGTTTGGACACTTGATCCTCAGTGTTTTGGAGGACAAGCAGCCTAGAAGGGTCACTAGACCTGTTGTTGCTTGATTTCCTTTGTACTCCTTTGTACTCCTTATTGCCGACAGCAGTAGAACAAGCGTGAGTAAACCAAGATTTTCTTGCATTGGACTGAGAGAAAGAAAATAGAATGTATGGGTCCATGCCCGAGAGGATTACCTTGGTAATGCGTTCATCACTCTCCGAAGGTCCCCGGCCACAGAAGCAGAAGTCATTCCAAGGGAAATCAAAGAAGTATTGCTGAAGAGCCTCCCAGTCCGCAGCGCCAAAGTGCCACAAGCGCCACCGGCTGCCAGGATCGATTGGCCGTACCGGAGAGATAGGACAGGTGACAGAGATAAGTTTATGGTCGGAGGAGCCCAAAGGAGAGAAACTACTTACAGTATAAGCAGAAGGGTAATTAGAGGTTGGAAACAAGTCAAGAATGTTGGGCCGACCTATGAAGCGATCCGAGATACGGGTGGGTTGCTGGACTAACTGCTCTAGGTCATTTAGGATAGAAAAGATGTAGGCTTGTTCACCAGGTTGGTCAGTGGAAACAGAGGAGAGCCATTGGTGGTGGTGAACGTTGAAATATCCTAAGATGGGGATTTCTGCAAAAGGAGAGATGGATAGAATGTATTCCACTTTAGAAGTGGAAGAATTTTCGATAGTCAGTAGAATTAGGGGAGAGATAAACAGCACAGAAGTCAGTAGAATTAGGGGAGAGATAAACAGCGCAGAAGTCAGTAGAATTAGGGGAGAGATAAACAGTGCAGAAGTATTTAGTTTGAGAAACAACAAGAAAGCTTTAGCCAGAGAGTTGAGAATCAAAGTTTGGAACACGATGGAAAGCAAGATTGTTGCGGAACATCCACCTTTGGTTTGAAACTGAGGATAGGGATAGTAGGAGGATACAGAGAATGGTTAGCTGTCAATAGTCCCAGACAACTGAGTTTCGGTGAGAAAGAGAAAATCAGGGTTGTCAGAGGAGAGGTGGTGTTCCAGTGTAACAGTAAATTAACCCCGTCAGCACGATAAAGCAATATTCATCGTATTCTGGTTATCATTAGACGATTTTCTTTAGCTACTAATATACCTCTAGAACTCAAAGAGGCAAATATGTTCTCATTAAACCATCAGAATAACGAAGGTCTATCTTAAACTGCATACAATCGTCTAATTTTAGCCAAAATCAAAGGTAAAAAGGCGTCATCGTGCTGAAGGGATTAAATCGTCAACCAAATTTGAAATAAAACCTGAAACAGTACACACAGGAAAACTAGCATAGCTAAACCAAAACGGAAGCAGTACAGAACCCCTGCAGTCAGTCTAAACAGTAGGATCCAGAGTAGCAGTAATAAGAGTCTTCTAAACCTCTGGCAATCATAAGACACCAGTACAATTAATAGAATACCTTATATTCAGATGATAAAGACAACATACCAACACAGTAGTAAAGAGAGCAGACACAGGAGTCCTCAAATAACAGTAAGAGTCTTCCAAACGTCTGCCAATCCTAAATATCTGATGGGATAAAAGTTGAATAGGCACCAGTAGAAATAATGGGATAAATAAGAAGATAAAGACGAAAGACCCCAAACAGCAGACAGAGTAGTAGTAAAGAGAACAGAAACACCAGTCCTCAAACAACAGTAAGAGTCTTCCTAACATAAGGCAGTCATAAATCTCCAAGGTGGATAGGGTACATAAAGATACAAATAGATAAAGCAAGAACCAAAGGGAGGACAAAGAAGAAAGACGCAGACAAAAGATAAAACAGTAGTAAAAGGAGCAGGAACAGCAGTCTTCCAAACAGCAGTACGTACGGGTCTTGAAAACGGCAGGTGGTCATAAATCTCTGAGGCGGATAAGGTAGATCTAGTATGTAACAAAGAGCAGACAAAGCAGAAAGACCCAAACAGCAGACATAACAGTAGTAAAGAGAGCAGAAACAGCAGTCTTCCTAACAGCAGTACGGGTCTTCCACAGTGGTCTGGTGGTCATAAATCTCGGAGGTGGATAAGATCAAGGGGTTGCTCTCAGGAGGGGCACTAATCATGGGCACCCCCGATGGTACTTCAAAGGGCAGTAGCGGACGCCCAATTAGACCTCATTTCCTCCTGAAGGGTTAATGGGGTGAGGGGTGGTACTGGGAGGCTGGTGGTACTGGGAGGCTGGTGGTGGTGGTGTGGTTGTTGTTGTTGGAGATGGTATTAGTGTTAGTGGTGGTTGTGGTGCTGGTTGTGGCATTGGCAGTAGTGATGATGGTGTTACTGCTTTGGTGATGGTATTGGTGTTGGTTGTGCTTTAGCTTGGTGAGGCTACTGGTGGTAATGCTAAGAGGAGATCTAATGTGGGAGCACTATTAACCATGGTAACTCCGATGGTACTAATAGGGACAGTAGCAGATAGCCAATTAGACCTCATTTCCTTCTGAAGGGTTAATGGGCGAGGGGTGGTACTGGGGTGTTGGTGGTATTGGAGGGTAGTGCTGGAGGTGTTTAGTGGTGGTTTGGAGGTGATATGGTGGTGGGGTTTCTGTTGTTGGTACTGGTGTGGTGGGGTGATGGTGATGGGGTATTGGTTACCTATGAATATAAACACCATATGAGGAGGAGCACTTTATTGACAACGTTTCGCAGATAGCTTCTTCAGGTCACTAGAATCTATCAGCGAAACGTTGTCAATAAAATCCCGCTCCTCATATGGTGTTTATATTCATTCTGTCAACTTTTCAAAGTTATTTTAATATTGGTTATCTAGTTATGTGGGGATTTACCAATGGCAGCGCAAAATGATTATGACTAGGTTAGTGTATTAATATACCGGTAGTTATGGTGCAACATGTGATAACGTTGTCGATATTAGAGTAATTATATATCGATATAGATCGTGGTGATAAGGACTATCTTCGCACTGCCGAGGGTACGGTACGGTGATGGTGGTGGTAGTAAAATAGTAGAGATGGAATGGTGAAGAGGTGATGAAGAGATAATGGTAACATTAGTGGTCATGGTAGTGTGATGATTGTAGATGGTATACACTGTTCCAAATAGGTAGGCCAAAACTTGTGAACATAACCTCCACAACTTACAAAAGACTAGAGTAAATCGATATAATACTTCTACAATTTGGGAAGGGTCAGCCAGGGAATTGGTGTGATAATGTACAAACTATTTGCTCTAGCCCATTTTAAGTTACGGAGGTTAGGGTTCACGATTTCTGACCTACCTATATTTTTCCCTTTCTTTTTTTCTTCTATATTCCAACTACTCCCTCTCGGGCATAAGCTGAGAGCCTGTACATTCAACCGTTCTACATTGAACGGTGAAGCCTGTGAGGTCTCGTCTAGGGGGTGAGACATGTGAAGCACTTTTAGCTGCAACCAGCCCCTGCCAGCTTGCCTTCGCAGGATGCATGGAGCTTAGTTGCTCACTCACGGCTTGAAGCAGCCCCATCTCTGAAGCTGCCTCACTCCAGTGCTTCACTGTCTCACTTCCTTGACTCGGACCCTCACTCTCAGAACGCCACCTATTGAGCAATGAAGTCACTAGGCATTGCACCCCTGTAACATATTTTGAATATGGGAATATTCATACAGTGCTATATAATCAGGGAACAATGAGGGTATTTATTTGGCGTTTCGGTGGGCTTTGTGGTAATGCACCGATACTAGGTACAGCACAAATTCCATCCCAATAATATCTTCCCATTGACATATCAGGATTCGAACCCGAGTCCATTGGATTACCAGTCCAGTGGCAAGACCAGTCCACCACACCTCCCCTAACAGGAACAGGGTATAGTACTAAAGGTGGTGAGCATGGTGGTGATGGTGGTTGTGGTTGTGGTGGTGGTGGTGGTGGTGGTGGTGGTGGTGGTGGTGGTGTTGATGGATGGGTAGGTGGTGTAGCAGAAGGGTGTGGTGATGATATATGAACATGATTGATGTACCGAAGGGAGTAAATCAAGTAGGTAGTAGTAGTGGTGTGGTTGTTAAGTATAAGTGTGGTGGTGGTGGTGGTTGCAGTGTTGGTTGTGTTGCAGTGGTAGTAGAGGTGGTTGTGTTGTAGTGGTGGTAGTAGTGGGTGGTTGTTGTGGTGGTGGTGGATGGTAGTAATGGTGGTAGTGTTGTAGTGGTGGTGGGGGTGGTGGTGGATAAGGTGGTGTAGCAGGAGGGTGGTGGCGGTGTTGGTAGTGGTGGTTGTTGTAGTGGTAGCAGTGGTGGGTGGTAGTAATGGTGGTTGTATTTTAGTGGTCACAGTATTGGTGGATGAATAAGGTGGTGTAGCGCGAAGGTGTGGTGGTGGTGGTGGTGATGATGATATATGAACATGACTTATGTACCGGAGGGAGTGGCAACCTTTACTGGAAGGTGTAATGTGCATAGTTTACTAAAGAAAGAACGACAGATCCTTCCTAAGTTGTATATAATCGTCCTTATAATTTGCATGTTATATAGAACGCATAGCCTGTAACAAACATGGCATTTATAAATAACGTTTATTGTTGGTTTATTTTCAGCTGAGGGTAAATTGCCATGTCGTTATCATTCCTCGGTTATTACAAAGATGATGTACCGAAAAATGTTGTAATTAATAAATGCTTGGTATTTATACGACACAGAAACATAGTATAGTTTAAGTTATGTACATTAAGTCTCGAGGTATCAATTGCTAAGCTCTTCAATTTACCATCAACTGGAAAGATATAGACTATACTAATTGTTTTAATAATGAAACTACTTTGAATATTCTTATGTTACTTTGCATATAGTGGCAACGTTGCTTTGTACAAATTTGATAGACAGCTGCTGTAGATACACGATAGATTTATAGAAAGTAAGCTTGCATAATCTCATTTATAAATTTCACTACCAACACCAAACACCTCCCAATGAAATTAATGAAAGCATATGATCCTACCGGGATTCGAACCTGCGTTACCACATACAGATTTTAAACACTTTCAAGAAACATGTTCAAGACAGAGGCATACGCAAATAAAGGTGTCTCTATAACTCCAAATAAAGGTGTCTCTATAACTCCAAATAAAGGTGTCTCTATAACTCCAAATAAAGGTGTCTCTATAACTCCAAATAAAGGTGTCTCTTTAACTCCAAATAAAGGTGTCTCTATAACTCCAAATAAAGGTGTCTCTATAACTCCAAATAAAGGTGTCTCTATAACTCCAAAGAAAGGTGTCTCTATAACTCCAAATAAAGGTGTCTCTCTATAACTCCAAATAAAGGTGTCTCTATAACTCCAAAGAAAGGTGTCTCTATAACTCCAAATAAAGGTGTCTCTATAACTCCAAATAAAGGTGTCTCTATAACTCCAAATAAAGGTGTCTCTATAACTCCAAAGCGATAACAGACATTCCTGCGTCAAAATATGCACGCATGCACCTGGTTTAAGGGGGGTGACCTGTTTTTGTTCTGTCCTTTTCTATCTTTCTCTGGCTTGTATCCATTTGGCCCCATCGAGCCTACTGTTTTAAGACGTTTATCCCCATCCAGGTGTCATTTTTTTACTGGTGAACGGTAGCGAGCCAGCATATTTTTTTATTTTTGTTTGACAGCAGGCTAAATTTGTACATTTTTCGATAGAAAAATTTCTCCGGCGAAGCCGGATTTCTTCATATAATGCTGGCTCGCTATCGCTCGCCAGGAAGAAATCGACACCTAGATGGGGATAAACGTCTTAAAATAGTTGGCTGAATGGGGCCGAATGGATACAAGCCTGAGAAAGAGAGAAAAGGACAGAAATAACAAAAAGCAGGTCACCCCCCTTAAGATCGCGTGTGTGTGAGCAATTATACAAACTGGCTAACACCTTCTCCACAGTCTGAGGTGCCACGGCAACTCAACCCATGGACCGATTAAACTATAGTCTATTCATTTTAATTAAGTAGGCCAGAAATCTTGACCTCTATCCTCGGTAACTCAAAAAAGGCTAGAACAAATGAGCTGTATAATTTCACCCCTTTTCCCTGGCTAAATCTTCCCAAATAGTAGAAATATTCGCTCGATTACTCTAGCCGTGTTTTTAGTTATAGAGGTCAGTGGTCACAATGTATGGCTTAATTATAATGAATAGACTATAGCAGACCTCAACCAGTGCCAACTCAACCGGTACCAATTTCCAAATCTTGCTCAAGTCCCCTAACAGTTAATCAGAGCCTAACAGAACTGATTGAATACTGACGGGCCAAGATCTCTATACTGGTTGAAAAGGGTGTAGTGGTTTAATAGTTGTCCGATCACCACCCTCTATCTGTAGTTCAGCTCCCGAGATAGCCTGGAGCAGCTTCCCGTAGCCGCATATAAACATTAGTCCGGCTTCTGTTTAACGGGCGTTTATGTTGGTACCGATAGTGAGAGAGAGAGAGAGAGATATTTATTTACATAGATTTACATAGATACACTGGCCACACAGACCTTACGATCCAAACGAGGTGGTCAGGACTTAATTCTAGTAGAGATGGCATATCCGATAGAAAAGGAAAGTTGAAGGAAAGGATAGAAAAGAAGAAGGCTCTCTCCCCACCCTCCGTTCCCTCCGGCAATTGCCGTACATGAAAAAGTTGGAAGTGATTAACCTAGCTGGGCTTCGAAATCCCCAGAAGGAATTTACAGGAAAGATTGGAAAAAAAGAAAGGGAAAACAAAAAAGAAATTAAAAAATCATGCAACCCTTCGCCTTAGCAGCATGTAAATTTTGGGGTTAATTGGAATCATCCAACCCATCACCCTTAGTAGTATGTACATATTTAGTGATGTTTATTATTCTTATTTTTTATTTGTGTATTATTTGTTTTTCTTTTCTAATGCTCTCTTCAGCTGAACAAATAATAACGGTGATAATTACTGCCTACTCCATAACAATTTTTCTGTGGTATGAGTCTAGATTTGTCTTAAATGTATGTATAGAGGAGCTTTCTATTACTTTATTTGGAAGTTTGTTCCACTCATCAATTACACTGTGAGTGAAGACATTTTTTGTTGTATCTAGATTCGATCTCCGACCTAATCATTTTCAATTGTTTCCTCTTGTAGATGTGTCTTCGGCTTTTTTGAATAACTTATCTAGATTAATGTTACTGAATCCTTTTAGAATTTTAAAACACTATCAATTGGCCTCTCATCCTTCGTTTCTTAAGTGAAAATAGATCAAGTTCTCTCACTCTTTCATCATATGATTTATTTCTCAATGAAGGGATTAGCTTAGTGGCTCGCCTTTGCACAGATTCCAATTTTTTAACATCCTTTATGAGGTGAGGTGACCAAAACTGCACAGCATATTCGAGGTGCGGTCTCACCATACTTTTGTATAAGGGCAAAACTATGTCTTTGCTGTGATAGTGGAAGTTTCTTCTGATGAAACCTAGTGCCCTGTTTGCTTTGTTTGCAGCCGCTGTGCATTGATTGGAAGATTTTAAGTTTTCGTTTATCAGCACTCCCAAGTCTGTTATTTGTGTTACATTTTTTATCTTTTCTTCATTCATGTAGTATTCATATTTATTGTTTTTAGAACCTATTTGCAATATCTGACATTTATTTACATTAAACGGCATTTTCCACTTCTCCGACCATTCTGTGATTTTATTTAAATCAGCTTGAAGGTTTATTCTATCACTTTCGGAAATGATTGCATTACCTATCTTCGTGTCATCCGCGAATTTGGAAATTAAATTATTTATGCCATTATCTAGATCATTGATATATATTATGAACAACACTGGTCCCAATACTGAGCCTTGGGGGACTCCACTAGTTACTTGGCTCCATGTTGATTCCACACCGTTGATAACTACTCTTTGCTTTCTTTCACTTAGCCAGTTTTTAATCCAATCATACGTTTTGCCCTGTATTCCTATGTCTCTTATTTTCTGTAATAATTTATCGTGCGGGACCTTGTCGAAGGCCTTTTGAAAGTCTAGATACACTATGTCGAGGCTTTTGGTGAAGTCATTTAGTTTGTATAGGCTGTCATCAAATTCTATTAAATTAGTTAGGCATGATCTCTTTGCTCTGAATCCGCGTTGACTATTGTTAATAAGGTTATTGTTCTCAAGGAATAATACGATTTTATCCCTTATGATTGATTCACACATTTTTCCAATTACGGAAGTTAAGCTAATCGGCCTATAGTTATTTGGTAGTGTTTTGTCACCATTTTTAAATATCTGTGTTATATTAGCGGTCTTCCAGTCGGTGGGTACATGTCCTTGTTTAAGTGACATATTTAGTATTATGGTTAGTGCCCCTGCAACTTCTTCTTTGACTAATTTAAGAATTTTAGGGATAAACATGTCCGGCCCAGGTGATTTATTGACATGAAGTGAGTCGATTTGTTTAATTACTTCTGACTGGGTAATAATAAAATCTTGAAGAACATAGTTACATGTTTGATTATTTTCTTGTGGCACGTTTTGGTTACTGGCAGTATTAAATACAGAAGAAAAGTGTTGATTAAGAGTAGCAGCTATGTCCCTGCTATCTGATTCTAATTCACCTTGATTATTAAGTATCGGACCGATGCCACTTTAAATTTGTTTGTTGCTATTTATATATCTATACAAAAAATTTGGATTAGATTTGCTCGCATGTGCGATTTTAATTTCGTAATCTCTCTATGCAGATTTAATTAGCGATTTAACTTTTCTTCTCGCAACCGAGAGAGAGAGAGAGAGAGAGAGAGAGAGAGAGAGTGAGAGAGAGAGAGAGAGAGAGAGAGAGAGAGAGAAAGAGAAGGAAAGAGAGAGAGAGAGAGAGAGAGAGAGAGAGAGAAAGAGAGAGAGAGAGAGAGAGAGAGAGAGAGAGAGAGAGGATAGCCTGGAGCAGCTCTCCATAGCCGCATATAAACATTAGACAGGCTTCTGTTTAACAGGCGTTTAGCTCTTTGAAGATCAATACCTTCACCTCATTATGACATAATTTTGACAGTTTATTCTGGCTGTTATTAGACGATTCTATTCAGATTAGGAAGGGTATGTGGAAGTCAGAAGGTTAATTGCGATAGTATTTACCCTTATAATTCCTACATATCTTTCCTAAGTTGTATTCAATCGTCTGATGATTAGCCAGAATAAACTGTCAAATTGCATCATATCTTCCAAGGGGACTTTTTTTTTTTTTTTTTTTTTTTTTTTTTTCTGTGATTGAGGGAGGCAAAAGGCATTACTGCCTATAGCGAGTGCCTCCCCCATAGTTGAAAGAGTGACAGGGCCAAAATCAAGGGACGTTCAAGCCAAAATGCCTGGACACACGGAGTTTGAAGCAATTTAAGTCATAGGAAGAGGGAAAGACTGATTCTGGGAGAGAGTTCCAGAGCTCAGCTGTTGAGTAGAAGAAAGTTTGAGAGTAACGTTTCACTCTTGGGTTAGAGAGTTGCACAGAGTAGGGGTGGGATTGAGTTGCAAGACGGGTACCACGTGCCCTACGTAAAGGAGATGGTATGCACTGGGATAGCTCTGAGGAACACTTATTATTATAGGAGCGATAGAATAGCGAGAGAGATGCAACATTGCGGCGGAGAGAGAGAGACTGCAGAGAGTTGGTGAGTGGACGGGAGTTAATGATACGAAAGGCCTTCCTTTCAACTTTGTCTAGGAGAGCGGTGTGAGAGGAACCTCCCCAGACATGTGAAAAATACTCAATACAAGGGCGCACTATGCCCCTGTACAGAGCAAGAAGCTGTGCAGGGGAAAAGAACCCCCTAAGGCGGTTGACCACACCAAGCTTCTGGGAGGCTGCCTTAGCAAGACTGGTAATATGGTCCTTCCAAATGAGAGCAGAAGAAAAAGAGACACCAAGAATATTGAGAGAAGATGAAGGGTTGATTTTTGTATTGTTGAAGAATAAGGGATAGTCCGCTGGGAGATCCTGACGGGTAGATAGATGGAGAAATTGGGTTTTGGAAGCATTAAAGTTAACAAGGTTTTCTCTGCCCCAATTGGAAATAGTATTTAGATCAGAATTTAAGAGTTCTATGGCTTCATTACGTTTGTCGTTGAGGAATTGCTGGCTGGGGCGTTCTGAAAAACTAATGGAGTAGTGTAAGGTTGAGTCGTCTGCGTATGAATGGATGGGAATTAAGGTACAGTTAAGGAGATCATTTATAAAAATTAGAAAGAGAATAGGAGATAGGACAGAGCCCTGAGGAACACCGGAGTTTATAGGGTGAGGAAGTGAACAATGGCCGTCCACAACCGTGGCTATGGAACGGCCAGAAAGGAAATTAGAGACAAAGGCACAGATGGAGGGATAGAAACCGAAGGAGGGTAGTTTAGAAATTAAAGATTTATGCCAGACTAAGGCTTTCGATATGTCTAGTGCAATAGAAAAAGTCTCACCGAAGTCCCGAAAGGAGGATGACCAAGAGTTAGTAATATATGAAAGAAGATCACCAATAGAGCGACCCTTAAGGAAGCCATACTGGCGATCTGAGAGCAGATTATGAGAAGAGAAATGCTTAAGAAATTTGGAAGCAAGAATAGTTTCAAAAACTTTAGAAAGACAAGAGATGAGAGCAATTGGACGATAGTTGGAGGGTTGAGAGCGGTCACCCTTCTTTGGGACAGGTTGAATGTGAGCAAACTTCCAGCATGAAGGGAAGACGTTAGAGGATAGACAGAGACGAAAGAGTTTGGCTAGGCAGGGAGTCAGCACGGAAGCACAGTTTTTGAGAACAACAGGAGGAACACCGTCCGGACCGCACGCCTTATTAGTGTTAAGCCCAGAGAGGGTAGAAAGTACATCTTTAGAAGAGATTAGGATATTAGGCATAAGTAAGAGAGAGGAGGGCGGAGAGGGAGGAATAGCACCGGAATCATCCAAGGTGGAGTTTCTAGCAAAAGTTTGAGCGAAGAGTTTAGGTTTGTCAGAGGAAGAAGTGATGGTTGTGCCATCAGAGTGGGAAAGGGGAGGGGAGGAAGAGAAACTGTTGGAGAGGTTTTTGGCTAGATGCCAGAAAGCTTGGGAAGAGCTAGAGTTGGATAGTTCAGTGCATTTATTATTGATGAAAGAGTGTTTGGCAAGTCGAAGAACAGATTTGGCTTGATTCCGGGCAGAAACATAGGAAGAATGAGAGTCTTGAGTTTTAAGGCGTCGGTACCGTTTGAATGCTTCCTCCTTATTGCGGACAGCAGTAGAACAGGCGTGAGTAAACCAAGATTTTTTAGCATTAGTCTGAGAGAAGGAGAATGGAATGTATGCTTCCATGCCCGATAGGATTACCTCGGTAATGCGTTCAGCACTCTCCGAGGGTCCCCGGCCACGGAAGCAGAAATCATTCCATGGGAAATCAAAGAAGTATTGCCGGAGAGCCTCCCAGTCAGCAGCGCCAAAGTGCCACAAGCGCCGCCGGCTAGGAGGATCGGATGGCCATACTGGAGAGATAGGACAGGTGACAGAGATAAGTTTATGGTCGGAGGAGCCCAGAGGAGAGAAAAGATCGACAGTATAAGAAGAAGGGTTAGAAGTTAGAAACAAGTCAAGAATGTTGGGCCGATCTCCGATGCGATCCGGGATACGGGTGGGTTGCTGAACTAACTGCTCTAGGTCATTTATGATAGAAAAGACGTAGGCTTGTTCACCAGGTGGATCAGTAGTGTGAGAGGAGAGCCATTGGCGGTGGTGAACGTTGAAATCTCCTAAGATGGAGATTTCTGAGAAAGGAGAAATGGATAGAATGTGTTCCACTGTAGAGTTTAGATAGTCAAAGAATTTGGGAAAGTTGGTAGAGTTAGGGGAAAGCTAGACAGCACAGAAATATTTAGTAAGAGAATGACAGGAAAGTTTGAGCCATAAAGTTTAGAATTCAGAGGAGTCGAAATCGGGAACACGAGAGCAAGTGAGTTTGTTGTGCACATATGCACAACATCCGCCTTTGGCTTTGAAACTAGGATAGAGAAAGTAGGAGGATACAGAGAAGGGGCTGCTGGATGTTGCTACAGACACCTGAGTTTCGGTGAGGAAGAGAAGATCAGGTTTGTAGGAGGAGAGATGGTGCTCAACAGAGTGAAAGTTAGAGAAAAGTCCGCGAATGTTGCAGAAATTAATAGAAAAAGTAACAGGCCGAGGTCCAGGTAATTGTGTGGGGTCGTCAGGGGATGGTCGGTTGGGTCTGGGGGCATTTATGGTCCCCTCCCCTGGGGACTCCGAGGCTGGGCTAGAATTCATCATTTATTTATTTTTTATTTTGGTGTGGAGGAATGAAGTGCGGTGTGCATGTTTAGTGTAGTGAAGTGGATAGGAGGAGGAGGCGTTTGTGAGAGCTAGCTGGATTGCTCTCAGTGTAAATGAGGCACAAAGAAAATCAGTAAGAGAGGCCAAGCAAATGAAACAGGAGTTCCAGCGACTCTTTATCACATGCCTATAACCTCACCTGGGTCTAGCCTTGATCGATTGGTGCCTACAATCTCCCCACTAGGAGGGGAGGCAGACCGTTTGTTTGGTCTATTAATTCATTTATTCATATATTTTTGTAGTTTCCTCCCTAGACCTCCATCAAGCTTAGACAAACACCCCGTAGACCCCCCATCAAGATAAATTTGTAAATTTTTCGGTAGAAAAATGTCCCGGCCGAAAGCCGGTTCCTCATAAAATTGCAGGCTCGCTATCGCTCGCCAGGAAAAAATCGACACCTAAATGGCACGAAAGGTCTTAATATTGACAACGAAATGGGGGAAAAGGTGTTAAGATCGCCAAACTAATGGGCCGAACGTCTTATAATCTCAAAACCAGTGGGGTTAAACATTAGGGAGAAGGGGGTACAGAAAAACGGTCTGCCTCCTCTTAGTTGGTACTGATAGTGAGATTTCTTGACGTGTGAAAGTTACTAGGAGTTATAAGGAATAGTATCTCGAAGACTTTGCAGTTAATTACGTTTCTGGAAAGGAACAATTTACAACCACTGAGGAGAAAGAGAAAAACTGTGTGTGTGTGTGTGTGTGTGTGTGTGTGTGTGTGTGTGTGTGTGTGTGTGTACAAAGGAGTACAAAGGAAATCAAGCAGGTCTAGTGACCCTTCTAGGCTGCTTGTCCTCCAAAACACTGAGGATCAAGTGTCTAAACAGTGGTTTAGAGTGGGTAAAGGAACATTGGAAAGGGAACTACTGCCCTGTGTGTGTGTGTGTGTGTGTGTGTGTGTGTTTGTATCATATTAAGTAGGAATGTACCCTTCGCAGTTGCAAATAGTTGCATACGTAGGTTTGTGAATTAGTGAGTGACGTGTATGAATGAATGAATGTGTGTATGTGCGTGTGCATTAGAGTGTATATGTGCGTGTTTGTGGTTTTGATTGTGTTCGTGTGTATATTTTCTTCACATCTGTCTTCTAAAAATTGAACGCTGTATAGCTATATATTTGTTTTGGTTTCTATGTGATTGAGGGAGGCAAAAGGCAGAATTGCCTATAGCGAGTGCCTCCCCCATAGTTGAAAGAGTGACAGGGCCAAAATCAAGGGACGATCGAGCCAAAATGCCTGGACACACGGAGTTTGAAGCAATTTAAGTCATAGGAAGAGGGAAAGACTGATTCTGGGAGAGAGTTCCAGAGCTCAGCTGTTGAGTAGAAGAAAGTTTGAGAGTAACGTTTCACTCTTGGGTTAGAGAGTTGCACAGAGTAGGGGTGGGATTGAGTTGCAAGACGGGTACCACGTGCCCTACGTAAAGGAGGTGGTATGCACTGGGAAAGATCTGAGGAACACTGATTATTATAGTAGCGATAGAATAGCGAGAGAGATGCAACATTGCGGCGGAGAGAGAGAGTGTGTGTGTGCATGTATCAAGAACATTCGCGTGTGTTCGCGGCTTGTCTTGTAAACTTACGAGCCTCTCAAGTAGAACGTTTTATGTAAGCCTAATTACCTTGCTGCAAACATTTACGGCTACTTGCTAAAGATCTTATCCCGAAGCCTCACTGTCTCGCAGGGTTACCACATCAAGCCAGCTATATAGTAAATAAATGCCGAAAATGGCTAGAATAATGCCACAATCTCTGGACTATCGCTCTAAAATGGCCCAAATCTCCAGACTATCGCTAGAACTTATGCAGCTAGATATAATAATTTGCCTCCAAATCGAAGTAAATACCTCAAGATCTAGCGGGAAAGTAGCTAAATTGGCAACACTGCTGTCTCGAAAGGTTGAATCAAATCTCGTATAGATGGCGGGATAAGCGGGGATCAGAACGTCCAAATTGGTTTAGAAGGGAGAGAAATGAATCCAGCGCACGAGAAGGGGTGATTTAGAGTTTAGCGGGGGTTGAGGTAATGCCTGAGAGAGAGAGAGATATATTACAAAGGAGTACAAAGGAAATCAAGCAACAATAAGTCCAGCGACCCCTCAAGGCTGTTTGTCCTCCAAAACACTGATGGTCAAGTGTCTAAACAGTGGTTTAGAGAGAGAGAGAGAGAGAGAGAGAGAGAGAGAGAGAGAGAGAGAGAGAGAGAGAGAGAGGTATGATGATATTAGAGTTTAAAGGTGAATTACATAAGTTGCATATCATCGAAGGTGTATATTTTCTATGCATCAAAACATAATTAAGGATGCTCAAGTTTGTGTATATTAACGTAAATTTAAGTCAGTAAAGAAAACAAATATTCAACAATTTTATATCTGGCAGCGTCTGATAGTTGACCGTCTCGCAAATTTCGCGCCTTCCAGTATTGTGATGACGTCATATATTCTGATAGTTGTCAGGCAACAGAAATTTACCTTTAACTTAACCCAATTTATTTTATATGTTAGGGACAAATTTAAGGATATTCCCAATAATGGTGTATAATTACTAGAGCCTTTAACGTTCTGCTGAATAACTTATCTCACTTTTTTTTCACCTTTGTGTAATTCACCTTTAACACCTTATTGGTCGGCTAGGCTGTCTAGTGGACCGTAGCGCCCAGCGGGGTGTTTTTACCCTAAATAGGGTTGTTTACGTGATCATTTTCATGCCTAAATAAGACCCAGAGCGTAAAACAAGTATCTATCCGTGAAAGGGCGTAAACAGAGCTTTCCAATGACACCCGAACTATCCTTGTACGACCGCTGGTTCTCTTGCAACGATCGTGCAACACGAGTGCAAAAACCCTGTAATTAGGTAATTTCCCTACATAATTCCCTGTGTAGCGAGTGAGAGAGGGGAGGGAAGGGTGGGAGTCACTTCAGTTGGTCCACCTCGGTGGTGGTGAGCGGTCATACAGTTGCTAGGCTCCTCACACCGCTCAGCTCTCTCTCTCAGCAACATTACGTGCTGAAAATGGCGCACGACATAAGTTGTGAACCGCCACTTAGTCCAAATTTATTTCACACGACATAAGTTGCGCGCCGACAGTTAGGGGTTAAGGGGTTGAAGAGTTCCCGGTAATGCTTATGTGAGAGAGTTACATAGAGTCACATGATACCCACACTGCACTAACCTCGAAGTCCCTACTAGGCAGTCCGGAATTAATTTTCACATGGGATTTGCTACAATATAGAAGGTAAAGATAGCACAGAAAAAGGTTCTCTACCCACCCACCACTCCCTCCCACCTTGGGTCGGCGTGACATTTTCTTGGGGGATCAAGGCCCAACAGAAAACATGTCTAGTAAAGAATGAAGTTGAGAAATATTTGTATACTACTGTTACTTAACCATTTATTTAAAATATTTTTTACCTATAAAGAGAGCGAGAGAGACACAAGGCGTTACAATGAAATGTTTGTATATCAAAGACCTTGCGGTCCATTCTGGGGATATATTTGAAGTGGAAAGAGAGAGATTGTATAGTGCATTACTCTCGTTACAGAGTGTGCAATATACATCTACTCTCTTCTTGAAATGCTCTACTGAAGAACTGCTTATAACTTCTAAGTCTCTAAGAGAAGTATATTCCGGGTAGAATATATCTGATATGTGAAAAAGTTTCCACAAATACTAATGCTAAACCTTTTTTTATTGTAACTTCCAGCCATGGTTGCGTGTTGTATTCATATTGAGGCTAAACATTTTGAGAGAGAGGGAGAGAGATAGAAAGAGAGAGATATATACTGTATGTATATATATATATTTATAAATAGATTTACATAGATACACTGGCCACAGATCTATTACGATCCCTGCAAGGTGGCCAGGACTTAATCCTAGTAGACACAGCAATCCTAAGAGCAAGTGGAAGGAAAGGAGAGAGAGAGAGAAAATCACCCTAAAGATAATTCAATGCATAATAAAGAATACCTTAGAACTGGATATTCAGGTTAATTACGTGTTAGCCTATGAACGAGTATTGGCTCGGTGAATTTAAACTATGTAGAGTTATAGTCGGTTAGCTCATAAATCATTTCGCCGATAGATCCTTTTGCCTATATTAGAGTTCGCTTTGTACAGTCAGCCAAATAAGTGATGTCGCAGCACCAAGTATATTTTGATCAATAATTGGTATCTGCACTATCTAAGCTTTAATTCGTCGTTTCGAGTGAGATATACAAACATGTTCCTATCTTTACACACCCTAGTCAACATCTGACAGACATTAATACAGCACACAGCGAGCAAAACGTAATGACAGCGGTGACATGACTTATTTGGCCAACCGTACCCGCACCTGACCTGACGCACCCGAGCCAAACCTAACTTCACATAGCACAGCATAACATAATATAATTCCATTTTACATAATATCACCTACCCACCAATAAACTTAAATAAACCTAATAATGGAATCAATTAGGTTGCTATAATATGTTCTATACCTAAGCTAGCTTTTAAGGGGAGGTCTGTAATTTGCTCCCTAGACCTCCATCAAGCTTAAAGAACACCCCTTAGAACTCCCTTCGAGATAAATTTGTACAATTTTTAGTACAACAAATATTCCTCATAAATTGCAGGCTCGCTTTCGCTCGCTAGGAAATAATTGATAGGCCTATATGGCACGAATCGTCTTAAAATGTACACAGAAATTGGGAGAAAGGTCTTAAAATTGCCAAACTAATGTAGCAAAGGTACAGTATTAAAATCTCAATCATAATGGGGCTAAACATGAGAGAGAAGGGTGTTCAGATAAAACACCACCGTAGGGGGAGATTTCCACTTGAGTGGTTTTTGTCTGGACCCCTTCCCATTGCTTTTGAGATTTTAAGGCGTTTCCTTGTTAGTTTGGCGATTTTAAGTACTTTTGCTCCATCTTAGTAAATGTAAAGTTTTTCGTGCCATTTAGGTGGCGATTCTTTGCCTGGCGAGCAATAACTAGCCTCTATTTTATGAGGAACCGGCCTTTGGCCTGGACATATTTCTACCGAAAAATGTATATAATTATTTTGAAAGGAGGTCTAGGGGGTGTTATTCTAAGCTTCATGGCTTCATGGAGGTCTAGGGAACAAACTAAAAACCTCCCCTAGAGTGAAAATATACACTTAAAGCAATGGTTCGCGCGTTCGGCTCAAACTTAACATTTTGATAAATTCGAAACGAAAAGCCAGGCCAATCTCTTTACACCGGATAAAATTTGTCCATTTAGCAGTAAAAAGGAACCTGGGATGAGTGGACTTTTGTGACGTTCCCTTGGGAGTGAAACAGGGAGGTTCTACAAATACCCACCGCGCGCCAGATAGTGTCATACCAATACAACTACCTGCCAAGACTTCAACAATTTCCGTCAGTTCTCTCCCCCCCCCCCCCTCTCTCTCTCTCTCTCTATAATGTGTAGAGGGTCGTAATGGTTGGGGTAGGGTCTATTTGATGCCTCGTACGCTTTACAAAATCGTCTAAATGTAGCTGAAGTCAAATAATATAGACGTCACCGGTACTGGAAGGGTTAAGGGGATAGTGGATATTTTTTGGTCATTTTATATTATATATATTTATTTATTTTACAGTAACCTCGCTAGGCCTCCATCACGCTTATAAAATACATCCCCTAGACCTCCCCGTCATGATAATTTTTTACATTTTTCGGTAAAAAAAATCCCGCCCGAAGGGCCTTCCTAGAATTACAGGCTCGCTATCGCTCGCCAGGAAATAATTGACACCTGAATGTTACGAAAGGACAAATAAATGGAGCGAAAGGTCTTACAATCGTCAAACTAATGGAACGAACGTCTTAGAATCTCATATTTAATGGGACTGAGCGTGAGGGAGAAGGGGGTCCAGAAAAAAACCTAATACCTCCCGACTTAAACCCTCTCTCTCTCTCTCTCTCTCTCTCTCTCTCTCTCTCTCTCTCTCTCTCTCTCTCTCTCTCTCTCTCTCTCTCTCTCTCTCTCTCTCTCTCTCTCGCTCTCTCTCTCTCTCTCGCTCTCTCTCTCTCTCGATAATGTGTAGAATGTCGTAATGGTTTGGGTGGGGTCTGTCTCAGGGCGGCGACTCTCTGATGTTTAAGGGGGAGGGGGGGGGGGGAGGTAGTAAACGGCCGCTCAAGTCAACAATACTACATTATAAAGACGGTGAAAAACACATATGTACACAAATATATATGTACGTTGGAAATATACAAAACTACGAAATATGATAGATGTATGGATAGATGACGAAAATTGAACGGGCGCTAAACTCATTACTATATTATGTATACAGTGAAAAATAAATACATGTTAAAATATGTTTGTACGAAATATATTTAAAACAAATATATATGTACTAAATATGACAAAAGCACGGATAGATGAGGAAAAGTGGCAAAATAAATGTTAAAATATCTAGGTACGAAATATGATATAAAGCACAGATAGGTGAGGAAAAGTGAAACATAAATACATGTTAAAAGTATATACAATATGTACGAAATATGACCGAAGTACGGATAAGGTGAGGACATATGACAGAAGTACGGATAAGGTTAGGACATATGACAGAAGTACGGATAAGGTGAGGACAAAATTATGACAGAAGTACGGATAAGGTGAGGACATAATTATGACGGAAGTACGGATAAGGTGAGGACATATGACAGAAGTACGGATAAGGTGAGGACAAAATTATGACAGAAGTACGGATAAGGTGAGGACATAATTATGACAGAAGTACGGATAAGGTGAGGACATATGACAGAAGTACGGATAAGGTGAGGACAAAATTATGACAGAAGTACGGATAAGGTGAAGACATAATTATGACAGAAGTACGGATAAGGTGAGGACATAATTATGACAGAAGTACGGATAAGGTGAGGACATATGACAGAAGTACGGATAAGGTGAGGACATATGACAGAAGTACGGATAAGGTGAGGACATAATTATGACAGAAGTACGGATAAGGTGAGGACATAATTATGACAGAAGTACGGATAAGGTGAGGACATATGACAGAAGTACGGATAAGGTGAGGACATAATTATGACAGAAGTACGGATAAGGTGAGGACATAATTATGACAGAAGTACGGATAAGGTGAGGACATATGACAGAAGTACGGATAAGGTGAGGACATATGACAGAAGTACGGATAAGGTGAGGAAAAGTAAAACAAATAAAATCTATATATCAAATTTAAGGGGAGGTTTTTAGTTTGTTTCCTACTCCTTCAGCAATCTTAACATTTCACCTCTTTGACCCCCTTTCAAGATAAATTTGTAAATTTTTCGGTAGAAAAATGTCCCGGCCGAAGGCCGGTTACTCTTAAATTACAGGCTCGCTATCGCTCGCCAGGATAAAATCGACACCTAAATGGCACGAAAGGTCTTAAAATTGACAGAATGGGGCGGAAATTCTCAAAATCACCAAACTAACGGGGCAAATGTCTTAAAATCTCAAAAGCAATGGGGCTAAACATGAGGGAGAAAGGGGTCAAGAAAAAAATCCCTCAAGTGGAGATCTCCCCTTAACTAAAGTACGGATAGATGAGGAAAATAAGAATATAAAGTTAATACGGTACAAGAGATAATACAATAATACAATAGGACTATAAACAATTAAGCCAAAATCATGTTATTATAGACTACATATTAAGCGGGAAGGGTTTATTTATTGTCGATATATATATATATATATATATTTATTCTTTTATTAGTTTTCTAGTGTCTGTCAACATAGAACTCCATCAAGCTTATAAAACATTTAAAATATCCCCCTTTTAGATTAATTTGTATATTTGTCGGTAGAAAAATCGGCTGCTATCGCCAGGAAAAAATCGATACCTACTATGGGTTTCAGAGGCCGTGTGGCATCGTTTTTCGGGAATAACTTATTAACAAACAGTTGGATCAGTATGATATTTTGACACAACTGTTATCACACCGTCCCCTAATTTTAGTCAATATAGTGCATTACCAAAAGTATAAAAATAAGTCACTTGTCCCTGTGTCATGAGGTTAAAGTCACACATTAATGACTAAGAAACGGACAAGGCTACCGTGGCTTACCTGTGAGAACCACCAAACCATTATTGCTCCTCCATCAAACACGGTAGTTATCAGCCACCACCCAACCCTATTATCCCTTTAAATTCAAGTTATCTGTCAATATCAAGTATAAATATACGTTACTGTTGTATATTTTTATTTTGATATTGACAGATAACTTTAATTTAAAGGCAATAGTAGGGTTGGGTGGTGGCTGATAACTACCGTGCTTGATGGAGGAGCAATAATGGTTTGGTGGTTCTCACAGGTATGCCACGATAGCCTTGTTCGTTTCTTAGTCATTAATGTGTGACTTTAACCTCATGACACAGGGACAAGTGGCTTAATTCTACACTTTTGGTAATGCACTATATTGACAAATATTAGGGCACGGTGTGAAAAAAGGTGTGTCAAAATATCATACTGATCCAACTGTTTGTTAATAAGTTATTCCCGAAAAACGATGTAACACGGCCTCTGAAACCCATAGTAAATGGCACGAAAGGTCTTAGTATTGAAAAAGGAATAGGGCGAAAGGTCTTAAAACCGCCAAACTAATGGGCAGAGCGTCTTATAATCTGAACATGTGGGAGAAAGGGGGCCAGAAAAGCCAACCATCCCCCCCGTAATAAAATAGAAAGGGTTCTCAATAGAAGACATTACACCGACAAGCGAGAATTGTCTTTTTCCAGTTTGTTCCCTAGACCTCCATCAAGCTTAACCCCTTCTATACTGGAGACGTTTTATCATTTTAATTCTAGCTATATTTAAACAATTTTGTGCAATTTACGAAGGATGTGTGGTAGTAAAAAGGGTTAATTGAGATAGTTCGAAGCCTGTTAATTGCTGGAAGCCTTTTTTAAACTGAATAAAATCATCTAATGGTAGCCAGAATTAAGTTAAGATAATGGCACCGGTACAGGAAGGGTTATACAATACCTTCCAAGACCCCCCTTCGAGATATAATTGGGCCCCTGTCGAAGGCTGGTTCCACTTTAATTGCAGGTTTGGTGTCGATCGCCAAGATAAAATCGACATAAAAAAGGCACGAAAGGTCTTAACATTTACAAAGAAATAGGGCGAAAGGTCTTAAAATCGACAAGCTAATGGGGAAAACATTTTAAAACTTCAAAACTAATGGGGCTAAACATGAGGGAGAAGGGGGTCTAAAAATCTAAACCAGTAGTTAATTATTATGTGGAAACTAAATGAAGCGAATATTCGTTTTAATCTGAACACTTTAAAAAAAAATGTTTAACCCCTTCAGCACCATGACGCCTATTTACCTTTGATTCTGGCTGAAAATAGATGATTTTATGCAGTTTAAGAAGGACCTATGTTACTAAGAGGTTATATTGTCATCGTATTTACCCATTTGAGTCGTACAGGTAGATAATAAGGTTAAGTAACTAGAATATTAATTTTTGTATGAAAGAGACAAAAGGCAGTCTATCATAATATTCCCTCATATAGGTATATTGGTAGAGATAAACCCATCTAATATAAGGATAGAAAGCTAAATCACTATCAAATACCCAATGATTTTATGTAGTTACCTTTATATACCTCTGATTATTACAGTGTGTCAGATAAACGGCTTACATGCATATACAGTATAGGACTTTAAGCTACATAACTACATACATACAGGATAACATAAATATATACACATCCCATTGGGATCTTCAATTTAGCTAGGCGAGTTAAGGATGACAGTAGAGATGTTGTAGGAGAACAGTGTGTCAGGAATGATAATGGGACAATTGTGTATGCTGACAAAGAAATTAGAGATGCTTGGAAGGTACACTACGAAAAATTAGTCAAAGTTTAATTTGAGTGGAACAAAAAACAGCTTAGTAAGGAAAAGCCAATACTCGTCCCCCCCCCCCCTCCCCCCTTGATAGCGTCAGCTGTTGTAAGCAGTGCAATAAATAAAATGAAGGACGGAAAAGCTGCAGGTTGCTCTGGCATCGTAGCAGTGATGATTAACGCCTCAGGTGATATAGGAGTGAGTTTGGTCACAGAGCTAATTAACTTCATCATGAGAGGAATTAATGCCTGATAAATGGCACAAAAGTGCAATAGTAAACATATATAAGGGCAAGGAGGACTCATTGGATTGAGGCAATTATAGGGGCCTGAAACTGCTTGACCATGTCATGAAGGTCAGTGAGAGTCTTTGAAGGTATGGTATAAGGGAAAGCATTTCTATAGACGATATGCAGTTCGGTCTCATGCCAGGACGTGGCACAATCGACGCTATCTTCATAGTCAGGCAGCTGCAGGAAAGATATCTACTTAAAGATAGGGATCTGTATCTTGTATTTGTAGACCTGGAGAAGGAATTTGATAGGGTGCCCAGAGAAGTTGTAAAGTGGGCTATGAGAAAACTTGGCGTAGAGGAGCGGCTGGTGCGTGTGACAATGAAGATGTAAGAGGACTCAGAATGGCAGTGAGGGTGAAAGGTGTACTGAGTGAGAAGTTTACAGTTCGCGTTGGAGTCCACCAGGGCTCTGTGTTAAGCCCTCTCCTCTTTGTTATGGTTCTAGAGGCACTATCTGGTGAATTCAGAGTTGGGATCCCCTGGGAACTGCTATACGAAGATGACCTAGTACTTATCACAGATAGTGCGCTGGTTGCCGAGGCAAATTTCAGAAGATGGAGAGAGGGCATGGCAAGTAAAGGGTTAAGAGTCAATATACATAAAACCAAGGTTTTACACAGTAGATTAGGGCTAATAAAGGTTGAAAAAAGTGGTGCATACCCATGCACAGTATGCAGAAAAGGGGTGGGCGCTAACTCAATAAAGTGTAGCGTCTGCCGCAGCTGGGTACATCATGGGAAGAAGTGATGCATAAGAATATAGGGACCTCTACCAAGGAAGAAGTCCTAAATAGAGAAATTTGTATGCATAGTATGCAAAGGGTAGCTTGTATTGAATGACCAGCCCGAGAGTGTTAACTTTGGCAATGAGGCGCTGGAGATGGTGGACAAGTTTTGCTACTTAGGTGATACCATCTCTGCCAGTGGTGGTGCGGAGGCTGCCACGATCTCCAGAATAAGATGCAGCTGGGGAAAGTTTAGAGAACTATTACCACTACTCACCATGAGAAGACTCCCTCTCTCCTTGAAGGGAAAGGTGTAGTCTTCATGGTTAGAAGCGCAATGACATATGCTTCAGAAACGTGGCCTGTCAAAGCGTATGATATCAAAAGAATGAAATGCAATGAGATGAGAATGGTGAGATGGATGTGTGGTGCCAAACTGCAAGATAGGATATCAAGTGAATAGCTAAGGGGAAGGTTAAGTATCAAGAGCTTCAGTAATGTGATGCATACTAGCAGGGTTGGATGGTTTGAACATGTGGAGAGGATGGATAAACAAAGCTTGATAAAAAGATGCAAGTCCATGAATGTGGATGAATGCGGGGCGAACCAAGAAAGACGTGGGATCAGACTTTGCGGTCTGATCTTAAATCAAAGAACCTGACAAGTGAGGCAGCTCTGAACAGGGTTGCCTGGAACGCCGCCATTAGAACATGAAACCGGAACCGCGCTTCGTGTGGAACACACGGTCTTTAAATTTGTGGATAAATGTGTGTATAAATGCATGTACATAATATATATTGCATATAATAACTAGAGGGTACCTCGGGAGAGTGCATAACTCCACCTACACTGGTGGAGGTATGCACTCTACCGATCGCCTTCAAAATTGAACCACTTCTTCCTTGGTGCATATCCTACCTGCCCAGTAAATTGCGTGACCTGCCTATGCTGGCAGAAGTATGTACTCTACCGATCGTCTCCGAAATGGAATCACTTTTTCCTTGGCGCATATCCTACAGGCCCACTTTAATTCGTGAAAATCGATTAATAATTTGTTTAGATATCTTGTTTACACAAACGGACAGTCAACGGAGGCAAAAACATAACCTCCTCCAACTTTGTTGGCGGAGGTAAATACTATAGATGAATATTGTAGAACAAAACATGAGAAGAACCGAAACAAACTGATGACGCCACGCATTTTTAAAGTTCTTTTATGTTTTCCATAAGATTGTTTGTCGCCAGTATTGTAACTGGATATATATTTGTATTTATGTTTTGGCTGCATGTGTTTACTTATTAAATCAGGCAGTTGTCCTTCGCCGATGTCGTGTCTTCACAACAAAAGGTTATAGAAAAACATATATATATATTTCTGCATGGGAAAATGTCTACTACATTTCTTTAGTAGTGTGAAAACCTTGAAGGAGGGAACATTTCTTCGCATCCCCCCCCCCCCAAGGTTGAAAGTGTGGTAGAGAGCCAAAATCAAGGTACATTAGAGATAATTGAGGTGTGTTGGAAAGATGTGTGGCGTGCTTGTAAAGTGGAGTGAAATTAATAGAAGAAGGAGGTGTTTGTAAGAGTGAGCTGGATTACTCTCTGTGTAGGTAACGCACAACAAAAGTGGAAGTGGTGAGTCATTGTATCTCTAGATTTCACATCTAGAGATACAATTTCAGATCTAGGATTTAGGCGAATTATTTGTTTGAGCTCTAAATAATGTATGGGAGAGGTAGTTGTTTGAGCTCTTAATAATGTATGGGAGAGGTAGTTGTTTGAGCTCTTAATAATGTATGGGAGAGGTAGTTGTTTGAGCTCTTAATAATGTATGGGAGAGGTAGTTGTTTGAGCTCTTAATAATGTATGGGAGAGGTAGTTGTTTGAGCTCTTAATAATGTATGGGAGAGGTAGTTGTTTGAGCTCTTAATAATGTATGGGGAGAGGTAGTAGTTGTTTGAGCTCTTAATAATGTATGGGAGAGGTAGTTGTTTGAGCTCTTAATAATGTATGGGAGAGGTAGTTGTTTGAGCTCTTAATAATGTATGGGAGAGGTAGTTGTTTGAGCTCTTAATAATGTATGGGAGAGGTAGTTGTTTGAGCTCTTAATAATGTATGGCGAGGTAGTTGTTTGAGCTCTTAATAATGTATGGGAGAGGTAGTTGTTTGAGCTCTTAATAATGTATGGGAGAGGTAGTTGTTTGAGCTCTTAATAATGTATGGGAGAGGTAGTTGTTTGAGCTCTTAATAATGTATGGGAGAGGTAGTTGTTTGAGCTCTTAATAATGTATGGGAGAGGTAGTTGTTTGAGCTCTTAATAATGTATGGGAGAGGTAGTTGTTTGAGCTCTTAATAATGTATGGGAGAGGTAGTTGTTTGAGCTCTTAATAATGTATGGGAGAGGTAGTTGTTTGAGCTCTTAATAATGTATGGGAGAGGTAGTTGTTTGAGCTCTTAATAATGTATGGGAGAGGTAGTTGTTTGAGCTCTTAATAATGTATGGGAGAGGTAGTTGTTTGAGCTCTTAATAATGTATGGGAGAGGTAGTTGTTTGAGCTCTTAATAATGTATGGGAGAGGTAGTTGTTTTTCTCTTTCATGTATAGTTCCATTCCCTTTGAGATTTCAAGACGCTCATTCCATTACTTTGGCGAATGTAAGACCTTTCGCCCCATTGCTTTGCTTTGTCAGTATAAACACATTTCGTGCCATTTAGGTGTCGATTCTTTCCTGGCGACCGATAGCGAGCCTGTCATTTTAGGAGGGCCGGGACATATTTCTACCGAAAAATGTACACATTTATCTTGAAGGGGGGGGGGGGGGGGGGAGGGTCTAAGGGGTGTATTATTAAGCTTGATGGAAGTCTAGCGAGGTTTCTATAAAATCTATAACAAAATATATAAATATACCAAAAACAAAATAACTACTACTCCCTTAAGGGGGGTGACCTGCTTTTTGTTATTGCTGTCCTTTTCTCTCTTTCTCTGGCTTGTGTCCATTCGGCCCCATTCAGCCAACTATTTTAAGACGTTCATCCCCATCTACAGTAGGTGTCGATTTCTTCCTGGCGAGCGATAGCAAGCCAGCATTATATGAAGAAATCCGGCTTCGCCGGAGAAATTTTTCTATCGAAAAATGTACAAATTTAGCCTGCTGTCTAACAAAAATAAAAAATATGCTGGCTCGCTACCGCTCACCAGTAAGAAATTGACACCTGGATGGGGATAAACTTCTTAAAACAGTAGGCTGAATGGGGCCAAATGGATACAAGCCAGAGAAAGATAGAAAAGGACAGAACAAAAACAGGTCACCCCCCTTAAAGAAAGTTGGGAAGAGGTATTATTCATATTTGCGTTTTTTTTTAAATTATGACGTGGGATCTGTATTATCATTTTATATACAAAAAAAAATCGCAAATTACACACACACTATCCATTCGCCTGTCTGCTTGTTCATCAGTCCATCCTTCTATTGAAATTAAACACCATACGAGGAGGAGCACTTCATTGACAACGAATCACATATAGCTTTATCAGGTAATTTTTTTGTTCTTCTTTAAGAGAGATAGATAGATAGAAAGAGATAGAGAGATAGAAAGAGATAGAGATAGATAGATAGAGAGATAGATAGATATAGATATTGATAGAGATAGAAATAAAGATATAGAGCTAGCTAGCTAGATAGATAGATAGATAGATAGATAGATAGATATCCATCAACTATGACAAACTATTCACCTGTTTGATTCTCCACTTAACGCAGAGCTGGACTGTCCGTTTGATCTGATCGTCCCTACACTACAAACACGTCTGCCTCTCTGTCTGTACAGTTTTGGCCATGTATTCTTATGGGGGTCACCTGTTTATTTTTTATCTTTCACTCCTTTTCTCTCTTTCTCTGGCTTGTATCCATTCGGCCCCATTCAGCCAACTGTTTTAAGACGTTTATCCAGGTGTTTATCCAGGTGTCGATTATCGCTCGCCAGGATTGTATGGAGAAATCCGGCTTCGCCGGAGAAATTTTTCTATCGAAAAATGTACAAATTTAGCTTGCTGTCAAAACAAAAATACATATAAGCTGGCTCGCTACCGCTCGCCAGGAAAATATTGACACCTGGATGGGGGTAAAAGTCTTAAAACAGTAGGCTGAATGGGGCCGAATGGATACAAGCCAAAGAGAGAGGGAGAGAAAGATACGAGGCGGGCTCCCTTAAAACACTTACATGTGATATAAGCTAGCCATTTCAGATTACCTGGAGAAGCCCAACAGTTCAGGTGTTGCACTCTGCATCAGTGTGTTTATATTACCTGGAGAAGCCCAACAGTTCAGGTGTTGCACTCTGCATCAGTGTGTTTATATTACCTGGAGAAGCCCAACAGTTCAGGTGTTGCACTCTGCATCAGTGTGTTTATATTACCTGGAGAAGCCCAACAGTTCAGGTGTTGCACTCTGCATCAGTGTGTTTATATTACCTGGAGAAGCCCAACAGTTCAGGTGTTGCACTCTGCATCAGTGTGTTTATATTACCTGGAGAAGCCCAACAGTTCAGGTGTTGCACTCTGCATCAGTTTGTTTATATTACCTGGAGAAGCCCAACAGTTCAGGTGTTGCACTCTGCATCAGTGTGTTTATATTACCTGGAGAAGCCCATCAGTTCAGGTGTTGCACTCTGCATCAGTTTGTTTATATTTTTCCTGTTTTTTATATTCCTTCCAAAATACATGCATCTTGAAAAAATTTACAGTAATTCCAGACCCAGAGTATATCGACAGCAAGGACCGTCCGTGTCACACTAAATTTGAATGCCTTTAATGCTTCTCAAACCCAATTTATCCACCTTACTACCCGTCGGGAACTCCCAGAGGATTATCCCTCATACTTCAACATTACAAAAATAACTCAATCTTCTCTCAATATTCTCGGTGTCTCTTTTTCTTCTGCTCTCTCTTGGAAGGACCATATTACCAGTCTTGCTAAGTCAGCCTCCCAGAAGCTCAAGGGGTTGTTTTCCCCTGGACAGCTTCTTGCTCTGTACAGGGGCACAGTGCGTCCTTGTATTGAGTATTGTTCACATGTGTGGGGAGGATCCTCTCACACCGCACTCCTAGACAAAGTAGAAACGAAAGTCTTTCGTATCATTAACTCCTGTCCACTCACCAACTCTTTGCAATCTCTCTCTCTCTTCGCCGCAATGTTGCATCTCTCTCGCTATTCTATCGCTACTACAATAATCTGTGTTCCTCAGAGCTCTCCCAGTGTAAACCACCTCCTCTACGTAGGGTACATAGTACCCGTCTTGCAACACAATCCCACACCTACTCTGTGCAACTCTCCAACTCAAGAGTGAAACGTTATTCTCAGACTTTCGTTTATTCAACAGCTAAGCTCTGGAACTCTCTCCCAAAATCAGTCTTTCCCTCTTCCTATGACTTAAATTGTTTCAAACTCCGTGTGTCCAGGCATTTTGGCTCGAACGTCCCTTGATTTTGGCCGTCACTCTTTCAATTCTGGGGGAGGCACTCGTTACAGGCAGTTCTACCTTGTGTCTCCCTCACTCACATACTCACATAGAAAGACAAAAAACCCAGAGAGAGAGAGAGAGAGAGAGAGAGCAAGGACCGTCCGTGTCACACCAAACACAAACACACACATACACACACACAGCAAGGACCGTCCGTGTGTAGGTACCGTAACTCTCGCTGTTTGTATACACGTCCGTTACCGTCATGAAGAGACACCTGACACACACACACACAGCTAAACGATGGTGTGTTTATTGGTACAAACTAAGGGGGGGGGGAGGAAGGGGGGAGCGGTAAGTTGATTGAGGTCTTGGGGGGGGGGGGGGGGAACTAAACAATTAATAATAATAATAATAATAATAATAATAATAATACAAATAAAATAAAAATATCTAAATGCATAAATAAGTTAATATGAAAAATATATCAAAAAGAAAAAAGAAAAAAGAAATAAAATACAAACTCTAAACAATGATACCGTGTGCATTTCAAGCTTGCATGTTTGTGTACCGTAACTCTCATAGTCTGTAAACACCCAAGTTGCTGCCACACCACACGTTCATACCACACACAGGCACATACATATATAAATACACACACACACACACACACACAGTGGCTATGGTCCAGTGGTTTAAGGCGCTGTGTTTTGTGCTGACCGCGAGGATCCGTGGCGATGGTTCGAGCCACTACTAGAATCCTAAAAAAAAAATCTGCCATAGCGACAGAGATAATTTTATCTTGGTTCCTCCCTAACCAAGCTGCTATCAGCCTGTGTTATCCTACACATCTTCTCACCAATACAAAGTGCATCTGCGTATGTACTTGGTGGGAAGCCAGGCACCTCATGGTCGCCAAAGGTAGCATAAGACCTCGTAGTTAAGGTAGAATAAGTATTGTACTATACCTAGCTTTAAGAAAAACTCAGTAGATGTTCAGCCTCAGGGCTGCAATGAACAATAAACCGATAATAATAATAATTATTATTATTATTATTAATATTATTACACCAGCCAACACACACACACATACTCACTCACACACATACATCTTGCGTCCACCCTCCCGCACATAAATTTGCCGACACCACAGGCACGCAAGCAAGCAACCCAACAACATCACCACCACCTTTAACAACAACAACAACTAAACCACCAACAACAATAACAACATTACCACACCATCAACAGTAAAAATAGTACCACCAAGAACAATATCAATGCCACCACCAATAACAATAAAATTACCAACAACAACGTCACCATCACCTCCAAAAATAACAACACCAGCAACATTATCACACCATCAACAGTAATAATACTATCACCAAAAATAATAATACCAACAATAACAATACAACCACCACCAACAATAACCAATAACAACCTTACCACATTATCAACGGCAAAAATGATACCTCCAAGAACAAAAACAATACCGTCACCAATAACAACATTACTACCACCAATAACAACAATAACGTCACCACCAAAAACAACAACACTAACAACAACAACACTAACAACAACAGTAACAATAGTACCACCAAGAACACTAACAATACCATCACCAATAAGAACATTACCCCCACCAACAACATCATCATCATCACCACTCCCTATAATAATGCTACAACTACCGGTAACAACCTTACCACCAACAACAACAACCACAACAATATTACCCATCACTACTACATCCACCACCAGCCACGTCACCACAACTAAAACAGCAATAATAAACTTACCACCACCAACAAAAACACCACCATCCGACTGCATCTACCCCACCAGCTCAATTCTCACAACCACCACAATCTCAACAACTACAACAGAAACAATCAACAACAGAAACACAACTATCACCACTACATCCAAGACCACTACCACAGTCTAACTCACAACAACAACAACAACAACATCACCACAATAAGCGAGGTGTTGTCATTATAGCTACAATGCGTTGCCGCTTAAATTGGTTATTTATTGAAGCATTGTTGACGGTACGAACGTTTTTGGTGGGAGCTTTCAATTTACATATGTGTTTTATTGCATCTATCTATCTATATATATACACAGGCACATATCCCTATTTTATTTTGTATTTATTTATTTATTTATTTTGTTTCAAGCTGGGGGTGGCCGACTCGGGACAGAGCCTTATTTTGTTATTACATATATATTAAAATTTCCATGTTGCTAATTTATGAACAGACGCTATGATAAAACTATTTAGCTGTACAGTCATGAACCAGTCAGAGCCATAATAAGTAACACCCCGTTCTTAACATTAATTATCAATTACAAACCCATTGTACACTCGGATACCATAGTTTCTAGCCCATTCCTCTCTGGCAAGAGGTGAGGCCAGGACTCTTACTGGACGGCGGCCCACAGTGATGGTTAGGGGTGGGGTTGGAGGGAGAGGGAAACGCACACACGAACACATTGTAGAGCATTTGTGTGAAGCAATCCAGGAAACTATGTTTGTTGGTTACTTTCTTATAGTTATTTGATATTTGTTCGCATCATTTCGCATTATTTAAAATCCTTTATTCCATACTATTGAGAACAAACATATGCAATATTTGCTTTAGCATGAGTAAGTATAACTACCGGTGTGACCCATTAGTTATTATGGAGTGCAGTTCCTATTATTAGCAACATTGAAGTTCAGGGAAGGCTTCAAAATAGATCAGTATATATATGGCAGACTGGAACACACACACACACACACTCACAGAGATAGAGAGAGAGACGGATAGTGTGTGTGAGTGTGTGTGTGTGGGGGGGGGGGGGGGGTAACCGATTGGGAGGCAGAGAAACAGGGAGAGGGTGAGATGTGGTTGTGGTGGTGAGAAGCAAAGAGGGAGTGAGATAAGAGTGAAAGGGAGGTGTTGGAAAGGAAATATGGAATAGGAATACCATAGAACTTCATTAGAAACATTTGTGTGTGTGTGTGTGGATGTGAATAACTAATCATAGTCATATATGTCATAGGTAACTTTCTGAATTATCTAAAGTTTTACATTATCCTTACTGTTAGAGAAGTTTCATTCCTACGCAGGTAAAGCAATACCCATGAATACAACTTCAGTCTGAAGCATGTTGTGTGATGCGTAGGGTTCACTTTAAACCTACAGTACGCGCATGGATTGTTTTCTTGATAGAAGCATATGTTTCCTCTATACATAATAATGTTAACATAATTGTGAGATGAAAAGGTAAAGTAATAAATACCAAGACAATATAATTATATTAACATACATTTATATGAATATAAATAGTAAGAAGTTAATGTGAACTCAGAGAGAGAGAAAGTGAGAGAGATGCGTGGACAAATTAGTATATCAGTTAAATCTTGGCTATGGCACTTATATCTAAGTAATAATAATAATAATAATAATCTTAGATAAATGTCATACTTACTTGTGAGGCTAAGGCAGGATTCAAAGACCTCAAATGCTTCACAATGTGTTCGTGTGAGCGTTGCCCTCTCCCCACAACCCCACCCCTAACAATCACTGTGGGCCGCCGTCCAGGAAGGGTCCTGGCCTCACCTCTTGCCAGAGAGGAGTGGGCTAGACTATAGTATCCGAGTGTACTTGAATAACCTAATGAATTATATGTGCACACTCATTTGAATCTTTAAAGCCCAGTTGTGAAGTGAAGCCTTGGGTATATAACAGAACATTGGATTGTCTCGCTTGGGTTCGATACAGATTATTATGGGGTTGCAGGTTCATGACTGTACAATTTCACGTTTCCACTAGTAAAAAATATTATTTATTTTTATTTGAAATTTACTAAAATATTGACTGCATATACTCTACTAGTCAAACGTTCCTTCTTTTTTCGTTTAATGATCTATGGCAATTTTCAATTTAATTTCACTTGCATATATTTTATACTGAATATAGTGAGACTGTGTGTGATAATAGCTACAAGACGACTTAACTGCCCTTGAAGAGTGGGAAGCCGAGTGGCAGGACTGGCAGATGACATTTATACCTGACAAATGTCCCCATATCCGATTCACCCGTTCGAACCAAACCATCCCATATTCCTACAAACTCCATAGCACTTTGTTAGATACAGTTTCTCTCTCACAAATATTTGAGGGTCCACATCTCAGCGGCCATGAGTTGGACCACTCACCTTAGCAGCATCAGAGCAAAGGCTAACAAGGTCCTGGGCTTCCTGCGAAAGAATATCACAAAGTGTAAAGCAAAAATCAAACTTCTAGCATTTGAAACACTTGTTCGGCAAATTTAGAATACTGTGACACCGTCTGGGATTCAAACATAACCAATAACATAAATATACTAGATGCCAAACAATGCAAAGCTGCAAGATGGATTAGGCGTGATTACAGACACACTATTCATAGTGTGCACGGGGTTAGTTCCGATTTCTCCACCAGACGGCGTGGGGCATCATTGGCCCGCCACTCCCAATAAATAAACACGTTGAACTCTATGCGATTGAATCGGTTTCTACTTTATATGCTCGTAATGCCGTATCTAACATGAACACTGGAAATTGAGTTATCGCCATACATTCTTAGTGTTCTGAAGGGGGAGGGTCCCTAGGGTAAAATAGAGGTAAATTACGACAATGAAGACTTATTACTGCCTTGTGATAAAAGCAGGGTGTATGAAGAGTGAACAACACCGACTATATCTCCTTAAATACTGTATTATCATTATTTACATGTCGATTTTATAATTTTACACCATACAGTAGTATGTTGATATTTATCCGTTTTCCGTATATTTGTTTAATGATTACTATGCGAGCGAAGGCGAAGCAGAAAACAAAAGTTTGTTATAAGACACCAACATTCCATTATTCACTTCCTTTCTGTAATATATGTTTTTTATTGTATATATATATATATATATATATATATATATATATATATATATATAGAGAGAGAGAGAGAGAGAGAGATCAAATAATGTCTACGTTTTGGAAATTAGATATACTATTAGGATTATAAGCCTTGTTACAACAGCAGAACTGCGCATGAATACCGTACCGTACAGAAATCTTTGAGAACAGAATATTAACCCCTTCTTTACCGGCAACGTCTTTTTGTATTTGATTTCAGCTACATTTAGACGATTTTGTTTAAGCTTGGGAAGGATATATGATATCTAAAAGGATTAATTGAGATAGGCTGTAGCCTTGTAATGAGTAGACGTCCTTCCTAAGCTGTACAGAATCGTCTAATAGTGGCCAGAATATAATGAAAAGTACATCACCGGTACAGAAGGGGTTAAAAGCACGTAAAACAATCTACCGGTACATAGGCTAGGCCTACTTATAATTTCAGTGATGCATAATACAGGTTTAGTTAATTAATATGGTCAAATCTCCGATGTATTTAGCTTATTGTAATACCCTCTACCCGCAAAAATCCCGCAACCATAGAAATACCCGAGTTGACAAAATATAACCAATCGAGTTTGGATTTTAATCAACATTTGATGTCAAACTAGTTCAAAAGTTAAAACCTACACCAAATATCACCTTATATATATATGGGCTAGACTTAAACCTACACCAAATATCACCTTATATATATGTGGGCTAGACTTAAAAATACTAACTGTAAATTGATGAATTTTACACAAGGTAGTGGTTGTGTGGGTGGATGAGTTTAAATAAAGGAAATTGTTCCTGTGTTTTCGACCATTCCATCCTTACAAAGCTCTTTATATCGATCCTTTGCACAATCCATTTATCCATTTACCTTCCACTGTTAGATAACATATGATTCATCACGAAGTGTAGCCTACCTGCGGAGATGAAACGCACTTATATATCATAAACTATATGAGAAGACCAGAGTTTTAGACCAATCCACATGGATCATAATGTAGGTAAGGTATGTCCATAAACAGTACCGGTACCAGGTATATAGTTTTGCTTCAACCGACAAACTTCATGATAAATCGTATATTCTCCTATTATGGAAGGTAACATATATTTATACAACGGACTTTGATAAACAGTTAGTTAAGTTAATTCTTAGGTAGGTTTGGTGGGTTTGATATTGTTGCACGCCAATGGTTGGCAAAAGAGCCAAGTTCAGATTTATATAATTTTGCTGCATTACAATGGTAAAACTATGATGGATTTTGCTTATATTTATTGCCAACGAGACTACTTAATTTAGTCTAAATTTCCCTGCATATATAGACGCAATTTATCCGACACGTAAGCATATTATATAAATGATCTATTCACAAAATTGGCATATGCTGGGGTGAAATTAATAAAATATAGATTATAAAATATGTATATTTTCAGTTGATAGATACCGGTAATGTTGGGCATAGCCTAATCAACTCTTTTCATATGTTTCGTTTTATTACCGGTACTTACTTTACATCTAGCAGCTTTGCCATTGTACCAAGATCAATGCCTTACATTGTGCTTTGTTCCTTATGCTATTTATCATGGAATTTGTCTGTTGAAGCAAACGATATACTTGTACCGTATAATATGTATACATTTTAATCTATATGAAGAGGTCTAAAGACACACGATTATTCCCTGTCTCTTCATTTAGTATATAATATATACGTTTGTTATATATCAGCTGGTAGGCTACACTTCGTGATGAATCGTATTGTCTCTCATTATGGAAGGTAACATAGATTGATATAAACATATCTTGTGTAAGAATGGAATGGTCGAAAACACATGAAATATCTGCCCTACCCTCACCCATCCACCATAACAGACATTTCATATACATCATTAATGTGGTTAATAGATTGTTGGTGTCCTTTTAATCTTTTGTTTTCAGTTGGCTTTGCATAGGATACGGTAATCTAGTGTAGGCTAATGGTATACGCTTTGCCGTGAATTGCGGTTACCTCCCTAATATATCGATAAACATAAATGTGTATACAAATATATTGTGTAAAATGAGACAATAAATATCAGTACAGATAATTGTTAAGCCTAGTCCTTATACAAGAAGATATTAGACAGTTTCCAGACGGCAATGGATGATAAAGAGCTTTGCGCTTTATATACAAAATAATAACAAAACTTTACTCTTATTGACCGTTGCCGTCTGATAGGTACTATATGCATCTGTAGTTTTATGAATGAACTAGGCCTATATATATGTGGGTAAAATTACTTAAGATATGTTCATAATAATCCAAACATCCACACATATTAAAGGAGAGAGCTCTATTAATATTCAGTCTTATCATTTATTCATCATATTGTTTTATGTTACTGCTTTGAAGCTTGTTATTGTTTCCTTAATATATTTTCCTTGCATCTTTGATTGTTTGAAATCAATACAAAAGCACATGGTCTTGTCCGTGTGTGCTAAAACAACCTGGTACAACACAAACTTGACCAGTCTCTTTGTGTACAAGCGTGCGGCAGCCCCGTACCAAAGGGCCAGGTACTGGCTTGTTTATGATTGTCACGTGACCTGACGTCACGGCCACACTATGAATAGCTATCACTTTGCTCAAACAAGATATTAGACTAGACCCACTTGCAAAAAAAAATAAAAAATACACAGACAACAAAATTAATGTAATACATAACTTAGTAAACATAGACAAAGATATATATATTTACACCCTACAAGGGTTAAAATCTATATTATTTTAGACAGTTATGGAGTTTTTTGTTTTTTAGTTTTACCTAAAAACTGGTGTTTCTGTATATTTTGTAGAAGAATACAATGGTAAAAACCTATAAATCAATAATATATGGCCCCCGTACCCCGAGAATATTTAACAAATAACAAGTGGGAGGGCTTTGAAACTCAGGTAAAATGAGGGGCTCAGACGTTTAACAATTGAATATGGGTGATCAAAACATTGTTCACACCTACTGTATATCAGTACATAAATACGGAAATTCGAGCCAAGCTGTGTAGCCTACTTACGAGATGTAAAAAGACATAAAATACGATAAATGCGGGTCAATTCACACTCGTACGTCATCCATTCCTCAGCGTAAACGCACGACTGCAGGCGGACCTCTAGATATACCTAAAACTACCCCAACATAACGTAGGCTAATTGATTTACCCAAAAGTAAGCAAATCGCACGAAATTGAGGCAACATTTGGCCCGGGTTTTCGTATTTTTCAAAGGGGCTTTATTAGAGATCGAGACGGATACATTGGTGGGTTGAAGGGGGGCCCCCCCAGGACGTATTGTAATCATAATTTATGTTACCAGTAGGGAGAATTACAAAGAGTGATATGATATCCCGCGAGCAAGTTGGTATGAACGAATGTGCCGAATAAAAAAAACTTAAAACACACTAATCACTGAAGGAACTGATGAGAAAAAGGATTATAATACAAAAAACACATACGTGACCTAAAATACATATTGACCTTGATTCTTTTAAAACTAGGATCACTAGTCATATCAATAATCATGATCCTCTCCCTAATCATTATCCCCCGTACACAACCGCCACATATTATGCCGCCCGAGAGCGGTCTTTGTCGGACTCCACAACGTAAACGTACTGTATACATAAAGGATTCAGGGCACGAATACTCAAAGCTTCACAACGTATCATCTCTACATTAAATGTCCATTGTATACTAAACGCTGACATGTCAACAGTACTCTAGCATCTCGAAACACATCGTGACTCAATATGATCACTTACAACTGCCTAATTTGTATGAGTATTTCTGAGTATTATGATGCAATAAAAAAGTACTAAACTATTACGTTCTGAGGCTACTAAAGCTTCACCATGTAGCTAATGACCACTTTCAGTATCTATGCCCAGGTTTTCTTAGCCTGGAATACAATTAGACAATACCTTAATCGTTGTTTACCCTGATGTTCGTAGATATGTAGAAATGTGATGTAGATATTTACCGTAGCTCTGTTGTTACCTCCTTTACTTTGAATGAGGAGGAGGCACAGGGATGAGGTAGGTGGCATCAAATGGTTTATGTTACTAGAGGTTCGGTAGTTTAAGCACATCAATATATCTATAACAGACACCCCTATAGATTCGGTTATATTGATATGTTGTATTCGTTGTCGTTGGAAGGTTTTCAGCTTAAAGATTCTACAGGGTTTAATTCATATAGCACTTTAACTTTAGGAAGGCGAATATGTTGTTATAAATCAGTGTTCAATAATTTAAATTAGTTTATGAGTCATCAATAATCACACTTAAACTCATGATCACGATTATATAGTTCACGTTATCTATATACGTTTATCAACACATTTTGAATAATCTCTGAGGTAATCTCTTGTACACTGGAGTCTAACTAACACCACTCGCGATGATGGACAAAATATGACTAAATCTCTCTTGCTCTCTCTCTCTTACTTTGCCAGACATACTAAAAAATACCAGATGGGAAAGAAAGCACTTGAAAAAATCGTGACACCGAGGAGTAGCCAATCACCTTACGATCATTCATACTGCTAGAAACGCCATCTATTATCCTTATTTAGAACTTTCCACTGGTGATAAAGTCTACGGGTTTAAGGGGGGTGACCTGCAGTTTTTCTCTCCTATTCTCTCTTTCTCTGGCTTGTATCCATTCGGTCCCATTCAGCCAACTGTTTTAAGACGTTTATCCCCATCCAGGTGTCGATTTCTTCCTGGCGAGCGATAACGAGCCAGCATTGTCTGGAGAAATCCGGCTTCGCCGGAGATTTTTTTTTATCGAATTTTGTACAAATTTAGCCTGCTGTCAAAAACATTTAAAACAAAATATCCTGGCTCGGTACCACTCGCCAGGAAAAAAAATTACACCCGGATGGGGATAAACGTTTTAAAACAGTAGGCTGAATAGGGCCGAACACAAAAACGAGGTGGGCCACCTTAAGGCACTCCCTCTAGTATATATATATATATTTTTTTTTTTCTATATTCCAACTTACTTCCTCTCGGGCATAGGCTGAGCGCCTTAACATTCACCGCTTTGCAATGAACAGTGAAGCCTGTGAGGTCTTGTTCCAGTCTAGGGAGTGAGACATGTGAAGCACGTAGAGTACAACGAGCACCTGCCATCTTGCCTTCACATGAGGCACGGTGCTCACTCATGGCCCGAAACGACCCCATCTCTGAAGCCACCTCGTTCCCGTGCTTCACTGTCTCACCCCCTACACTCGGACTCTCACACTTACACACACACAACGCCACCTGTTGAGCAGATAACTCACCATATAATATATATATATATATATATATATATATATACATATACATAATTATATATATATATATATATATATATATATATATATATATATATATATATATATATATATATATATATATATACATGTCTCCTGTAATCTATATATCTATTTGTCATTTTCGTCATGAACTCTCTCTCTCTCTCTCTCTCTCTTTCACTTAAGACAAGAATATTGCGAGATCAATTAATCGAGTGTTTCAAGATATTAAAGGGATTTCACAAAATTGATGCAGATTCACTTTTCAAAATTGATAATAGTTCATTACCTCGGGGAAATGGAATGAAATTAAATACCAGGAGGGCGAATCTCGATGTCACAAAGCACTTCTTCACCAACAGTGTGGTCAACGAGTGGAACAAACTGCCAGAGAAAGTGGTACAATGTAAGGCAATTGACACACTCCCCAACTAAATTTCATGCCGACCAATGGTCGGAGGGAGTGGTGGGTGGGAAGAATGCCTTCTGTTTTGCTATCCTTGCCTTCTACTTTGTAGCAAATTTTATTTTAGCATTAAGTCCGTACTGCCTAGTAGGGACCACAAGGTATGTGCAATCTGTGTATCTATCTCCCCCCATACCACCTAACCGCTCCAGTTCTTTATCAGTTCCCAATTTATCAACTATCCGACCCAAATGGAATCCAGAATTATGAAGCTTTTAAGTCTTATCTTAGTGGTCGGGTTTGTCGTCCAAGTGAGGGATGGGTAGTGAGATATCTGTTTGGGGACAAAAGCGAGAGAGAGAGAGAGAGAGAGAGAGAGAGAGAGAGAGAGAGAGAGAGAGAGCGAGAGAGAGAGAGAGAGAGAGAGAGAGAGAGAGAGAGAGAGAGAGAGAGAGAGAGAGAGAGAGCGAGAGCGAGAGCGAGAGCGAGAGAGAGAGAGAGACCCTAGACTAATAAGGCACCTTGCACATGCCACCGTGACCGACCAATCAGAGCAGGTCACGATCCACCCCCCTGGACCAATAGGAGCCCAGCATTCCGAGTGGGTTTATTGGCTTCCTTTTGGGCTGCCATTCTGAACATTCCGGGGGGTTTGTGGAATAGGGGTGGGGATGAGAGAGAAAGAGAGAGTGAGTGAGTGTGTGTGTATGTCTGCGAGGTGTGTGTATGTGTATGTCTGTATGGTGTGTGTGTGTGTATATGTCTGTGTGTGGTGTGTGGGTGTGTATGTCTGTGTGGTGTGTGTGTGTGTAGGGGTGGGGATGAGAGAGAAAGAGAGAGTGTGTCTGTGTGGTGTGTGTGCGCGCGCGTGCGCGTAGGTTTATTGTTCATTTGCAGCCGTGTGGCTGAACATCTGAATCAGAGTTTTCTTAAGGGGGGTCACCTGCTTTTTTCTCTCCTTATGCTCTCTTTCTCTGGCTTGTATCCATTCGGGCCCATTCAGCCTACTATTTTAAGACCTTTATCCCCATCAAGGTGTCGATTTATTTTTGGCGAGCGATAGCGAACCAGCATTATATGGAGAAATCCGGCTTCGCCGGAGAAATTTTTCTATCGAAAAATGTACAAATTTAGCCTGTTGACAACAAAAATTATACAAAATATGTTGGAAAAAAACGACACCTGAATAGGGATAAACTTCTTAAAACAGTAGGCTGAATGGGGCCGAATGAATACAACCCAGAGAAAGAGGGAGAGAGATAACAAAAACACGAGGTGGGCTCCCTTAACCTAGGTACAGTACAATGTTTACTCTACTTAAAATACGAGGTCACATTCGACCTTTGGCGATTGTGAGGTGCCGAATTCTCATCATAGTACAGTACACGCAGATGCACTTGTGGGAGTACGTGTAGGCTAACGCAAGCTGATAGTTGAACAGCCTGGCTAGGAAGGGACCACCATACAATCCTCTCCATCCGGATAGCCGAATTTTTTGTTTAGGATTCTAAGGGGCTCGAACCCTCCACCTTGCAGTCAGCGTGCAGCACCCTAGACCACTGGGCTAACCCGACCCGTGTGTGTGTGTGTGTGTGTGTGTGTGTGTGTGTGTGTGTGTGTGTGTGTGTGTGTGTGTGTGTGTGCAAAGTAGGATCCCGTTGATACATATGGAAGAGATAAACAAAAATACACATTTTACGATAAGACTGGAAGTGAGGAAGGAAGATAATATGAAATGATAGTCTCCATGGAATACATTATTATCTGTAACAAAACACACACAAGAGGATTAATATACAATGCAAAAAATAGGAAGGTTTATGGAGAGAATAGGAAAGAATACAAAGGAAAAATCAATATATATAAAATCTAAATTATTAATATGGACTGAACAAAAATACAAACTAGTGTATACAAAGCGAAAAATCTATGTACAAAGGAAAGCAAGCAACGACAGTTATGTTGATCCTTAGTAGGCTGCTTGTATCTAAACAACCTAGACTATTATTCAAGAGTAAAAAGATTGCTTAGAAGGGACAGGATTAATCTTTTCCATGCAGAATGGTTAAACTGACATGGTACTCAACAGGAAAATTTGAAAATAGAACTATCTTACTATCTACTCTACCAAAATAGAACTATCTTACTATCTACTCTACAAAAATAGAACTATCTTACTATCTACTCTACACTCTACCAAAAATATAACTATCTTACTATCTACTCTACCAAAATAGAACTATCTTACTATCTACTCTACCAAAAATATAACTATCTTACTATATCTACTCTAACAAAATATAACTATCTTACTATATCTACTCTAACAAAATATAACTATCTTACTATCTACTCTACCAAAAATAGAACTATCTTACTATCTACTCTACCAAAAATAGAACTATCTTACTATCTACTCTACCAAAAATAGAACTATCTTACTATCTACTCTAACAAAATATAACTATCTTACTATATCTACTCTAACAAAATATAACTATCTTACTATATCTACTCTAACAAAATATAACTATCTTACTATATCTACTCTAACAAAATAGAACTATCTTACTATCTACTCTACCAAAAATAGAACTATCTTACTATCTACTCTACCAAAAATAGAACTATCTTACTATCTACTCTACCAAAATAGAGTATAAACACGTGGGGTTTCAAAATATAATAATAATAAAAAAAGTTTAAATCCACCGACTTTTCTTTTTACAAAATATTTACACAGATTATGTACAACACATGATTGATGAATATTTATCGAATATACAAAACTGCATCATTTTCGGTACATGTGCGGTAACTATCCAGTTTTGTATTACATAACATTAATCACACTTCAGTTTCAGACAGGAACCATCTCTGTAATATAATACACGAGTAAAATAATTATGAACATTTCAATAGAGTTACAGAGAGAGAGAGAGAGAGAGAGAGAGAGAGTGTGTGTGTGTGTGTCAACAACAAAGGGGGTGTGATGTTGCCTCCTCCACCCTCGCACTCCATCCATCCCCTCACTTTACGACTCTTCCATCTAGTCTCTCTCTCTATCTTGGTCAGGGGCAGGGGAGAAAGGGAGGGGCAGGGGAGGAAGGGAGGGGCAGGGGAGGAAGGGAGGGACAGGGGAGGAAGGGAGTGACAGGGGAGGAAGGGAGGTACAGGTGAGGAAGGGAGGTACAGGGTAGGAAGAGAGGGGCAGGGCAGGAAGGGAGGTACAGGGGAGGAAGGGAGGGGCAGGGGAGGAAGGGAGGGACAGGGGAGGAAGGGAGGGCAGGGAGGAAGGGGACAGGGGAGCAGGGAGGGGGCAGGGAAGGAAGGGAGGGGAAGGAGAGGAAGGGAGGTACAGGGGAGGAAGGGAGGGGCAGGGGAGGAAGGGAGGGACAGGGGAGGAAGGGAGGGACAGGGGAGGAAGGGAGGGACAGGAGAGGACGGGAGGGGCAAGGGAGGAGGGGGGGACAGGAGGAAGGGAGGGACAGGAGAGGACAGGAGGGGCAGGGGAGGAAGGGAGGTACAGGTGAGGAAGGGAGGTACAGGGTAGGAAGAGAGGGGCAGGGCAGGAAGGGAGGTACAGGGGAGGAAGGGATGTACAGGGGAGGAAGGTAGGGACAGGGAGGAAGGGAGGGAGAGGACAGGAGGGGAGGAAGGGAGGTACAAGGGAGGAAGGGAGGGGCAGGGGAGGAAGGGAGGTACAGGGGAGGAAGGGAGGGACAGGGGAGGAAGGGAGGGACAGGGGAGGAAGGGAGGGACAGGGGAGGAAGGGAGGGGCAGGGGAGGAAGGGAGGTACAGGGGAGGAAGGGAGGTACAGGGGAGGAAGGGAGGGGCAGGGGAGGAAGGGAGGGGCAGGGGAGGAAGGGAGGGTAGAGGAAGGAAGAGAGGCAGAAAGAAATACAGAATTAAAAGTAGAAGAAGAAAAAGGACAAGTAGAGATGTAGAAGTAGAATAGATAGGAGAAAAGGAAGTAGATAAGGTAGACAAGAAGAAATACAGAAGTTGAAATATAGACAATAAGGGAGAATTAAATATCTCTGGATTAGCCATAAAGTCAAGTAAAATATTAAAACTCATTCATGATAGGTAAGGTATTAAGGAGAGATGGGTCGTTTTTCTGAACCTCTTTCTCCCTCGTGTTTCGCCCCATTAATTTTATTTACATTTTAAGACGTCCGGCCCAATAATATGGCGATTTTAACACCTTTAGCTCAATTTCGTTGTCAATTTTAAGACCTATCGTGCCATTTAGGTGTCGGTTTTTCCTGGTGAGCGATAGAAAGCCTGTCATTATAAGAGAAACCAGCCTTCGGCCGGGTCCTTTTTCTACCAAAAACTATACACATTTATCTTGATGGGTGGTCTAGGGGGTGTTTTTTCTAAGTTTGAGGGAAGTCTAGTGAGGAAACAAACATAAATGAATTAATAGACCAAAAAACAGTCACTAGCCCCTTAAGCTAGCTATAAGGTCAGGTTAAGTAATTATTGTAACTGATTACAGGAAACGGTTATACTTCAGAAATAAATATATTAACAAGAATACTCCTAGGAAGAAGGAAATTAGACGAAAGAAAAGGGTGGGTTTAGAAGGAACTGGACTCTGTGAAGAGGAGGAGGGTGAACGAAAGATTTGGGGCTGGGGCAGGCTAGACGACAGAATACAGAGGGAAGATAATTGCAAGAGATTGTAGCGTAGAAAAAAAATAAACATAGCTCTAGAATTGTCTAGAGATAGGAGAAATACTGTATATTTGAGGAGGAGAGAATAAAAGAATAGACGAAGAGAGAATAGAATACATACCACTACTGATATTTATAGGGTTGGGTTTTTTTTTTTTTGTCTATGTGAATGAGGGAGACAAAAGGCATAACTGCCTGCAGCGAGTGCCTCCCCCAGATTTCAAAGAGTGACAGGGCCGAAATCAAGGGACGTTCGAGCTAAAATACCTGGACACACGGAGTTTGAAGCAATTTAAGTCATAGGAAGAGGGAAAGACTGATTCTGGGAGAGAGTTCCAGAGCTCAGCAGTTGAATAGAAGAAAGTCTGAGAATAGCGTTTCACTCTTGGGTTGGAGAGTTGCACAGAGTAGGGGTGGGATTGTGTTGCAAGGCGGGTACTACGTACCCTTCATAGAGGAGGTGGTATACACTGGGAAAGCTCTGAGGAACACTGATTATTATAGTAGCAAATAGAATAGCGAGAGAGCTGCAACATTGCGGCGAAGAGAGAGAGATTGCAGAGAGTTGGTGAGTGGACGGGAGTTAATGTTACGAAAGGCTTTCCTTTCTACTTTATCTAAGAGTGCGGTGTGAGAGGAACCTCCCCACACATGTGAACAACTCAATACAAGGACGCACTGTGCCCCTGTACAGAGCAAGAAGCTGCGCAGGGGTAAAGAACCCCTTGAGGCGTTTGAGCACACCCAACTTCTGGGAGGCTGCCTTAGCGAGACTGGTAATATGGTCTTTCCAAGTGAGAGCAGAAGAAAAAGAGACACCGAGAACATTGAGAGAAGATGAAGGGTTGATTTTTATAAAGTTTATAAAGTTGTGGCTGCTTGTCATGGTTCTGGCACTAAGAATGTCAATATTACTCTCTTCCTGAACTTTACACGGTCCAGGGAGCTGAGGATTACTTGATCGTCATTTTAGCGACCTGACTAACACCACTGAACTTGATATGGCGCGGCTGATTGTATGTGAAGGAGATCGATTGGTTTCCTGTTGATACTCAATGATTCTTTCAGAACTGCAAGGACTATATTAGTGCCGAGATCTTTGCTACTGGGGCTAGGTGATACTCCCCTAAATCCACCTCAAAACTATCAAAATCTCAAATTGTTATCATCAAGGATTTTGTCACGAGTCTCAATCGGCTTGAGGTGCTTGAAACCCTAGAGAACCCTAATGAAATATGGAAAGACTAAGGCGGTATCCCACTGTGCGACTTTTCGATGGCGAGTGCCCTGCAACAGGCGGCGATAGTATTTTTTTGTCTCCGTTTCAACAACGTGAGGCTCTTGCAGTAGGTGCTGAGTTCACAGGAGTTATACAAAGTTAACGAGGTTGAAGCCAATTTTCTCAACATGACATTCAATTTGCTTTTCAAGACCTCAAGATGCTCTTCTCTAGCCCAGCCTAGCTCAGTACAGATGGCCGATACCCGACTTGCAACAAATGACGATGAGTGGAGAGCCTGCTTTGCTGAAAAATTCAAGCAGCTGTACATGATTCCCCTGATAGACGGCCTCAACAGTGAATAACCAGCCACCTGTGCCTAGGGGAGGTGTGGCGGAGTGGTCTTGCCACTGGACTGGTAATCCAATGGACCCGGGTTCGAATCCCAATATGTCAATGGGAAGATATTATTGGGATGGAATTTGTGCTGTACCTAGTATCAGTGCATTACCACAGCACACCGAAATGCCAAAAAAATACCCTCATTGTTCCCTGATTGAAATAGCATTGTATGAATATTCCCATATTAAAAAATATGCTACAGGAGGGCAATACCTAGTGAGTTAATTGCTCAATAGGTGGCATTCTGAGAGTGAGGGTCCGAGTGTGGGGGGTGAGACTGTGAAGCGCAGAGGCGAGGCGGCTTCAGAGATGGAGTTGCTTCGAGCCGTGAAGCATCGCATGTCTCACTACCTAGACTGGAGCAAGACCTCATGGGCCTCACCGCGTTCAGCGGTAGAGTGTAAAGGCTATCAGCCTATGCCCGAGAGGGAGTAGTTGGAATATAAAAAAACAAAAAACACAAAAAAAAAACAATTAGTAAATACACATCTTTTATCTCAGAAGTAATAAAGGCTGTAGGGACACTTTTCAGCGATTTGGAGAGATGCTTCAACTTTATTGGTACCAAATCTTTGCAGAATCATGGGTTACCACTTTTATGACCATGTATCAAGTCAGCGTCTATTTTCGAAAACATATTCACAGCATATTGGTTGTAAAGTTTATGAGTGTCACTTTCGTCGAGCCAATATGGTCACGTGGCTCGGTCCCCTGAAGTGAACTTATGCAGTGGCTTTGATGCAGCTTTTAACACTGTGCACGCCCTTCATTGACAGGGCCTTATTACAGGGAAATACTGGACATTTACCACGAATCGAATCGCAAGACCTGAGTGTCCAAACTTTTGACATTAACAAATTGCATGGGGTGGGATCAAACTGCTTACCCTTTGGTCAGCAGTCCAACATGCTACTGACCATGCTACAGCCTGTGCCTTTGTTGTGCAAATTTCCAAGCGAAGATAAGGTTAGGGGAGAACACACGGTTCATGACTGAGCGAATTAAATTGATCATATGGAGATGAAAGAGTTGTCGCCTGGAGCCTCACCCGGAGAAATTGTCAGACTGTGGAGTTTAAAGAGATATGGACCTGTATGCACTATTGCTGTACACTGTGTACAGACATTAAATGATTGTTCAAGTAATTATTCTTTCTATGTGATTGTCTACCTAGCTATATGTCTATCTATTTATGCAATCTAAATAGAGCCAGCGTGGAGTAGGTAGTGTCGTTCGAAAGTCACACCCGGGAGGCCCAGGAACGATCTCCCACTGGGAAGGTTGTTATTTGACATTGACCCCCATGGAAGTCCAACCCCTCTCGGCAATGGATATCAGAAGTGCAGTAAACCAATGTCGCATTTACATGTGAATGGTAGTGGGGAGATTGTAGGCACCAATCGATCAGGGCTAGACCCAGGTGAGGTTATAGGCATGTGATAAAGAGTCGCTGGAACTCACTGTTTCATTTGCTTGGCCTCTCTTACTGATTTTCTTTGTGCCTCTTTTACACTGAGAGCAATCCAACTAGCTCTCACAAACATCTCCTCCTATCCACTTCACTAAACTAAACATGCACACCACACTTCATTCCTCCACACCAAAATTTACAAAAAAACAAAAATTATGAATTTCAGCCCAGCCTCGGAGTCCCCATAAATGCCCCCACACCCGACCGACCATCCCCTGACGAACCCACAAAATTACCTGGACCTCGGCCTGTTACTCTTTCTATTGATTTCTGCAACATTCGCGGATTTTCCTCTAACTTAATAGCCCTGTTGAACACCATCTCTCCTCCTACAAACCTGATCTTCTCTTCCTCACCGAAACTCAGGTGTCTGTAGCAACATCCAGCAACCCCTTCTCTGTGTCCTCCTACTTTCTCTATCCTAGTTTCAAAGCCAAAGGCGGATGTTGTGCATATGTGCACAACAAACTCACTTGCTCTCGTGTTCCCGATTTCGACTCCTCTGAATTCTCTACTTTATGGCTCAAACTTTCCTGTCATTCTCTTACTAAATATTTCTGTGCTGTCTATCTTTCCCCTAACTCTGCCAACTTTTCCAAATTCTTTGACTATCAAATCTCTACAGTGGAACACATTCTATCCATTTCTCCTTTCTCAGAAATCTCCATCTTAGGAGATTTCAATGTTCACCACCGCCAATGGCTCTCCTCTCACACTACTGACCCAGCTGGTGAACAAGCCTACGTCTTTTCTATCATAAATGACCTAGAGCAGTTAGTTCAGCAACCCACCCGTATCCCGGATCGCATCGGAGATCGGCCCAACATTCTTGACTTGTTTCTAACTTCTAACCCTTCTTCTTATACTGTCGATCTTTTCTCTCCTTTGGGCTCCTCCGACCATAAACTTATCTCTGTCAACTGTCCTATCTCTCCAGTACGGCCACCCGATCCTCCTAGCCGGCGGCGCTTGTGGCACTTTGGCGCTGTCAACTGGGAGGCTCTCCGGCAGTACTTCTTTGATTTCCCATGGAATGGTTTCTGCTTCCGTGCCCAGGGACCCTCGGAGAGTGCTGAACGCATTACCGAGGTAATCCTATCGTGCATGGAAGCATACATTCCATTTTCTTTCTCTGTCTAATGCCTACAAATCTTGGTTACTCACACCTGTTCAACTGCTGTCCGCAATAAGGAGGAAGCATTCAAACGGTACCGACGCCTTAAAACTCAAGACTCATTCTTCCTATGTTTCTGCCCGGAATCAAGCCAAATCTGTTCTTCGACTTGCCAAACACCCTTTCATCAATAATAAATGCACTGAACTATCCAACTCTAGCTCTTCCCAAGCTTTCTGGCATCTAGCCAAAAACCTCTCCAACAATTTACTCTTCCTCGTCTTTCCCTCCCCTTTCCCATTCTGATGGCACAACCATCACTTCTTCCTCAGACAAAGCTAAACTCTTTGCTCAAACTTTTGCTAGAAACTCCACCTTGGATGATTCCGGTGCTATTCCTCCCTCTCCACCCTCCTCTCTCTTCTATCTATCTATCTATTGCCTGACGCCGTGATCCCCGAAGGGGTGGCCATGAACGAACCGCCCCCATGCACCTCTGTCCCCAGTCAGTCGACGCCCCTCCCACCAACCAGCACCGCCTTCATTCATGTACTTCCTCACTTCATCCTTCCACCTCTCATTCGGTCTACCTCTCCCTCTCTGTCCCTCCACCTCGCTCTCGTACACCCTCTTAGTCATTCTCTCACTTTCCATACATTCCATATGGCCGAACCATCTCAAGTTGTTCCTTTTCACACTTTCCAGCACATCTACCTCCACACCACACCTCCTTCTTACTTCCTCATTAGTCTGTCTATCCCTCCATGTAACTCCGCACGCACTCCTTAAGTAATTCATTTCCACTGCTCTCATTCTTGGTCTAAGTCTCTCAACCAACGTCCATGCTTCGCTTCCGTAAGTCAGTGTCGGGATTACCACACTGTGATGCAAGGACTTCTTCACTTCCATACTGACCACCCTATTTCTTGTTACTGCTTTTAGCGTTCCTACAACCTTCTTCCCCTGTTGTACCCTCTCCCACACTTCTTCATCCATAGTCCCATCTTCACTCAACACACTGCCCAGATACTTAAAAGAGTTGACGATCTCCATACCCTGACCGTTCAGCTTCACCTCACACTCTGTGACTTCTATGACTCCTCTCTCTTACTTATGCCTAATATCCTAATCTCTTCTAAAGATGTACTTTCTACCCCCTCTGGCTTAATACTAATAAGGCGTACGGTCCGGACGGTGTTCCTCCTATTGTTCTCAAAAACTGTGCTTCCGTGCTGACTCCCTGCCTAGGCAAACTCTTTCGCCTCTGTCTATCCTCTACCGTCTTCCCTTCATGCTGAAAGTTTGCTCACATTCAACCTGTCCCAAAGCAGGGTGACCGCTCTCAACCCTCCAACTATCGTCCAATTGCTCTCATCTCATGTCTTTCTAAAGTTTTTGAAACTATTCTTGCTTCCAAATTTCTTAAGCATTTATCTTCTCATAATCTGCTCTCAGATCACCAGTATGGCTTCCTTAAGGGTTGCTCTACTGGTGATCTTCTTTCATATCTTACTAACTCTTGGTCATCATCCTTTCGGGACTTCGGTGAGACTTTTTCTATTGCACTAGACATATCGAAAGCCTTCGATAGAGTCTGGCACAAATCTTTAATTTCTAAACTACCCTCCTTCAGTTTCTATCCCTCCATCTGTGCCTTTGTCTCTAATTTCCTCTCCGGCCATTCCATAGCCGCGGTTGTGGACGGCCATTGTTCACTTCCTCACCCTATAAACTCCGGTGTTCCTCAGGGCTCTGTCCTATCTCCTATTCTCTTTCTAATTTTTATAAATGATCTCCTCAACTGTACTTCAATTCCCATCCATTCATACGCAGACGACTCAACCTTACACTACTCCATTAGTATTTCAGAACGCCCCAGCCAGCAATCCCTCAACGACAAACGTAATGAAGCCATAGAACTCTTAAATTCTAATCTAAATACTATCTCCAATTGGGGCAGAGAAAACCTTGTTACCTTTCATGCTTCCAAAACCCAATTTCTTCATCTATCTACTCGTAAGGAACTCCCAGCGGACTACCCCTTATTCTTCAACAATACAAAAATCAATCCTTCACCTTCTCTCAATATTCTTGGTGTCTCTTTTTCTTCTGCTCTCAGTTGGAAGGACAATATTACCAGTCTTGCTAAGGCAGCCTCCCAGAAGCTGGGTGTGCTCAACCGCCTTAGGGGGTTCTTTTCCCCTGCACAGCTTCTTGCTCTGTACAGGGGCACAGTGCGTCCTTGTATTGAGTATTGTTCACATGTGTGGGGAGGTTCCTCTCACACCGTTCTCCTAGACAAAGTTGAAAGGAAGGCCTATCGTATCATTAACTCCCATCCACTCACCAACTCTCTGCAATCTCTCTCTGTCCGCCGCAATGTTGCATCTCTCTCGCTATTCTATCGCTACTATAATAATCAGTGTTCCTCAGAGCTTTCCCAGTGTATACCACCTCCTTTACGTAGGGTACGTGGTACCCGTCTTGCAACTCAATCCCACCCCTACTCTGTGCAACTCTCCAACCCGAGAGTGAAACGTTACTCTGTCTTTCTTCTACACAACAGCTGAGCTCTGGAACTCTCTCCCAGAATAAGTCTTTCCCTCTTCCAATGACTTAAATTGCTTCAAACTCCGTTTGTCCAGGCATTTTGGCTTGAGTGTCCTTTGATTTTGGCCCTGTCACTCTTTCAACTATGGGGGAGGCACTCGCTATAGGCAGTTCTGCCTTTTGCCTCCCTCAATCACATAGAAAAAAACAAAAACAAAACAAATATATCAGCATGATCCAGCTACATGCATGATCAGGTTACAGACTACATTCACATCTACAGCTATACCATATTATGAAAATACTCCACATACACGTCACACACTAAACACACCAATGGGTGGTTGGGGCTTGCAACCCTACCACGAAATAAACTAGAGAACGAACGAAATTCCTCGATAGAGGAGATTCATTCGTGGCCAATCCCTTGGGTATAACGACGTCTGGAAATAAAAAGACAGATAGATATATTTTATCTATCAATCCATACATCTATCCCTAGTGTGAGTTATGAAGGTCTATGAAGGGGGCGGGGTTGGGTGAGCGGTGACGGCCAAACATAATAAATATCAGGCATCAACCTATAGTATAATTATAACAACACCTTCCCCCCCCCCCCCCCACCCCCTCTCTCTCTCTCTCTCTCTCTCTCTCTCTCTCTCTCTCTCTCTCTCTCTCTCTCTCTCTCTCTCTCTATCTAGTTATTTATATTTACCTATCTATCAATGTTTCTATCTATCTATCTATCTATCTATCTATCTATCTATCTATCTATCTATCTATCTATGGAGGCGTGGCAATATGAGCGGTGACAGCCCCAGCATAATATAATAGCATGGATCAGGCTATATAGTCTATTAACAACTCGGGTGTGGCGGCTCGGCCCTTACATTACTGTCAGAAGCCATTGTGGTACGCCACTAACGTATTTATAGACACCTTATAGATTTATACACCTGTCCGGACACGCACAAGATATAATTGTATACACCCATTGGAAGGTTTATTGTATACACCCATTGGAAGGTTTATTGTATACACCCATTGGAAGGTTTATTGTATACACCCATTGGAAGGTTTATTGTATACACCCATTGGAAGGTTTATTGTATACACCATTGGAAGGTTTATTGTATACACCCATTGGAAGGTTTATTGTATACACCCATTGGAAGGTTTATTGTATACACCCATTGGAAGGTTTATTACGTAGAGATTTATACGGCAATCTGTATAAATTCATAAATAAATGTACGCACATAGGAACACGTACAGTACAGTATACGCGCACGCACATACACAGACAGACTGACAGACAGACCTATGCAAACTATACAGTACACACAGACAAATAATAAACACTCCCACTTTGTTTGCAGTAGATAAATATAACTTTAATATACAATCTGTAGTTTTGGAACAAGGGAGACTAATCTTTAACCTATGAGATATAGTCGGATACAAAGTTGAAAGTTGCAAGAATAATAATGTGCCACCTTGTGGAGTCTTCGAGCAGCATTGCACCACCACTCCCCTCCTCCCTAAAAGATATCAATATAAGTAAGTGGTTGACCTTATTAGTCTGTTATTTATTAGCTGACAGTAAATTACCATGTCCTCTTCTTCATAACTCAGTTATTGCAAAGGTTTTATAGCGGAAATATAATTGTATAAATTAAAAACTAGCCTTAACCCTTTCGGTGCAGTGGACTTATATAGGGAAGCACGAGCCACTGTGGGGTGTTTCGACTAATTTGTGTTCACTAACTCACCCTAGTGTGGTAAGCATGGAAGCAAGCGGAACGACACTATGCTCATTGAAAAATTCAGGTTAGAATATCCCTATAAAAGTCTAGTTCATTCACTTACGTAGCCTACCCTGCGGCCACCAGAGTGAAGGTGGCAGCTTGTGATCGGCGGCCCCAGGCCGAGCGTAATTTTTTAGCCAGTTTTGTAATTTTCCACTAGCGATAACTATGAAATATTAGGAAAGCAGGTAATGTGTTTGGACGACAGAATGAGCTATGGCCTTTAACCCCTAACTATAGGTGCGCAACATAAGTCGAGTTAAATAAATCTGGACTATCTGGCGGCACGCGACATAGGTCGTGTGGCAATTTCAGCACGTAATGTTGCTGAGAGAGAGAGACAAGTGGTGGCAGGAGAGTAGCGAGCGTATGACTGCTCCAGACCACCGCGGCGAACCTACTGACACGAATCCCACCTCCTCCCTCCCTCTCTCACTCGCTACATACTGAATTTAATGGGGAAAGTACCGAATTACATGCTTTTTGCACTCGCGTTCCGCAGTTGTTGCAAGAAAACTAGCCGTCATAAAAGGATCGTTATGGTGTCATTAGAAAGCTCTGTTTATGCCCTTTCAGGGATAGATACTTGTTTTACGCTCTGGGTCTTATTTAGGCATGAAAATGATCACGTAAACAGCCCTATTTTGGCTAAAAACACCCCGCTGGGCGGTACATATAAATAAACCGCTAGCCCGCTAATCTAGTGTTAACATGAAATACACCTCACATATACTCACATTCGTACCTCTTAATAAGCCCTAACAAAAACACACAGAAGTTGGCCTGCTTATATCTGCATATCAAGTCCCAAGCCATCTCTCACAAGTACACACACCCTCAAACTAGTGAGGCTTGTAAGACACTTTTATAATATTGCAATGAGAGTGAAACCTAGAAATGTATCTTATATCTGGCAATGCCGGAGCACACTCAGTAATATCAAATTCATCCGGTAATACCAATGCATATGGGTACGCCGGCCGGAAACATATTTTTGAGATAGGAAGTACCCGTAGGTCGGCCGCACTGAAAGGGTTAATGTACCCTTTGATTATGGGAGGTCTTTTCGAAGTATAATAAAGTGGACATTGTCACCTAGAGTACAAACAAATATAATATGTGGTGTAATGTACATTGAAGAATAAGTGAGTAGCTCTTATTATGATACTTCTTTCATATACTGAATATAATCTTCTAATGTTAGCCAGTATACAATGTAAAGGTCATCACCGTACTGAAGACTTATGCACAGTTGCTCACGTAAGATCTGTTCCTCTCCGTGATCTTATACATGGAAATATAACTCGCATGATTGAATTACGAGTGTAGTTTCTTATGCAGTGGTTAACTCATCTGATTAGTCAACATATAAATAGAAATAACCACGCTCACAATTCATTCACACTAATTACTTTCATACATAAGATCACGACGAAGGACAGAAATTATGTGAGCAACTGTACAGCACACACCTCCACCATAAGGCTTTTACTAGGGGTGGAGGGGTTTGTGGGGTGCATAGAAGAAAAAAAAAGTCATGAAATATGTGCATAATTCCATAAAAACATACGACGGGTCAAAATATCGCTATTTACCAGTGGGCTTCGTGGACTAAAGAGGAAGTTTACATAGCACACGCACGCACACACACACACACACACACACACGCACGCACGCACGCACGCACGCACGCACGCACGCACGCACGCACGCGCACGCACGCACGCACGCACACACACACACACACACACACACACACACACACACACACACACACACACACACACACACACACACACACACACACACACACACACACACACACACACACACACACACACACACACACACACACATACCCACCTCCTACACACACGCATTCATCTCCACCCCTACCCCACTCCCCCCCCACACACACACACAAACTGAACCACTTAAGCATTAACTCATGTCCCTCATAACTCAATAATTCGAGCCATCAAAATATTATCGTATCTATCTATCTGTCTACTCACTTATCTATCAGACCATCAGTAACACTATCTATCTATCTGTCCATCTATCTGTCTGTCTACTCACTTATCTATCAGACCATTAGTAACTCTCGATTTATCTATCTGTCTATCTATCTATCCATATATCTATCTATCTATCTATTTATCTATCAGACCAGCAGTAACTGTCTCTCTTTATATATATATATATATATATATATATATATATATATATATATCTACTCCCTTTTCTATCAGACCATCAGTAACTATCTATCTATCTGCCTATATAGGCTATCTATTTATCTAGCTCTCTCTCTCTCTCTTTCTCTCTCTCTATATATATTATATATATATATATATATATTTATATATATATATATATATATATATATATATATATATATATATACTGTATATCCATCTATCTATCAATCTATCGTTCTATCTATTTATCTATATCTATATATCTATCCATCTGTCTACTCACTTATCTATCAGACCATCAGTAGCTATCTATCTATCTGTCTATTTATCTATCTATCTATCTAGTTGTATGTCTTTAGCAAAGAGATCACTTCTTTAAAACCAGGGTGAACAATATAATGCAAATTAAAACGCCATAAAACGACATACGTACAAGTAGAAGCACTAATCTCATGGTTGCAGGAAAACACACAACCTCCATGCAAGACAAACATACTTTCTCAATTCCTAACCCTTTGACGATTATGACGCATTTTGACAGTTTATTCTGGCTATCATTAGACAATTGTATACAAATTACTTTAGAATCTATGGGTATTAAATGAGTAAAGACTATCTCCATTACCCCTTCCTAATCTAAATATAATCGCCTAATATTAGCCAGTAACGGATACAAAATGCGTAATCGGATCTTCTAAGGGTAAACTCATCAGCAACTTTGTAAGAATTATGACATTAATTCATAGGTTTGCTTAGTCTGTGGTCGTGGGAGTATGTGTATGGGTGTATGTCTATGTGTGTGTGGGTGGGTGGTTATGTGTATGGCAGTGTGTGTTTGGGTGGGTAGGTTGGTGTGAGTATAGTTGTGTGTGTTTGCATGGGTGGGTGTACTTACACTAGTTGTATTTGCGGGAGTGAGCATGCTCGTTAATTCCCGCCTCCTAAGATATGTTTGTCATACCGTGCTTTGAAACGTGTGTATGTGTATGGTTGTGTGTGTGCGTGGGTGGGTTTGTGTGTGAATGGTTGTATGTGTGGGGGTTGGTGTGTATATCTGAGTGTATGTGTATGGCTGTGTGTGTGTGAATGGCTGCGTGTGTGGGTGGGTTGGTGTGTGTATGGTTGCGTATGTGTGGGTTGGTGTGTGTATCTGAGTGTATGGTTGTGTGTGGGTGGGTTGGTGTGTATAATACAGTAAGTGTGCGTGCGTGTGTGAGTATGCTGATCCCTTCCCCCCCCCCCCCCACCCACCCCACACACCACTCCCCTGGCCTAAGCACCATGAATAACCTCCCAGATCACCACCGAATCACGACCCGGAATTAGTGCCGGGGGGTCCAAGGGGTCACTCGAACTTGGTTACGTTACGGCAGTCAACGGCTGCCCGCCGTTGGGGGAGATGGGTCGCTTTTTCTGGACCCCCTTCTACCTTATGTGTAGCCCCAGTAGATTTCAGATTGTATGACGTTCGGCCGATTAGTTTGGTGGTTTAAAGACCTTTTGCCCCATTTCTTTGTCAATATTAAGACTTTTCGTGTCATTTAAGTGTCGATTTGTTCCTGGCGAGCGATAGCGAGCCTGTAATTTTAAAAGGAATCGGCCTTCGGCCGGGAAATTTTCTACCGAAAAATGTACAAATTTATCTTGAAAAGGGGTCTAGGGAGTGTTTTTTTTTTAAGCTTGATAGGTCTAGGGAGGAAACTAGAAAAATAAATAAATTAATATAAGAAGAACAAAAAATCGACCAAAAAGTGAATCACCTCCCCTTAATGAGAAACAGGTTCACGATCAACGAGAAAAGGTTTCAGTTTTCGCTTAACATGGAGGCCATAAGTTAAGGGGGGATGCATAGGAATACAAGTAACAACAGTCCTAATGGTCCTCCTTACTAGGCTTCAGCCATATTGGCTCCCCTTCTTCCTCATGTTTCGCCCCATTAGCGTTCAGGTTTTAAGACGTCCGGCCCATAGTTTGATGATTTTAGACATTGTTCCCCATTTCTTTGTAGATATTAGGACTTTTCGTGTCATTTAGGTGCCGATTTTTCCAGACGAGCGATAGCGAGCCTGTAATTAAGGAGGGACTGGCTTTCGGCCGGAACATATTTATATCGAAAAATGTACATACAGTACATATGTTTAGAATGGGTATTTTGGGGATGTTTTTCTAAAGTTTGATGGAGCTCTATGGAGGATACTAAACAAATAATATATAAATTGACAAAAACTAAACCTTCCACCCTTAATGCTAGGTTGCAATTTGACGTCATTGCAGTCAAGGTCAGCAGTCATGATATAAATCCATCATTTTAGCTAAACAAATAAACAAAATAATAATAATAATAATAATAATAATAATAATAATAACAATAATAATAACAATAATAATAATAATAATAATAATAATAATAATAATAATAATAATAATAATAATATAAACAAAAGTATTCCTCGGGAAACCTTGAATAATTATATAAGAGGTCTTGATATTTGCTTTGGACGTGTTGATATGTACCGTACCGTGTGTTATAGTAAGATATACACTTGAAATTATGAAGAGCAGCATGACATTTAAATTTACTGGTACTGTTTAAATTTCAAAAACAGATTGGGTGAGGTTTAAGGGGACAGTGGTTATTTTGGGGGGTTTATATATTCATTTGTTCTTTAGTTTCATCGCTAGACCTTCATCAAGCTAAACACAATAGAAAACAATCCCTATACCACCTTCAAGACAATGTTGTACATTATTCGATCGAAAAATGTCCCGGCCGAAGGCCGATTTCTCTTGAAATTACAGGCTAGCTATCGTTCGCCAGGAAAACATCGACACCTAAATGGCACGAAAGGTCTTGATAATGATATCTAAATGGGACGAAATTATTAAAAATCGCCAAACTACTGGGGCGAACGTCTTAAAATCTGAAAGCTAATGGGGTAAACATGATGAAGTAGGGGGACCAGAAATGCGACCCATCTCCCCTTAATATGTGAGTCACTTTACCATTCTCATCCATTAACCTACACAACTATCCTTCCTTTCTTCTTTACTGTCCATTTATAGTTATCAATGTACTTATAATGTAATAAAGTATAAAGCTTCTAATAACTTTCAAACTAGGTATTACATTGATGTTATGAATTATAAAGTAGGAGAAAATTAATTAGTTTCTGGTATTGTCGACTTATATCAAGAGATATATATACCGATTCTTATATATCGATTAGTGAAAACCTTAGGTGTGGCCAATGGACTCTTATGAAATGTGTTTTGCAGTTCTTAAAGAATCTGATATATTTAGGATGTCGTTCGTGTGTCACAGTGTATTTTCATATATATATATATATTTTTTTTTTTTTATATATATTTATCTATTTACTTAATATATCTACTTTGTGACGTCTTAATTTTATTACAGAATGGGTGGAATGTACATAATTTGCTAGTACATTCCAATGCGGGTGCCCGACCCCGAAAGGGGTTGAAATAGGGGAGCTATCCCCCCGCCAAAGGCGGCTTTCTAGGGCCTTTCCTAGCTGATGCTGAGAGGATTGGGTTCTAGTCATGTGGTGATGGGCTGGTCTATCAGAGTGAGAACTGAGCGATCTCTGCCATACCCATAGCTTACTCTGACTGTTCCTTTAACTTATATATTTTCTAGATCTCAAGTGACGGCGTCTCTTCCGTGGATTGACCTCCCAATCTACCAAGATTGGAAGCCAAAGCGTCACATTTTTCCCTTGCCCCTCAACTTTCTCTTCATAATTGCTGAGGGGCACAGGGCCCTGGGTGGGGCTTTGGTTTCCCGGGCGTTTCCGCACCCTCCTCAGCTCCCCGCCATGGAGTGGCTTCGGTCACCCAGGCTTTATTGTGGTCGGCAGGGAGGGTTCTGTGGGGGCGCTCGGTTATGGCCTTGGAATTGCTCGGGGCCTTGGGGCTGTTCGGCCAGGCAGCTTGGGAACAACAACAACAACAACAACATTTCAATGTTACGTATCTACTTCACTGTTGGTTAAGCTTATTATGTTCTTTTATTAAATCTATCCTATATAATTATACTCTCATATCTTTATCAATAGCACTCAATTATATTGCAAACTTAAATCATATTTAACTTTTACTTATGCTGATTTCATGTTACACATTGAATAATCCCCCCCCCCCAACAAACACACACATCACACACCTAACCATACACACACACACACACACACACACACACACACACACACACACACACACACACACACACACACACACACAAATGGACCCAAGGTACTCCATCAATAGGAAAAACCAGGTGAAGGTATTTAAGTGGGATGGAGACTATGTGAAGCAGCCAGTGTGTGTGTGTGTGTGTGTGTGTGTGTGTGTGTGTGTGTGTGTGTGTGTGTGTGTGTGTGTGTGTGTGTTTATGTGTGTATATGTGTGTGTTTGTGTGTGTGTTTGTGTGTGTGTGTGGGTGTGGGTGGGTGTATATTGGGGTACAGTCGATGCAAAAAAAAGTGTCCATATAATATCAGTCTAAGGAATTTCAAACTAAATAATCTCGGTATTCCACGTTGTATTCCCCCTCCATAATGTCAACCTTAGTCTCTAGCAATAATATAAGTAAGACCGACGTACACACAGATATGGCTTATATATTCAAGTGTTGTTGTTTTTTTCTTCTTATATAGAGACAAATGTAGTTGAATCTGTGAAAATAGGACCTAACTTTTGAGCGTGCAACTACAAGTTTTGACACACGCTCTCTCACCCATTTTAATTTTACAGTCAACATCATTAGTTCGCCGATACTCTTGTGCATACACTATGTCATTTTTAGTTACCGGTACTAAATCCTCTTCGTTGATAATCCTCATGTTTTACAATATTAGTCTGTAGCTGCAGTCGGTTGTATTACAGCTGATACTACAGTAAATTGAATTCCTTAGCAACTAATGTATCGATACTTAATGGAAATATAGGAAACTACTATGCCTCTGCATTATATAAATACCAAGTGTTCATAATTAACAGTATTCGCCTCAAAGTATTCATAATAGGCTATTATGAATACTTTGAAGCGAATAATGTTAAATTAATTGCCGAGTACTAAAGGTGAGGACATGGCAATTTACCGTCACCTATCAATATACAAACTAGTGCTATTGTACTATAATTATATATATATGTACTATATATATTATATGTATATACAGTATATGTACCATTATAGTACTACTGTATATAGAAGCGTCGAGTTAATGCCCCTCTCTCTCTCTCTCTCTCTCATTGTATATAATGTTTATCACACAAATTATCAAGTGTTTCGGCGTACCTTTGATTTGGGTTCTACAATCGTGACCAAGAATATCCATATAACATTTACAAGAGCAATTATTATGATGAATGAACACCAACTATGGATCATGAGTTTCCCCAGGTAATTGTTGCTGATGGTTTTGCCTTTTGTCTCCTTCGTGCACATAAAACAAACTGTATATACAGATTAAATAGATTATCTATACCCATTCACACAGATTACCACTTATTACACAAACAATATTCTAGTCAATATCTCTCTTGGATGAAAAGCTACCGATTTGCATTTTTTATTCGGGTCAATATTGTTCTGAAATATAGTAATGTCTATAACATATTGAAAAGTGAATGAATATGTCAACGAGTTTGTATATTTATCGATCTTGTATTATTTATATATATATATATATATATATATATATATATATATATATATATATATATATATATATATATAGAATCTGGTAGGAATTACAAGGTATACTTATTGAAGAACGAAATTTTAGGAAAACTGCATATTTCCGCTAACGGGCATTAAAAGATATGACATATTACCTTGCATAGTTGTTGTTTAAAATGACTTGTTAACGGATTAAAATGTTTGAGAAAGAGAGAGAGAGAGAGAGAGAGAGAGAGAGAGAGAGAGAGAGAGAGAGAGAGAGAGAGAGAGAGAGAGAGAGAGAGAGAGAGAGAGAGAGAGAGAGAGACCTTCCTATCCCTGTAACATCTTAGTTATTTGAATTGGGTTTTTTCAAACTACTTCAGGTTATTGATGCGAAATGTTTCAAAGTTCTCGAATGTCTGAAGGGAGGAATATTTGAGAGGCTCTCTCTCTCTCTCTCTCTCTCTCTCTCTCTCTCTCTCATTTTGTTTATATATAGCTACTACAAAGTACTTGTTAAATATTAAGAATAATGTTTAAGCTACTCTCCAAGCTTCTACGTTTCACATCTTACCCGTGCCACCTCCCACACACACACACACACACACACACACACACACACACACACACACACACACACACACACACACACACACACACACACACACACACACACATATCCCTTGTCAGGAAGACCAAGAGCCCAGTACCGCATCAAGTATCTCAGCCATCCCAAGTACCCCTGTTATTACTGTTACATCCTGCTCCGTCTGTACCCCCATGCCAGACATTACATACTATGACCTTGATTTTTTGTAACTATTGTATTAACCCCTTCTGTACCGGTGACGTCCTTTTTAACTGTATTCTGGCTACTATTGGACTATTTTATTCAGTTTCAAAAGGGCCTCCAGCAATTAACAGGCTTCGAACTATCTCACTTATTCCTTTTTACTAATTTTAAACTACACAAAATCGTCTAAATATAGCTAGAATAAGATCAACAAGACGTCGCCGGTACGGAAAGGGTTAATTCAGTACGATGACGCCTATATTAACCCTTAAGGGGAGATGGTCTATTTTTATGGTCCCCCTTCTCCCTTACGTTTAGCCCCATTAGTTTTCAGATGATAAGACGTTTGTTCCATTAGTTTGGCGATTTTAAGACATTTCATCCAATTTCTTTGTTAAGATTAGGATCTTTCGTGCCATTTAGGTGTCCATTTTTTTCCTGGCGAGCGATAGCGAGACTATATTATTTATGAGGAAATATTTACACCTTTATCTCTAGGGGGTGTTATTTTAAGCTTGATGGATGTCTAGCAAAGAAACTAAGCAAATAATAAAAATATCAATCACAAAGGCAAATAAATAGCCCATCGCCCTTAAGGGGGGGTGACCTGCATTTGTTCTCTCCTTTTCTCTCTTCCTCTGGCTTGTATCTATTTGGCCCCATTCTGCCTACTGTTTTAAGACGTTTATCCCCATCCAGGTGTCAATTTTCTTTACTGGCGAGCGGTAGCGAGTCAGCATATTTCTTAAATGGTTTTGACAGCAGGCTAAATTTGTACATTTTTCGATAGAAAAATGTCTCTGGCGAAGCCGGATTTCTTAATATAATGCTGGGTCGCTATCGCTCGCCAGGAAGAAATCGACACCTAGATGGGGATAAACGTCTTAAAATAGTTGGCTGAATGGGGCCGAATGGATACAAGTTAGAGAAAGAGAGAAAAGGAGAGAAATAAAAAAAAGCAGGTCACCCCCTTTAAGAAGATTATGACGCATGTTGACGGTATATTCTGGCTAGACGATTTTATGTAATTTAGGAAGGATCTGTGGGGATTATAAGGTTACAAACTATCTCATTTAACCCTCTGACTCCCATATACGTACCTCCTTAATCTGAATAAAATCCTCTAATAACATCCAGAAAACATAAACAAATGCGTCACCGAATAGTCGAAGGATTCATTTCCGTTTTACTATACAACTAGAGTAATCTAGCTAATATATCTGCCACTAGGGAAGGGTCAGCCAAGGAATAGGTTTGTAAATTTGCAGCCCATTTTCTCTAACCCTTTTTTGAGATACAGAGGTTAGGGTTCACGATTGATTTCTGGCCTACCTAATTGGAACTGTGTATAATAACATTTCTGATTTTGGAGTACCTAATTTAGTGTCATTTCCTATGCACCCTTTCCTTTACGAATTCCTCATTCCCCTTCGCTTGTGTTTCTCTTCTCTTCTTCATTATTTCCACTTCTATCCCTCTCTTGCCTTTCCTCTCTGTGCCTTCAGCACAAATAGCCGACTAAAATATTTGTGTCTGAGGAAGAAGTTAAATTCATCAACCTCTGGGATAATTTCTATAACCAGACTACTCTGTTCCGCAAGGATGGCACTCATCTAAACCCTGTGGGTTCAGCACGCATGGGTCGTCTCCTACACGAAGCAGTCCGCAGCCATGGATCAAAAAACGCCATCCGAGAAGAAGCAGCAGTGACATAAATCATCCAACGCCAAGCAAAAAACAGAGGCAACCGAGGACCACCAGCGATAAGGACCGAAGACAGCGAGGACCGAGGACAGCCATGAACATACATGTAGATCCGACAAGAACCAACAATATTATTAAAGAGCGTTCCGTTCCGTGAGTTCTAAAATAAAAAAATTAAAGGTTTTCTATGCAAACGCTCGTAGCATACGCAATAAATTTTCAGATTTAGAGGAGCTAGTGTTTACAGAAAATTATGATGTGATTGGCATAACAGAATCTTGGCTCAATACAGAAGATAGACTATTTAGCAGAGTATTCACTTCCCGGTTATGTAATGTTTGAGAAAAGCCGAATAAATAGAAATGGAGGTGGCGTTTTACTTTATATCAAAGAAAGCCTTAACCCTACCCTCTTGTCAAAACCTCAAATTGTGAACGTCGACACATCTTTTGTGCTAATAAAGAATAATAACGGTACAAAAATAATACTTGCGTTAATATACAGACCTCCAGCTCAATCAGTGCAAACTGACCGAGAAATTTACGAATAAATTGCAGATGTAAGTAACTCACAAGATACCGTCATTTTTGGCGACTTTAATTTACCTGTGACCAAGTCGGGCGATACTCTTACTTCACACTCCGGACATGACTTGTATACGAACTTGCAAGAAAGTTCGCTTTATCAATTTGTTCGAACGCCGACACGTGGTAATAACGTTCTTGACATTGTACTTGCAACAAAAGAAGAATTAATAGAGAACTTGAATGTTGGTGATGAATTCAGTAACAGCGACCATCGTACGATAACTTTCACTTTAAAGTTTACTAGTAACGAACCAAATAGTAGCATCGAAAAAGTCCCTAATTTCAAGAAAGCAAACTTTCATAAACTTAGAGCTATGTTTAAAGAAACTGACTGGAGCTTTTTAATTAACAATAACGACATAAATACATCTTGGAAGTTATTCGAAACCACTTACCTAAAAGCAGTGCAAGACTGCATACCATCGAAAATATGGCATCCAGGCCATAATAATAAGCCCAAATGGTGGAATAAAGATATTTCAAACTGCCTGCTTGCTAAGAAAATTGCTAATGATAAATTAAAATCCTCACAAAATGACGAAGAACGGGTGAAATTTGTAAAGCTACGATGCAAAGCCAAAAAGTTAATTAAGCAAAGTAAAAAGACCCTAGAGTTACATATTACGAATCAAAGTAAAACAAACCCGAAAGAATTCTATAGTTATATCAGAAAGAAAAAAGTAGTTACTTCAACTGTTGGACAGTTAGTCGATGAAAATGGAGAATACACCAAAGACGAAGTACAAATGAGTAATGCCCTCAATACCTTCTTTGCATCAGTTTTTACAACAGAAGACCTCAGTGATATCCCTACACCATCGCTGATTCAAATTGATAATTCAGATGTTCTAAGCAATATCACTGTTACAGAGAGAGAAGTATTGAATTGTTTAGATAAACTCAAGGTAAATAAAACGCCTGGACCTGATACAATCTCGCCTAGAGGTCTAAAGGAAGCTAAGGATGAGCTCTCCAAACCACTGACATTACTATTCAATAAATCCTTGCAGTCTGGAACTATGCCTGATCAGTGGAAGCTAGCCAACGTAACACCGATATTCAAAAAAGGCAGCAAATCCCTACCCAGTAACTATCGTCCAATTAGCTTAACCTCAGTTGTATGTAAAATGCTAGAAACGGTCATAAGAGACAGACTCGTAAATCACTTAGAGGAAAATAAAATACTTAAAGATACTCAACACGGCTTTCGTAAAAAACGTTCCTGTTTAAGGGGAGATTCCCACTTGGGGGATTTTTTTCTTGGCTCCTTTCTCCCTCATGTTTTGCCCCATTGATTTTCGAATTTTAAGACGTTCGCCCAATTATTTTGACGATTTTAAGAACTTTCGACACATTTTTGTCATTTAAGACCTTTCGTGCCATTTAAGTGTCGATTTTATCCTGGCGAGCGATAGCGAGCCTGTAATTTAAGAGGAACCGGCTTTCAGCCGGGACATTTTTCTACCGAAAAATTTACAAATACATCTTGAAAGGGGCTCAAGGGGGTGTAATATTAAGCTTGGTGAATATCTAGTGACTAAACTAAAATCCTCCCCTTAACAAACCTCTTAGACTTCTTCCACGATATCCTCAACCTCTATGATGAGAGTAAAGCTGTAGATATTATATACCTTGATTTTCAATAGGCCTTTGACAAAGTTCCCCACAAACGTTTACTGCTAAAACTAAAAGCGCATGGAATACAAGATGGTGTATTGAAATTGATAGAAAATTGGCTCAGCGACAGAAAGCAAAGAGTAGTCATAAACGGTAAGGCATCTAAATGGACCAATGAAAGTAGCGGGGTACCCCAGGGATCGGTACTAGGACCAATTCTCTTTTCTAATTTACATCAACGACATAGATGAGGGTCTCACCTGTACAATCTCAAAATTTGCTGACGATACAAAAATTGCAAATAGCGTACTCTCAATAGAACAAGTTGACGATATGCAACACAATCTAGATAAATTGTCATGTTGGGCCCAAATTTGGCAAATGAGTTTCAATGCGGATAAATGTAAAGTACTACATATCGGACACCTAAATGAGAAAGCAAACTATTCGATGAATGGCACTCAGCTTAAGAATGTAAACAGAGAAACCGATCTGGGAGTAACAACATCGAGTAACCTAAAACCGAGTCAACAATGTTCAGAAGTTGTTAAGAAGGCAAACAAAATAATTGGCTTTATAGGCAGGTCATTTGAGCATAAATCCAAAAAAGTTATCCTAACCCTTTCCACAAACTTACAATCTACAAATGTTTAAATCCAGTTGTTACAAACATTTTATGAATGGAGGATACCTTTAGGCACATGGACCTTTTTGTTTTATCTGTGTTTTTCCTTCCTCCGTTCAGTCTCTTTAAAAAAAAAAAAAAAAAAAAAAATCCTTAGTCCGCCCTCTTCTGGAATACTGCGTTCAATCCTGGTGCCCTTATTACCAAAAAGATATAAACAAGCTAGAACGAGTTCAACGTAGAGTTACCAAAATGATACCTAGCCTAAAGAACAAACCATATGAATAGCATCTTAGAGAATTAAATCTATTACCTTTAACCCAGCGCAGATTAAGAGGTGACTTAATTCAAGTGTTCAAAATCATCAAAGGCATCGACAATATGAACTGTAGTAAGTACTTCACTATCGACCAATCTAATTACACGCGGGGAAACGGTTGCAAAATTATTGGTAAATCTTTTAACTCACACGAATCTAAGAATTTCTTCTTCAATCGAGTTGTCAACTTGTGGAATGGGCTTCCCCGAGACGTTATAGACTGCAGCACCGTTGACTCATTTAAACTCCGCCTAGACAAATATCTCGCATCAAACCCGCGACTGACTGCGTTTGTAAATGAATAACTTTATTTTATCCCCCCCTCAGTTACTAACCCATATGTCCCCTACTAACTTCCTAATCCTGCCACGGACATTAGTTCCAGGGCAGTAGTTCCCTTTCCAATGTTCCCTTACCCACTCTAAACCACTGTTTGGACACTTGATCCTCAGTGTTGATCCTGTGTGTTTTGGAGGACAAGCAGCCTAGAAGGGTCACTAGATCTTTTGATGCTTGATTTCCTTTGTACTCCTTTGTACTCCTTATGTACCCCACTTCCCCCATTCGTTTCCAGAGAAAATAGTTGTGATACCAGCAGCATTTCTTATTTTATCCTCTCTTATTCCAATTCCTTCCTTACTCGTGTTGTCTTCTCTCGTATTTCCTTTCTCCATCTTTTTAATTTGCGTTCCCCGTTTATCATGTGTTTGTCCTGCTTCCTTCATTTCTCCACTTTCTTCTCTCTTCCGTTGTTCTTCCCTCATTCGTTCCAGTCGTGATGTTTGGCAGCCTTTTATGATTCAACAAGATGCTTCGGCTTCATTGCCGGTTGTGCCCTCTCTCTCTCTCTCTCTCTCTCATCTCTCCTCTCGTCATCTCTGTCGTCATCGCGCCTCTCTCTCCCCTCTCTCACGCTTAAACCCCAATACCGGGGCCCCCACTCCACATGCAGTCCCCCACACCCGCCTACCACACCCACGTCCTCCTCTCCACGTCTCTCTCATCTCTCGCATCTGCCTCTCTCTCTCATCTCGCATCGCTCATCTCTCGTCTCCCCACTCTCTCGTCCTCTCCTCGTCCTACCTCTCTCTCCTCTCTCCCTGTGGGTCCTCTACCTCTCTGGCTCTCTCTCTCTCTTCTATTCTCTCTCATCTCGATCGCTATCAACTCTCGTCCTCTCTACCCTCTCTTCTGCTCCGCTCGATCCTCCTCCTCGTCTCTCTCTCCTCTCTCTCCCTCTCCTCCTTGCCTCCTCTCCTCGCTCTCTCTCCTGCCCCCTCCTCTACTCATCTCCTCACGCTCCTCTCATCTCCCTCTCGTCTCTCGCATCTCTCTCCTCTTTCTCTCTCCTCGTCTCGCGCTCTCTCTCTTCCCTCTCTTCCCTCTCTCGTCTCCTCTCACAATATCTCACCACTCTCTACCTTCCTCTCTCTCCTCGTCCTCCTAACTCTCATCCGTATCGCTCCATCTCTCAAGTCTCTATCTCTCTCGCTCCGTTTCTCCCTCTCATCTCAACTCCAATTCCACTCACATCCGCATTCTCCTCAGCCCTCTCGCTCCTCCGCATTACTCGCTCCATCTCCTCTCTCTCTCTCTCTCTCGCTGCATTACTCTTCCTTTCACTGTCCCTTACTCTCGGGTTAGCTATATCTACTAGACTTAAGTACTGACCACCTCGCTGGGATCGTAAGGTCTGTGTGGTCAGTGCATCTATGTAAATATATGTAAATGTATCTCTCCATCTCTATTTTACTCCTTCCCTTTATCCTTGGGCCGATCTCTATCTCTCATCCTAATTGGGTCGTCCGCTGGTAAGTTAGTCGGGATACCAGCAGCATTTCCACTTGTTTCTCCCATCCAACCCATTCACTCCCATTTTCTTTCCAACCACTATATATGACTTACCACCGTCTCTTCCTTTTAAGCCTTATCTTTTTAATATGTCCTGAAATTTCACTAAACACAGTATCAATGCAGGGTGTCAAACCTGAGCAATGTTGTTTGAGCACCTATACGAATTATAGGAGAAATACACGACACATAACATGGAATAGTATTGTTATGGCCAATTGTACCAATTCGCAAAGACATAATTTGGACGATAATATTAGTTTCCTTCTAACCCTATTCCTGTGCTCATATCCAAGTGGAATCAGGCTCTCGATTCCCATATATATATATGACAAGACCTTGTTTAGGTAAGGCTCCTTAAAGGGAGATTGTCCATTTGAGGATTTTTTTTTTCCTGGGACTCCGTTCTCCTCATGTGTAGCCCTCAATGCTTTTGAGATTTTAAGACGTTCGTCCCATTAGTTTATAGCGAGTTTAAAGCCTTTCGCCCTATTTCTGTCAATTTAAGACTTTTCGTGCCATTTAAGTGTATATGGCGATTTTTTCCTGGCGAGCGATAGCGAGCCTGTAATTTTAGGAGAAATCGGCCTTCGGCCGAGAATTTTTTCTGCCGAAAAGTATTCAAATTTATCTTGAAGGAGGGTCTAGGGGGTTGTTTCTTTAAGCTTGGTGAGGTATATCTTGGCACAACGTAGCGCAAACACTCCCTTCGCACCCCCCCAACTAAAGCCGGTATCACATGAGTTTTTAGTCAACATTCTATGATTTTTTTTTTTTTTCTGGCAACATTTTTGGAATATTTTGCACTGGTATGGGAAACTTGGCTGATGATATATAAATTTAGGTGGCAGAAATGTTTTGAATGTTGACCTCATAAACTGCCAGAAAACCCAGTAGGGTGTACGAATAAATGTTGAGGGAAAAAGCGCTGGTGTGATACCAGCTTAACTTTGCTTACCATACCCATCTCTACCTGTTCCTTTTGTCTTCTTCTTCCTCTTCTTCTTCCTTACCTCCCCCTCTTCTCTCCTTCGTTTCCAGATACAGTTATAATACCATCAGCAATTTCTCTCTTCTCTCTTCGTCCCTCCTCCTCTTTCTAAACCGCTTCATCCCCTCCTTCTTCCCCTTCCTTTCTTCCCTCCTTCGTTCCCAGATACATAGTCCTTCCTGGCCCTTATGAATTATGTGCAAATTCATTCACCTAATTGTTTACTCTCTTTTCTTTCTCTTCTTCATTCCCCTACTTCAGCTCTTTCTTCATTCCCCTACTTCATCTATTTCTTCATTCCCCTACTTCATCTATTTCTTCTCTTCCTCTTTTTCATTCCCCTACTTCACCTCCTTCTTCTTCTTCCCCTCTTCTTTCACAGAGACATCGTTGTAATATCATCAGCATTTCAGCCCCTTGGGAGTATACCTTAGCCCTGGCCCCTGTGGACTATGTTATTTGTCCTTTCACCAGCGCTCTTTCGTTTTCCTCATTTGCTCTACCGCTCTCCTCTCTGTCTCCTCTGTTCTCCCCTTCGTTGCCAGGATACATAATGATATACAGTAATACCTGGAGTATTTCAGATCCTGGAGTATTTCAGATCCTGGAGTACTTTAGCATCATTCCCTATTGGCCCCTGTTAACTGCCCCCCTCCCAACGCCCCTTCTAGTGTTATTATCTTCCTCTTTCTCTTCTTCTTCTTTATCGTGTAATTTTCCTACTATCGGTTATCAATTACCTCTCTTCCTCCCTTCGTTCCCCGAGACATAGTTATAATACCATCAGCATTTCGCCGCTTGGGAGTACCTTAGCGCCATTCCATCCTGGCCCCTGTGAACTATTTGTTTTTGTTCTCCTTCCAACGCTAATCCCTCCTCGTCAGCGTTCTCTTCTCTTCCTTCTTCTTCTACTTCCTCGTCTCTTCTTTCTTCTGTCCTACTTCATCTCCTCCCTCTCCTATCCTTAATTTCCTCCATCTTCTCCTCTACCTCTCTTCCCTCCCTTCGTTCCCAAATCAATATAGTTATAATACTGTCAGCATTTCGCCGCTTTGGAGAATCTTAGCGTCATCCCCTCCCTCCTGTCCCCTGTGAACTATGTGTTTTTGTTCTCCTCCCAGCACTAATTCTTCTTCGTCATTTTCTTCTTCTTTCTTTTCTTATACTTCCTCTTCTCCTTCTTCTACCCTTCATCTCATCCTTCTACCCCTTTTTTCTCTTCTTCCTCCCTTCAATCCCAGAGACATAGATATAATACCGTCAGCATTTCGATTCTCTGGAGTACCTTAGTGTTATTCCTTCCCTCCTGGCCCCTGTGAACTATGTGTTTTTGTTCTCCTCCCAGCACTAATTCTGCTTTCGCTTATCTTTATTCTCCTCTTTCTCCTCTTCTACTTCCTCTTCTCCTTCTTCTACCCTTATATCCATTTTTATATTCCCCTTCTGTTCTTATCCCCTTCGTTCCCAGAGCCATAGTTATAATATCACTAACATTTCAGCCCTTGAAGTATATTACCGTCATTCCTTTATCTTTTTGCCAATTAACCAGCACTCCGTCAACCTTCTTTTTTTCTTCTCTTCTGCTTCCTCTTCTTACTTCCTCTTCTCCTTCGTCTTCTTCTCCTCCCTCCCCCCCCAACCCCCCCCCCCCTCTCCTTTTTCCCAGAGACATAGATATTAATACACCATGATTTTACACCCATTGGAATACTTAAGCGTCATTCCCTCCTGGCTCCTGTGAACTGGATGTCTCTTCTATCTATCTATCTATTGCCGGACGCCTTAATCCCCATACGAGGGTCGCCATACACAGAATGCCCCAAAGCGAACCTATTCCCTGTCGAGCGGAACAACCCGAGCCAAGTGTAGTGAATCATGACTTACAGGATTGACCACTCAATTTAGGATCCGCCCAACTGCGAGGCCCTCTGTGTATCTAGGATGTCTCTTCATTCTCCTAATGATATTAGATTGTAATATCCTCATATGCATTCTCCTACTTCTTCTCTTACTTCTGTTTCTTCTACTATTTCTTCCTTTATCTTCACTCCGTCGTTACCAGAAACATAGTTTCCATCCCACCCCTTGGAGGAACTTAGTCAATCCCTCCGGGCCCCTGTGAAATATGTGTCTTTGTTCTCATACCAGCACTCTCCTTTCTCTTCATTCTCCTATTTTTTCCCTTTCCTTCTTCTTCCTCTTTCTCAATAATTGTTATCATATTTCCCCCGTAGTTCCTAGAAAGCAATAATCCCACATATTGCAGTACCTTACAGTCATTCCATCCTGGCCCCTGTGAACTATGTGTTTTTGTTTTAATCACAAAACAATTATTATAATTCTGCTTTTCTTCATTCAAATCTTTTACTCTTCTACTTCCTCTTCTCCTCCTTCTCCTTCTCCTTCTTCATACTCCCTCCTTCATTCCCAGAAACCTAGTTATAAGACTCAGCCATTGGAGTTACTATAGCGTCGTTCCATCCTGGCCCCTGTGAACTAATGTGTTTTTGTCTCTCCTTTCCAGCACTCCCCTTTTCTATTAAGTCAAATAATTATTTTGTTGTATTCTTCTTCCTCCTCGTCATTCACCTCCCTTCTCCTTCTTATTCTCTTCCCTCCTTCGTTCCCAGAGGACATAGTTAACAATACCACCAGCATTTCAACCTTTGGAGAATTATTTTTTTAGCTTCATTCTATCCTGGCCTCTGGGATATGTATCTTCATTATCCTGTTTCTAGTCCTTTCTAAATCCTTCTCTTCATTCCCTTCCTTCTCCTTATTATTATTCTATCTTCCTTCGTTACCAGAAACATAGTTACTATAACAGCCATGGGGCTAGTAGTCAATCTCTCCTGGCCTCCTGTGAACGATGGGTGTTTGTCCTCCCCTCCAGCAATCCTTGTTGGGAAGGGAATGGCATGGAATTTAAGATATTGAATAGGAATTAAGGAAAGTTTTTACATTCTGAAATTGCACTGAATGTACCTTGCATTTTCTCCGTATACCCGGAACTAAGAAACGTGATAACGTGTTCAAAACAACTTATATAAAGCTGTAAACGGATGGCGCAAACCTACAAGCTCTATTGTTTCTATAGTTGTTAGCCCCCCGATGAGCTTACTACTTTTTTGTACACTAAATGATCAAATCTCTTCAGCCATATCATTGAAAGCACAGTGAATTTTGCAATCTTTACA
>CM064573.1:59388469-59402527 GCA_032716605.1 Paralithodes platypus | reverse complement strand
CCATCTCTATTTTACTCCTCCTTTCATCCTTGTCTCTATCTCTCCTCCCTCATTCGTTCCCTGGTAAAAGTAGTGTCGTCTGATACCAGATAAAATTCCTTTCATCCTTGTCTCTATCTCTCCTCCCTCATTCGTTCCCTGGTAAGTTAGTCGTGATACCAGCAGCATTTCACGTGTTCATCCCATCCCATTCATCCCATTGTACTTTCCAACCACTATATATGCTTACCACGTCTCTTCCTTTTAAGCCTTATCTTTTTAATATGTCCTGAAATTTCACTAAACACAGTATCAATGCAGGGTGTCAAACCTGAGCAATGTTGTTTGAGCACCTATACGAATATAAGGAGAAATACACGACACACAACATGGAATAGTATTGTTATGGCCAATGTACCAATTCCAAAGACATAATTTGAACTATAATATTATTTTCCTTCTAACCCTATTCCTTTGCTCATATCCAAGTGGATCAGGCTTCGATTCCCATATATATATATGACAAGACCTTTTTAGGTCTCTTAAAGGGAGATTTCCATTTGAGGATTTTTTTCTGGACTCCTTTCTCCCTCATGTGTAGCCTCAATGCTTTTGAGATTTTAAGACGTTCGTCCCATTAGTTTAGCGAGTTTAAAGCCTTTCGCCCTATTTCTGTCAATTTAAGACTTTTCGTGCCATTTAAGTGTAGATTTTTTCCTGGCGAGCGATAGCGAGCCTGTAATTTTAGGAGCAATCGGCCTTCGGCCGAGAATTTTTTCTGCCGAAAAGTATTCAAATTTATCTTGAAGGGGGGTCTAGGGGGTTGTTTCTTTAAGCTTGGTGAAGGTATATCTTGGCACAACGTAGCGCAAACACTCCCTTCGCATCCCCCCAACTAAAGCCGGTATCACATGAGTTTTTAGTCAACATTCTATGATTTTTTTTTTTTTCTGGCAACATTTTTGGAATATTTTGCACTGGTATGAGAAACTTGGCTGATGATATATAAATTTAGGTGGCAGAAATGTTTTGAATGTTGACCTCATAAACTGCCAGACCAGTGTTTACGATAAATGTTGAGGGAAAAAGCGCTGGTGTGATACCAGCTTAACTTTGCTTACCATACCCATCTCTACCCGTTCCTTTTGTCTTCTTCTTCTTCCTCTTCTTCTTCCTTACCTCCCCCTCTTCTCTCTTTCGTTTCCAGATACAGTTATAATACCATCAGCAATTTCTTCTTCTTCTTCTTCCCCTCCTCCTTCTTCTACCCTTCATCCCCTCCTTCTTCCCCTTCCTTTCTTCCCTCCTTCGTTCCCAGATACATAGTCCTGCCTGGCCCTTATGAATTATGTGCAAATTCATTCACCTAATTGTTTACTCTCTTTTCTTTCTCTTCTTCATTCCCTTTTCTTTCTCTTCTTCATTCCCCTACTTCAGCTCTTTCTTCATTCCCCTACTTCATCTATTTCTTCATTCCCCTACTTCATCTATTTCTTCTCTTCCTCTTTTTCATTCCCCTACTTCACCTCCTTCTTCTTCTTCCCCTCTTCTTTCACAGAGACATCGTTGTAATATCATCAGCATTTCAGCCCCTTGGGAGTATACCTTAGCTCTGGCCCCTGTGGACTATGTTATTTGTCCTTTCACCAGCGCTCTTTCTTTCTCATTTTCTACTTCCTCTTCTCCTCCTTCTCCTCTGTTCTCCCCTTCGTTGCCAGGATACATAATGATATACAGTAATACCTGGAGTATTTCAGATCCTGGAGTATTTCAGATCCTGGAGTACTTTAGCATCATTCCCTATTGGCCCCTGTTAACTGCCCCCCTCCCAACGACCCTTCTAGTGTTATTATTTTCCTCTTTCTCTTCTTCTTCTTATCTGTATTTTCCTACTTATCGTTCTCATCTACCTCTCTTCCTCCCTTCGTTCCCCGAGACATAGTTATAATACCATCAGCATTTCGCCGCTTGGGAGTACCTTAGCGCCATTCCATCCTGGCCCCTGTGAACTATTTGTTTTTGTTCTCCTTCCAACGCTAATCCCTCCTCGTCAGCGTTCTCTTCTCTTCCTTCTTCTTCTACTTCCTCGTCTCTTCTTTCTTCTGTCCTACTTCATCTCCTCCCTCTCCTATCCTTAATTTCCTCCATCTTCTCCTCTACCTCTCTTCCCTCCCTTCGTTCCCAAATCAATATAGTTATAATACTGTCAGCATTTCGCCGCTTTGGAGAATCTTAGCGTCATCCCCTCCCTCCTGTCCCCTGTGAACTATGTGTTTTTGTTCTCCTCCCAGCACTAATTCTTCTTCGTCATTTCTCTCTTCTTTCTTTTCTTATACTTCCTCTTCTCCTTCTTCTACCCTTCATCTCATCCTTCTACCCCTTTTTTCTCTTCTTCCTCCCTTCAAGCCAGAGACTATATACCGTCAGCATTTCGATTCTCTGGAGTACCTTAGTGTTATTCCTTCCCTCCTGGCCCCTGTGAACTATGTGTTTTTGTTCTCCTCCCAGCACTAATTCTGCTTTCGCTTATCTTTATTCTCCTCTTTCTCCTCTTCTACTTCCTCTTCTCCTTCTTCTACCCTTATATCCATTTTTATATTCCCCTTCTGTTCTTATCCCCTTCGTTCCCAGAGCCATAGTTATAATATCACTAACATTTCAGCCCTTGAAGTATATTACCGTCATTCCTTCTTTTTTGCCAATTCACCAGCACTCCGTCAACCTCTTTTCTTTCTTCTCTTCTGCTTCCTCTTCTACTTCCTCTTCTCCTTCGTCTTCTGCTCCTCTCTCCCTCCCCCCCCCCCTCTCTTGTCCCCAGAGACATAGATATAATACCACCATGATTTCACACCCATTGGAATACTTAAGCGTCATTCCCTCCTGGCTCCTGTGAACTGGATGTCTCTTCTATCTATCTATCTATTGCCGGACGCCTTACTCCCCTTACGAGGGTCGCCATACACAGAATGCCCCCAAGCGAACCTATTCCCTGTGAGAGGAACAACCCGAGCCAGTTTAGTGAATGACTTACAGGATTGACCACTCAATTTAGGATCCGTCCAACTCCGAGGCCCTCTGTGTATCTTGGATGTCTCTTCATTCTCCTAATGATATTAGTTTGTATTATCCTCCTATGCATTCTCCTACTTCTTCTCTTCCTTCTGTTCATTCTACTATTTCTTCCTTTTCTTCCCTCCTTCGTTCCCAGAAACATAGTTACAATCCCACCCCTTGGAGTAACTTAGTCACTCCCTCCTGGGCCCTGTGAACTATGTGTCTTTGTTCTCCTACCAGCACTCTCCTTTTCTCTTCATTCTCCTATTTTTTCCCTTTCCTTTCTTCTTCCTCTTCTCCTAATTGTTCTCCTCTTTCCCCCTTAGTTCCTAGAAAGCAATAATCCCACATCTTGCAGTACCTTACAGTCATTCCCTCCTGGCCCCTGTGAACTATGTGTTTTTGTTTTCCTCCCAACACTTATTCTACTTCTGCTTTTCTTCATTCACATCTTTCTACTCTTCTACTTCCTCTTCTCCTCCTTCTCCTTCTCCTTCTTCATACTCCCTCCTTCATTCCCAGAAACATAGTTATAATATCAGCCATTGGAGTACTATAGCGTCGTTCCATCCTGGCCCCTGTGAACTATGTGTTTTTGTCCTCCTTCCAGCACTCCCCCTTTTCTCTTAATTCACATAATTCTTTTGTTTTATTCTCTTCCTCCTCTTCATTCCCCTCCTTCTCCTTCTTCTTCTCTTCCCTCCTTCGTTCCCAGAGACATAGTTAACATATCACCAGCATTTCACCCCTTGGAGAATATTAGCTTCATTCTATCCTGGCCTCTGTGATATGTCTCTTCATTCTCCTGTTTTCTTCCTTCTAATCCTTCTCTTCATTCCCTTCCTTCTCCTTCTTATTATTCTATCCTCCTTCGTTCCCAGAAACATAGTTATAATACCAGCCCTTGGAGTAACTTAGTCAATCTCTCCTGGCCTCCTGTGAACGATGTGTTTTTGTCCTCCCTCCAGCACTCCTTGGTGGGAAGGGAATGGCCTGGACTTTAAGATATTGAATAGGAATTAAAGTTTTGACATTCTGAAATTGCACTGAATGTACCTTGCATTTCTCGTATACCCGGAACTAAGAAACGTGATACGTGTTCAAAACAACTTATCTAAATCTGTAACGGATGCGCAAACATTACAAGTCTATTGTTTCTATAGTTTGTTAGCGATGAACTTACTACTTTTTTGTACAATAAATGATCAAATCTCTTCAGCCATATCATTAAAGCACAGTGAATTTTGCAATCTTTACATCCCCGCCTCTCTCTCTCTCTCTCTCTCTTTGTCTGTCTCTCTGTCTCTCACTCACTCACTCTCACTCACACTCTCTCTCGCTCTCTCGGGAATGAAGGTCAGCCGGGTATATTGGCCAGGAATTGATGATAACATCTGGGTGGTGTACAGTCACGGAGCACAATCTTCCTACGCCTCTCCTTAAGGGGGATAGTCGTTTTTTTTCTGGACCCCCCTTCTCCCTCATGTTTAGTACCATTAGGCCGAGTTATCAGATTTTAAGACGTTCGGCCCATTAGTTTGGCGAATTTAAGACCTTCACCCAATTTATTTGTCAATATTCGGACATTTCGTGCCATTTAGGTGTATATTTTTTTCCTGGCGAGCGATAGCGAGCCCGTAATTTTATGAGGAATCGGCCTTCGGCCGGGATATTTTTCTACCGACTTTGTTTTTATAAATGTATCTCAAAGGGGGGGAGGTCTAGGGGGTGATAGTAATAGCTGGATGGAGGTCTAGAGAGGAAACATATATATATGTATATATATATATATATATATATATATATATATATATATATATATAGAGAGAGAGAGAGAGAGAGAGAGAGAGAGAGATAAGAGGAGAGAGAGAGAGAGAGAGAGAGGAAGCGAAGAGAAGAGAAGAGAAGAGAAGAGAAGAGAAGAGAAGAGAAGAGAAGCGAAGAGAAGAGAAGAGGAGAGAAGAGGAGAAGAGAGAGAGCGAGAGCGAGAGCGAGAGAGAGAGAGAGAGAGAGAGAGGAGAGAGAGAGAGAGAGAGACCAAATAATAAACCTTACCTCCTTTAATTCGCCCGAGTCACTTTTTATACACAGATAAAGAGGTCCTCTACTATAACCCCTTCTGTACCAGCGACGTATTTTTTATTTGATTTCAGCTACATTTAGACGATTTTATGAAGCTTAGGAAGGATATGTGGTAGCTAAAAGGATTAATTGAGATAGTTTGTAGCCTTTTCATGATAGACGTCCTTCCTAAGCTAAATATATTTTTCTAAATGTAACTGAAATCAAATATAAAATATGTCGCCGGTAAAGAAGGAGTTAACGGCTACATAACTATACCCTATTCCAAGAAAGTAGGCCAAAACTCTTAAACACTAAGCTCTATAACTCACAAACGGCTAGAGTAATCGATCTAATATTTCTACCATTTGTGAAGAAGGGTTAACAAGGGAATAGGTGTCAAAATTGACCGCCTATTTGTTTTAGCCCTTTTTTAGTTACAGAGGTAATGGTTAACGATTCTGGCCTACCTATCTATACTTGGGTATAGCAGCACTATTGCAAACGTTTGCACTATTGCAAACGTTTTATTGTAATGCAGTTTAATATCAGTGAATGGCCTAGTGTAGTCAAATTAACTGAGTCGGATGAACCCCAAGTTAAGTGGTCAATCATTAAGTCCCTAAGGGGGGATAGCTGTTTTTCTGCCCCCCCCCCACCCCCACCCCCTACCCCCTTCTCCTTCACGTTTAGTCCCATTACTTTTCAGATTTTAAGATGTTCGGCCCACTAGTTTGGCGATTTTAAGACCTTTCACCCCATTTATTTGTCAATATTAAGACCTTTCGTGCCATTTAGGGATCGAAATTTGCCTGGCGAGCGATAGCGAGCCTGTATTTTAGGAGCTTGATGGAGCTCTAGGGAGGAAACTAAAAATAAATATATAAATAAAACTACCAATAAATAAATCCTTCCCCCTTACACAAACTGGCAAGGGTTGTCCTACTGACAGGGGACAGGCCCGCCGCTTGGAGGCATTGTGTGTATGGCCACCCTCATAAAGGGGCGTAAGGCGTCCGGCAACAGACAGGTACAATTATTCCCCCCCCCCACCCACAAAACTCACACACACAGTGACTTGAAGTTAATAAAGTGATTTGAGTTTTGTTATTGTCACCATTCCTCGCGCCTGCACAACCTGTTCCGGTAAGTTTGGCCCTACCATGTTTGCCTGCCCCGAGGTTCATGTCTGCCGATTCTGCCAGCTCCGAGAAGATTTGGCAGCTAAACTGGATGAAGCTAACGTCAGGATTAACGCCCTCACCAAGAAGCTGGAAACACTCCAAGAATTTGTAACGCTTAACGTAGGAGTATCATCAAATGAAGCAATTTCTACCACCGCAGCATCTTCCAACAGCCCTACGCCTGATATAGCGGTACCAGCTTCAGCAATACGTCAGGAAAATTCAAGTAATGACTCTGCTCTCCCTCAGGACAACTTCCGCGTTGTGAGAAACAACGTTCACCCTATTGCAAGGAAGATCATCACCGAAACCATGTGCCAGAACCATTACCAGATTCTTGCGGACTTAGACGAAGAAGAAGAAATAGAAGAAATTCGGCTCGTAGGAGATTCCATGGTTTGTGGAAAAATTACCGAGTTCTGCGCCAGGGCACCCAGGACCAGGAAGCGCTTCTGTATTCCTGGCGGCGGTGTGGACGACGTTGCAGCTGCAGTCAACGAAGTTTCGAAGTCAGCCCCCTCACGCACAATGTACATCATTCATGTTGGATCTAATGATGTGCAGCGGACTCGATCGGAGGACCTTATGCTCAAGTACTGGAAGCTGATTCAGACGTATAAGGAAAACTCACATAGAGTCATCATATCAGGGATCGTTCCCAGGATCAGTGTCAAGAACAGATTCTTCAATATGGCCACTAGTATAAATCGTCGACTGGCTGAACTCTGCAGGGAGGAAAACATTGGATTCATCAATACCTGGGATGACTTCTACCGTGAAGATCATCTGTTTGTAGTGGATGGAGTTAATCTAAACCAGGTGGGAGCAGCAAGATTTGCCGCCTGCTTCACAATGCACTAAAGGATTTTCGAAAACGAAGCAGAGCCAACCAAGGACCACCAGGGACGAGGATCGAGGCCCAAGGACCACCAGGGACGAGGATCGAGGACCGTGGACCACTAGCGACGATGATGGAGGACCGAGGACTACCAGGGACAACGATCGAGGACCGATCAGAGATGATGAGAGAGGACAGCGAGGACCGAGGACCACCAAGGATGATGATGATCGAGGACAGCGAGGACCGAGGAGAACCAGGGACGAGGATCGAGGAGAGCGAGGACCAAGGACAGACAGGTACATAAATGAAGATCCGACCAGAACCAAGAATTTTGTTAAAGAACGTTCCCTGAATTCTAAATCTACAACATTAAAGGTTTTCTATGCAAACGCTCGTAGCATATGCAATAAATTTTCAGATTTAGAGGAAATAGTGTTTACAGAAAATTACGATGTTATTGGCATAACAGAATCTTGGCTCAATAGGGAAGACAGACTTTTTAGCAGAGTATTCACTTCCCGGTTATGTAATGTTTGAGAAAAGCCGAATAAATAAAAATGGTGGTGGCGTTTTACTTTATATCAAAGAAAGTCTTAACCCGACCCTCTTGTCAAAACCTCAAATTGTGAACGTCGACACATCTTTGTGCTAATAAAGAATAATAAAGGTACAAAAATAATATGTGCATTAATATACAGACCTCCAGCTCAATCAGTACAAACTGACCGAGAAATTTATGAGCAAATTGCAGACGTAAGTAACTCGGAAGATACCGTATTTTTTGGTGACTTCAATTTACCTGTGACCAAGTGGGCATATAGTATTACTTCACACTCTGGACAAGACCTGTATGCAAACTTGCAAGAGAGTTCGCTATATCAATTTGTTAGATCTCCAAACCCTTGGAAATAACGTCCTTGACCTTGCACTTTCAACAAAAGAAGAATTGATAGAGAATTCGAATGTCGGTGATGAATTTAGTAACAATGACCATCGTACGATAACTTTCAGCTTAAATTTTACTAATAACGAACCAAATAGCAGCATCCAGAAAGTCCCTAATTTCAAAAAAGCAAACTTTCCTAAACTTAGAGCTATGTTTAAAGAAACTGACTGGAGCATTCTAATTAACAATAACGACATAATACATCTTGGGAAGTATTCGAAACCACTTACCTAAAAGCAGTGCAAGACTGCATACCATCTAAAATACGGCGTACAGACCATAATAATAAGCCCAAATGGTGGAATAAATATATTTCAAACTGTCTGCTTGCTAAAAAGTTTGCTAATGATAGATTAACATCCTCACAAAATGACGAAGAACGGGTGAAATTTGTAGAACTACGATGCAAAGCCAAAAAGTTAAATAAGCAAAGTAAAAAGACCCTGGAGTTACATGTTGCGAATCAAAGTAAAACAGACCCGAAAGAATTCTATAGTTATATCAGAAAGAAAAAAGTAGTTACTTCAACTGTTTGACCGTTAGTCGATGAAAATGGAGAATACACCAAAGATGAAGTACAAATGAGTAATGCCCTCAATACCTTCTTTGCATCAGTTTTTACAACAGAAGACCTCTGTGATATCCCTACACCATCGCCAATTCAGATTGATAATTCAGGTGTTCTAAGCAATATCATCGTTAGAGAGAGAGAAGTATTGAATTGTTTAGAGAAACTCAAGGTAAATAAAACGCCTGGGCCTGATACAATCTCGCCTAGAGTTCTAAAGGAAGCTAAGGATGAGCTCTCCAAACTACTGACATTACTATTCAATAAATCCTTGCAGTCTGGAACTATGCCTGATCAGTGGAAGATAGACAACGTAACACCGATATTCAAAAAAGGCAGCAAATCCCTACCCAGTAACTATCGTCCAATTTGCTTAATCTCAGTTGTATGTAAAATGCTAAAAACACTCATAAGAGACAAACTCGTAAATCACTTAGAGGAAAACAACATACTTAAAGATACTCAACACGGCTTTCGTAAAAAACGTTCCTGTTTAACAAACCTCTTAGACTTCTTCCACGATATCCTCAATCTCTACGATGAGAGTAAAGCTGTAGATATTATATACCTTGATTTTCAAAAGGCCTTTGACAAAGTTCCCCACAAACGTTTACTGTAAAACTAAAAGCGCATGGAATACAAGACGGTGTGTTGAAATGGATAGAAAATTGGCTCAGCGACAGAAAGCAAAGAGTAGTCATAAACGGTAAGGCATCTAAGTGGATCAATGTAAGTAGGGGTACTAGGACCAATTATCTTTCTAATTTACATCAACGACATAGATGAGGGTCTCACCTGTACAATCTAAAAATTTGCTGACGACACAAAAATTGCAAATAGGGTACTCTCAAAAGAACAAGTTGACGATATGCAACACAATCTAGATAAGTTGTCATGTTGGGCCCGAATTTGGCAAATGAGTTTCAATGCGGATAAACGTAAAGTACTACATATCGGATACCAAAATAAGAAAGCAAACTATTCGATGAATGGCACTCAGCTTAAGAATGTAAACAGAGAAACCGATCTGGGAGTAACAATATCAGTAACCTAAAACCGAGTCAACAATGTTCAGAAGTTGTTAAGAAGGCAAACAAAATAATTGGCTTTATAGGCAGGTCATTTGAGCATAAATCCAAAGAAGTTATCCTAACCCTATACAATTCCTTAGTCCGCCCTCTTCTGGAATACTGCGTTCAATCCTGGTGCCCCTATTACCAAAAAGATATAGACAAGCTAGAACGAGTTCAACGTAGAGTTACCAATATTATACCTAGCCTAAAGAACAAACCATACAAGGAGCGTCTTAGATAATTAAATCTTAAGAGGCGACTTAATTCAAGTGTTCAAAATCATCAACGGCATCGACAATATGAACTGTAGTAAGTACTTCACTATCAACCAATCTAATTACATGCGGGGAAACGGTTGCAAAATTATTGGTAAATCTTTTAACTCACACGAATCTAAGAATTTCTTCTTCAAGCGAGTTGTCAACTTGTGGAATGGGCTTCCCCGAGACGATATAGACTGCAGCAGCGTTGATTCATTTAAACTTCGCCTAGACAACTATCTCGCATCAAACCTGCGACTGACTGCGTTTGTAAATGAATAACTTTATTTTATCCCTCCCTCAGTTACTAACCCTTCTGTCCCCTACTAACTTCCTAATCCTGCCACGGACATTAGTTCCAGGGCAGTAGTTCCCTTTCCAATGTTCCCTTACCCACTCTAAACCACTGTTTGGACACTTGATCCTCAGTGTTTTGGAGGAAAAGCAGCTTAGAAGGGTCACTAGAACTGTTGTTGCTTGATTTCCTTTGTACTCCTTTGTACTTTGTACATAACCATGTGACGGTGTGTTTATCGGTACAAACGTTAATCATGCGTGCTTCCGAGTACATTTTTCGATTTCTAAACCTAAATAAAACTATTTAGATAAAACTTAACTTAACCTAACCTACTGACTTAATTTAACCAACTCAACCTACCTATCCTAAAGATGTGTGTACACTTAATATGTCGCTTTAAACTACATGTACCTGCAAATCTACATATTTAGTCAACTTTGTACCTTTTAAGCACACCACCGCTTGGTCACACACACACACACACACACACACACACACACACACACACACACACACACACACACACACACACACACACACACACAGCCCGTAGCCTAGTAGGTAGAGCTCTCGTCTCACACACGAGGGGTCGGGGGTTCAATCCCCGGCCGGGCGGAGACAAATTGGGCTTAGTCTCCTTTCATGTGTTAGCCTCAGTTCACCTAGCTGTAAATAGGTACCTGGAATAAGTGGACGACGTTGTGACGTCCCATCTGGGGTTGGCAAAAATGGTACAAGGCGAGATGGGTATCATATGGTTCACCTAAGCTGATGGCTACCTAAGCCTTCGGGCGAAACGGTACCGTCTATAGTGAGAATGGTACCATACAGATCCACCCTAAGCCTTCGTTTCCGATGTCGCCAATTGGCTAAAATACAGACTACACACACATCCACAGCCATTCCAACGATACATATAACACCTACACATATAGGAGGCGGGAAATAACGAGCATGCTCACTCCCGCAATACAACTAGAGTAAGTACAACTAGAGTAAGTACACACACACACACACACACACACACACACACACACACACACACACACACACACACACACACACACACACGCACGCACGCACGCACGCACGCACGCACGCACGCACGCACGCACGCACGCACGCACGCACGCACATCCACCGCCCACACACACACATACACACACTCACTGAAAACATGCTCTTATACACGTTAACGAATATCATTGCGTAACTGAACGAGAATGCATAATATGCTGCCAGAAGAATAAATATACTAATCATTACATACCTCTAAGTTTGGGCTGTAGTTGTGTCACGCATGTTGACGAGCGTAACCACTCTGAAATGGAAAGAATAAACACATTGATACTCTACAGACGAATCAATTAAATTCAGTATAGCGTTTTTAAACGTCTATATTCTATAGCTATCTATTAATCTATATACTCAGGTACGGTCGCGCTAATAAGTCATGTCTCATCTGTCATTACGTTTGGCTTCCTCTGTGTTGTATTAATGTCTGTCAGATGTTGAATAGGGTGGGTAAGTGTAGGAACATGTTTGTACATTTCACTCGATATGAAGAAATGAAGCTTAGATATTGCTGATACCAATTATTGATCAAAACATACTGGGTACCGAGACATCACTTATTAGCGCGATTGTACATACCCCATTATATATATATATATATATATATATATATATATATATATATATATATATATATATATAATTATACCGTATATATATATACCGGTATATATATATATATATATATATATTTTTTTTTTTTTTTTTTTTTTTTTTTACGCCCTCAGCACATCCAACCGACGATGTATTTCTAGTCATGTGACCCCCAGCATATTACCAGTGACCGTACTTATTAGATGTGCGTCAATTGCTCAACGAGACGTTTCTAGGCAGATGGATTGGGCGTGATGGGCCGATATTGTGGCCTCCTCGGTCTCCTGATGTTAACCCCTTGGATGTCTTCCTTTGGGGCTAAGTAAAAGATGAAGTCTACAAAACGCCTGTTCCAAACATCGAAATCCTTCGTGAACGGATAATGGAAGCCATACGTACGGTCACTGCTGATATGCTGGGAGTCACGTGGCAACAAATCGATCGTTGGTTGGATGTGCTGAGGGCCACAAAAGAAAGCCACATAGAAGTTTTATAAAAAAAAAAAAAAAAAAAATTATTGTATAATTCATTTAATTAAGGAAACTATTGTGTAACTCATATAATAAAACTATTGTGTACTCCATATTATGCACAACACAGCAGCATTCTATCCCTAACGGGTTTAGTTAAACAAATATTTAAAACCACTCAAGGATTTTACGAACCCCTTGTATATCAAATACTGGGACCCTAAACTCCTCCCCTTATTCCATTGATCCTACCTCTGGACCCCTACTATCTGCTTTAAGCCCTTATTCATTACCCCAGCCATATTACTTTTCCTCTAGGGCCACTGACCCTATCCCTAGACCCTCTATTATCTTCGCCATGGGCCACCTAAACTATAGCCTGTTCACTATATTTAGGCCAAAAATCAAGACCCCCCCCCCCACCTATATCACACACACACACACACACACACACACACACACACACACACACACACACACACACACACACACACACACACACACACACACACACACACACACACACACACACACACACACACACACACACACACACACACACACACACACTTCTGTAACTCAAAAAGCGCTAGAACAAATTGGCTGTAAATTTTCACACCTAATCCCTGGCTGACTCATCGCAAATGGTAGTTATTTTTTGAGTTATGGAGGTTAGTGGTCAGGATATTTTGTCATATTGATATCAAGATCCTTTCCCTGGACCCCCTAGACTCCTCCCTAATCTCCTCCTAACGGCCCCCTAAATCTCCCTCCCCAGAGCCCCCTACTATCCCTGGATCCCCTAAACTCCTCCCCTAGGGCCCCCTAATATCCTCCTCCTGGGCCCCCTAATCTCCCTTCCCAGAGCCCAATACACTGTTGATAAGAACAGTACCCCGTCAGCGTCCCTGTACCTTGTGGGTTACAAATGGTCTCCTCCACCCTTCCACTAGCACCCTTATCTTTATGGTCAGCTTCTGTGGCTGCTGAGAGGAGAGAGGTGTGGTGGTGTGGTGGTGGTGGGGGGGATATACCTCATTCTAGCTCTCCCGCACAATCGTTCACTTGCACTCATTTGCGCGCGCGCGCGCTCTCGCTCTCTCTCTCTCTCTCTCTCTCTCTTCTCTCCCCTCTCTTCTCTCTCCTCTCTCTCTCTCTCTCTCTCTCTCCTCTCTCTCTCTCTCCTCTCTCTCCTCTCTCTCTCTCTCTCTCTCTCTCTCTCTCTCTCTATCTCTCTTCTTCTCTCTTCTCCTCTCTCCTTCTCTCTCTCTCTCTCTCTCTCTCTCTCTCTCTCTCTCTCTCTCTCTCTCTCTCTCTCTCTCTCTCTCTCTCTCTCTCTCTCTCATCCCAGATCAGACTTGAGAGTGAGAATGTTAATGCGATTTGGTTCTCATTCAAACAGTAGTTTATGGATCGACAAGCTGCATTCGTTCCTACTAAGTTTACCAAATAAGGCTCAACCCAACCAAAATGGTTCACAAGTGACATAGCTTCAGCAATTAGCAAGAGAAAGGTTGCATACAGAAAGGTAAAAAAAAATCAAGCCCAAAGATTTAGATTCGTTCAATAATACGTGTAGAAGAGCTAAATATCATATAAAGGAAGCAAAGCAGAATGAAAAACTAAGGGTTGCAGCCCTCTGCAAAGAGAGTCCTC
>CM064573.1:59325969-59383469 GCA_032716605.1 Paralithodes platypus | reverse complement strand
CCATGATAGAAAACGTTTTCTAAGGAGGAGTAACTATTCTATCTCTCCAAAATTGTATTTTGGTGTGTGAAAATCTTTGATTTTAGCTTGCCAGAGATCCTATTTTGGCACTTACGAGATCATCTACTTTTGTGTTTATTGCTCAAATTCATACCCCTTCTACACACTACATATAGGACTATATAGCAACTGTAAAATAATGAGATAATGGCATTATCTCACATATTTTTCAAGATTCGACATTGTTCAGGTTGAAATGTTGGCTAAAAAAAAACATATATATATATATATTATATATTTTTTTCAGCCCCTTCTATTATGCAATATGGTAAAACTAGATCATTTTCTTGTAGGCGATGCTTGTAGGATACGCCATGCAAAACTTGCGGGAAATTTGAACAATTTTGAGTGAGATGATTTTACAAATATTTCAATGAAATTCTGCGCTCGCGCGCGCGCACATAGAGAGCTGATTTTTTTCAGCGAGTCTTAGTATTTCCATTGGTAATAAGATGGTATAATGCCAGAAAAACAATCTCTTATACAGGCTGACTTGGGGGTCAAAGGTTCAGCCTCCCCTTTTAATCATAGGGATTGTGATGTATTAATAGCATGACGGGAAGCTAAAGTGGCCGAATTAAGACCAATTAATTTCGAAGTGAGAACGAAAGTATAGGCTACGTGAGATAGGCCTAGTGGCATTAAACTCTGTGATACCAGCAACTATTCCACCCCTTACACCAAACTTATACTTTGTTACTACATCTACCAATTGCAAATAGCGTACTCTCAAAAGAACAAGTTGACGATATACAACACAATCTAGATAAATTGTCATGTTGGGCCCAAATTTGGCAAATGAGTTTCAATGCGGATAAATGTAAAGTACTACATATCGGATACCTAAATGAGAAAACAAACTATTCGATGAATGGCACTCAGCTTAAGAATGTAAACAGAGAAACCGATCTGGGAGTAACAATATCGAGTCAACAATGTTCAGAAATTGTTAAGAAGGCATAATAAATAATTGGCTTTATAGGCAGGTCATTTGAGCATAAATCCAAAGAAGTTATCATAACCCTTTACAATTCCTTAGTCCGCCCTCTTCTGGAATACTGCGTTCAATCCTGGTGCCCTTATTACCAAAAAGATATAAACAAGCTAGAACGAGTTCAACGTAGAGTTACCAAAATGATGCCTAGCCTAAAGAACAAACCATACGACGAAGAGCGTCTTAGAGAATTAAATCTATTTCCTTTAACCCAGCGCAGATTAAGAGGTGACTTAATTCAAGTGTTCAAAATCATCAAAGGCATCGACAATATGAACTGTAGTAAGTACTTCACTATCGACCAATCTAATTACACGAGGGGAAACGGTTGCAAAATTATTGGTAAATCTTTTAACTCCACGAATCTAAGAATTTCTTCTTCAATCGAGTTGTCAACTTGTGGAATGGGCTTCCCCGAGACGTTATAGACTGCAGCACCGTTGATTCATTTAAACTCCGCTTAGACAAATATCTCGCATCAAACCCGCGACTGACTGCCTTTGTAAATTAATAACTTTATTTTATCCCCCCTCAGTTACTAACCCATCTGTCCCCTACTAACTTCCTAATCCTGCCACGGACATTAGTTCCAGGGCAGTAGTTCCCTTTCCAATGTTCCCTTACCCACTCTAAACCACTGTTTGGACACTTGATCCTCAGTGTTTTGGAGGACAAGCAGCCTAGAAGGGTCACTAGACCTGTTGTTGCTTGATTTCCATTTATACTCCTTTGTACCGCATGTTCAGTGCTGTTAATACCTAGTCAAATGGACAAATATATATAGTATACATAGCTCAACTGAAATAAGTTGTAACCATTAACTATGTAGGCAAAAACAAGTAGCCTAACCAATGTGACTCGTTATAATTATAAATTATGCATCATTACAACCTACTAGGCTATTAAAAAGACAACTCATGTCTCAAATAACTCTTATCCTACTTGTTAAATGCGTTTGAAAATAATGGTTCACTTGTAATTCTTTTTATATTTTAAGCTATATATTTTAATTCGTACAAAGGATTAACATTGTGCATGGATACAGTATATACTTATATTTGCTGTGCAACATGTAATAGACTAATAATATTGGTTCTATGGTAACCTAATACATGTGTATCGTATCTAATAAATGTTCGCGGACATTTAATATATTTGCATTATTCAGCTTAGAAGCATCTCGGGTTATCAAGACAACAACTATTATCGAATAACTTCATCAGTGGTTAGGCTACGGCAGTGCTTCGTTCGTTTTGCACCTATTATATAATTATTAGTATGCTTCGACAATTTCCAACGTAATTTAAAAGCTGTTGCTGTTTTTTTACAATATAATGGAATCGGTTTAATGCCAGTTTGAGTTAGTTGGAAATAATAATATGATATCTTATCGGCGAGTAGAAGCCTTCGATCGATCGTCTGTCAAGCCTCCCGCTGGTTTAACCTTTTCACGCTCATATGACGCAGAGGTTGCCAGATTAGCAATAAGAATTAGAGTTCTCTCACTCTTATAAATACCACTCCAAAATTAGTTTTCTGCCCACAGCTAACTCAAAGACAGCTGCAGAGGTTGAAGTAACTAAACTAAAGGTTTCTAAATACCCCTGATGGTAACAAAGGCTTTAAAGTATCCCTAATAGGCTCAAAATCGCGTCATATATCGGAGAGGGTTAAACCTCGGATTGACTGCCTGAGCTGTATTCTTACACTTGTCTTTACTTACTAATATAATCCTTGCTTAGAATGCCTCCAAACACTTTGCAAATAATCAGTGCCAGTCTTTGTTATTTTATATTATAGGTTCCTTATGGATTAGTGTAAGCAATCATGAGTAATTTAAGGTTTTTATAACTTCGATCTAGAGTCAAACCTACCCTCCCGCAGGTTTAAACCTCGGATCGAGTAATCCGCGGATTGACTGGATAAGCGGCTCAGGATTTCATTCTGAATACCGATAGTCCTGGATTGAGTTTCAAGCTCTGATTTTAACCAGCGAGGAGGTTTAAACCACTGTTCTGAATTCGGGCCTAAGATAATTATATACCAGAACGACTAATGTTGACACCATTAAAAAAATACATTTGCATAAAGACATTATATTTAAGTAACTTATGAGGCAGGTTAAACGAGTTAGCGACGCACCAGGCACCCAAGATTTATATAATCAATACTTTATATTTATTATGACTTTACATCTTTAACAATAAACTGATCGGGTAATTACTATGTACAGTTGCCAAGTTAATATACCTGGTACAATAGTTGTGAATTAGTGAGATAGATAGATAGATAGATAGATAGATAGATAGATAGATAAATACCTCTATATAGTATATACAGTATATATATATATACTGTATATACTGTATATACAGTATATATATATATATATATATATATATATATATATATATATATATATATAGTGAGAGAGAAACAGAGAGAGGGAGAGGGAGAGAGAGAGAATGAATGTGCATTTATGAGGTTATCATTTAGCAACTGTACTTTAAAAGCTATGCCAATTGACCACTTGCGAGTTTCAGGCTATAAGTAAGTTGGAGCTGCAGACATCGATATTGAACAGAAATATTAGTTAAAATACAGTTGTAGTGCATCTATAAAAACATGAAATCAAATTCAACATACTTTGTATCCATTACAAGCCTACATTAGTATTAAATGTTCGTTTTAATTTTATGTATACGGTTCCAACTTCCTTATAGCTTGAAACTCGCAAGTGGTCAATTATAAATCCAACCCCATTCCTAAGATAATGATATATAATTATAATTATATACATTATATTTATCCCCTTCAGTTCCTAAAACACCGATTTTCCCTATTTTGGCTACCATTAGATGAATTTACCCAGTTTTGGAAGGCATTCTATTAAGGGGATATTTCCACTTGAGGGATTGTTTTTTCTCGACAGCTTTCTCCCTCATGTTTAGCTCCATTACTTTTGAAATTTTAAGACGTTCGCCCCTTTAGTTTGGCGATGTTGAAAACTTTCGCCACATTTCTGACAATTTTAATACCTTTTGTACCAGTTAGGTGTCGATTTTTTCCTGGCGAGCGATAGCAAGACTGTAATTTAAAGGGAATCGGTCTTCGGCTGGAACGTACAAATTTATCTAGAAAGTGGGTCTAGATGGTGTAATAATAAGCTTGATGGGGGTCTAGGGAACATAATAAAAACCTCCCCTTACACCTTCTGTACTAGCGACGTCTTTTTTGTCTGATTTCAGCTATATTTAGACGATTTTGTGAAGCTTGGCAAGAATATATGCTAGCTAAAAGGATTAATCGAGATAGTCTGTGGCTTTATAATTGGTAGACGTCCTTCCAAAGCTAAATAAAATCGTCTTATAGTTGCTGGAATAACATGGAAAAGACGTCGCCGGTACAGAAGGGGTTAATCAAAAGAGTATATTCAATCTCAATTAATGCTCAGACTTCCATGATTAAATTAAATCGTGTATGTATGTGTGTGTGTGTGTCTGTATGTGTGTAGGCCTATGTGTGTGTGTGTGTCTGTTAAGTGGAAGTATAATTTTTTTCTGAATCCCCTTCTCCTTCATGCTTAGCCCTATTAGTTTTCACATTTTTATACTTGCGCCCATTTCTTTGTAAATATAAAACCTTTCGTGTCATTTAGGTGTTGTTTTTTTCCTGGCAGGCGATAGCGAGCCTGTAATTTAGGGGCACATTTTTCTACCGAAATGTTTTCAAATTTATATCGAATGGGATGATTTTTTTGTATAGCTTCATAGAGGTCTAGGGAGAAAACTAAGACAAATATATGTATCGGCATAGACTACAGTGATCTGGACTGGACACGAAAATGGAACTTTGCAGTAAGGAACCCAAAATCGGAAAACGAACCCCCAAGTTCGAACCGCGAAAATGTGAAATATTTGCGGTATCGAGGTTCGAATTTGGGGGTTCGTTCTCCGATTTTGGGTCCCTTACTGCAAAGTTCCATGTTCGTGTCCAGTCCAGATCTACTGTGGTATCGATAATACTTAAAAATTAATACATCATTAAAATAGCATCCCCTTAAAGTGATGCGTACTTGGGCGTTCGTGTGTGTGAAGCAGAATCTGTGTGTGTGTGTGTGTGTGTGTTACAGGAGTGTGTACTTAAGGGGATAGTGCCTATGTTTTTGTTTATAGATTTATATATTTATTTTATTTATTTTATAGTAATCACGCTAGACCTCCATCAAGCTTAAAAAATCGCCCCCTAGACCCCCCTTCAAGATAAATTTGTACATTTTTCGGTTGAAAAATGTCCTAGCCCAAGGCCGGTTCCTTCCAGAATTACAGGCTCGCTATCGCTCGCCAGGAACAAATCGACACCTAACTGGCACGAAAGGTCTTTATGCTGACAACAAATATGGGGAGAAAGGTCTTAAAATCGCCAAACTAATGGAACACGTCTTAAAATCTCAAAGCAAATGGACTAAACATGAGGGAGAAAAAGCAACTACATCCCCCTTAAGTGTGTACAGTATATGTGCATTCGTGTGAGTTTGCTTGCTTGTGTATGTGTGAGAGAGTTTTACATTATGTGTGTGTGTACGCGTGTGTGTGTACGCGTGTGTGGCAAGTGAGGATATGTGAGTTATGTATGTGTGAGTGTGCTTAGTTGTGTATGTATGAGAGAGTGTGTACAGTATGTGTGTGTGTGTGTGTGTGTACGTGTGTGTGGCAGGTGCGAGACTAGACTATAGGGTGCAGGTGTTTAGCCTCGGGAAAGGTCACACACACACACACACACACACACACACACACACACACACACACACACACACACACACACACACACACACACACAAGTGACGGTGTGTTTATCGGTACAAACGCTAAGGGGAGATGGGCGTATATATTCGCATATTGTTTTGATCATTGGTTTAATGATAAATATAGAATAGCTAGGGATAAGAGAAATAAGGCATGGAACAAAGCCAGAAGGAGGAGAAATGAACAAACCTGGAATAAATATAGGAGGCTAAGAAACGAGTATGACAGAATTAGGAAATAGGAAGCAAGAAATTATGATAAAAACATTGTGGAAAAATGTGTAAGTGATCCTAAATTGTTCTACAGGTACGTGAATAGCAAAATGAAGATTAAGGACAAAATAAGGAGTCTGAGGGAAGGAGACAATATATATGAGGATGATGAGATTATATGTGAAGTTATGAATAATACATTACATTCAGTTTATTCTATGGATGAACAATTTTTGGAACCAGAGATTATATACCAAAATAATTAAAATTTGGGGGTTATTATCTTCCAACCAGAGGAACTATTATAACTTATGAAGGGGCTAGATGTGAGACAATCTATGGGCCCAGACAATATAGCAGGATGGAATTTAAAAGTATGTGCTGAGGAATTGGTAAAACCTATATGTGTAATAATTAATTACTCTATTGAAGTTGGAAAATTACCACTAGACTGGAAGAGGGCTAATATAGTACCAATCTACAAAAGTGGGAGTAGGGAGCAGCCGCTAAACTATAGACCAGTGTCACTGACAAGTGTTGTTTGCAAAATGTGTGAGAATATTATTAAGAAAAGATGGATAAAGTACTTGGAAGAAAATAATTGACTTACTGTAAGACAAATTGGATTCAGAGAGGGAAAATCATGTATTACTAATCTGCTGAGCTTTTATGATAGGGTAGTAGATATACTACAAGAGAGAGAAGGATGAATGGACTGTGTGTATCTTGATATAAAGAAGGCCTTTGACAGAGTTCCTCATAGTAGACTTACTGTTGATGGAAGTTGAAGAAGTTTGGAGGGGTTCAGGGTAATTTGTTGAAATGGATGGAGGACTATCTCTCGGGTAGACAAATGAGAACCATGATAAGAGACAGATTATCAACATGGAAGAATGTCACAAGCGGAGTTCCACAGGGATCAGTGTTTGCCCCCATTATGTTTCTGGTCTATATAAATGACATGCCAAAGGAAATAAATGCATACATAAATATGTTTGCTGATGATGCAAAGATTATGAAGCATATAGTGGATGAAAACAGTTGTAGAGAGCTACAGAGTGATCTGGATAAGATAGGCCAATGGAGCAAGATGTGGTAATTAGATTTTAACACAGATAAGGTCATATGATGGAAGGGGGTGTGAGCAAAAGAATACCTCATTGGGAATATAAACTAGGAGAATGCATGATTAACCCCTCAGAGAAAGAGAAGGACTTGGGCATTATAGTGCAGGGAGATCTTTCACCAGAGAGTCATATTAACAAAATAGTGGGAGAAGCTTATGGCCTGTTGAATAAAGTGAAAATAGCATTCAACTCTTTGAATGGAGAGATGCTAGTGAATATAATAAAATCAATGGTGACACCTAAATTGAAATATGCGGCAGTGGTGTGGTCGCCCCATCTTAAAAAGCATATAATTAAGTTGGAGAAAGTACAGAGAGCTGTAACGAAGATGATTCCATAACTAAGAGAACTGTCATATGAAGAGAGATTAGAGCCACTAAACTTGCCAACACTAAGGGAAAGAAGAGAAAGAGGGGATATGATTATGATGTATAAATGTGTTAGGGGATTGGAAAGGATAGACAAGGAGGACTTTATCGAGGGGGATAAAGGGAGGACTAGAGGACATAGTTGCAAGTTAAAGAAAAGCAGATGTAAAGGAGATGTGAGGAAATACAGCTTTCCATATAGAAGTGTTGATACGTGGAATCAGTTGGATGATAAAGTGGTGGGTGAGGGGAATATCCAAATTTTTAAAGCCAAATTTGATAACAGAATCTTGGAAAGCAGGACAATATGAGCCTAAAAACTCAAATCCTGTATACTACAATTAGGTGAGCACACACACACACACACACACACACACACACACACACACACACACACACACACACACACACACACACACACACACACACACACACACACACACACACACACACACACACACACACACACACACACACACACACACACACACACACACACACACACACACACACACACATCAATGCTCTAGTTTTCTGTATCTTTATTGATGGGCTACAATTATATATATCCAGAATTGACAAACGTAAATATACTATATAATATTTTTCCAGCTAACGGTAAATGGTCATTTCGTCACCTAGATTACTCAGTTATCATCCCCTTCTGTACCGGGGACGTCTTTTACATTATATTATAGCTGTTTTTAGACAATTGTGTGCAGTTTAAGAAGGTTCTGTGGTAGTAAAAAAGGGTAACACATATAGTTAGCAGTCTGTTAATTGCTGGAGGTCCCTTTCTAACTTGAATAAAATTGTCTAACATTAGGCAAAATAAAGTCAAAAGGACGACATCGGTACTGAGAGGGTTAAGAAAATTAGGTAGAGAGATGTACATTGTTAATTATGGGAGCTTGATACTAATAAGACGCAGAGACATAATACATTTTAGAGAGTTAAGTGGGATAGTCTTTACCCATTTAATTCCCTGATATCATTCCTAAGCTGTATAAAATCGTCTAATAATAGCCAGAATAAACTGTCAAAACGCGGCATAATCCTCAATAATATATTATTATTATTATTATTATTATTATTATTATTATTATTATTATTATTATTTTAGTTTCCTCCCTAGACCTCCATCAATATTATAATTAAATTACCCCAAGATCCCCCTTCGAGATAAATTTGTGCCGAAAAATGTCCTGGCCAAAGACCAGTTCTTCTTAAATTACAGGCTCGATATTGCTCGCCGGGAAAAAATTATACCCCCAAATAGCACTAAAGGTCTTAAAATCGCAAACTAATAGGGTGAATTAACTCCTTCAGTACAGGTGCTGTCCTTTTAACTTAATTCTGGCTACTATTGGGCGATTTTATTCAGTTTAAAGAGGGCCTTCAGCAATTAACAGGCTGCTAACTATCTTACTAAACCCTTTTTACTACCGGTACCACAGATCCCTCTTAAGCTGTAAAAAATCATCTAAATACGGAGATATAAAAGACGTCGCCGGTACAGAAGGGGTTAATGGGTCGATCATAATAGGGATAGAATGGGAGGGACGGAAACACGGGAAAGGGCTTGAATTCCACATATTACTCTAACTAACGTTTCGGGCTACGCAGAACCCATCCTCGGAGCGACTGGATTCTTCGCAGCCTAAAACGTTCAAGGGGGAGGTGGTTGGTTTTATGGACTACCTTCTCCCTCTTGTTTAGCCCCACTAGTTTCATTGTCGATTTTTTCCTGGTGAGCGACAGCGAGCCGGTAATTTTAAGAGGACCCGGCCTTTGGCCGGGACATTTTTCTACCGAAAAATGTACAAATTTGTCTAGGGGGTGTTTTCTTAATCTTCATGGAGGTCTAGCGCGGAAAGTAAGATAAAATATACATGAATGAATATATAAATAGCAAAAAACAAAAATAACCACTACCCTGTTAAGTAATAACCACTACCCTGTTAAGTAATAACCACTACCCTGTTAAGTAATAACCACTACCCTGTTAAGTAATAACCACTACCCTGTTAAGTAATAACCACTACCCTGTTAAGTAATAATTAAGTAATAACCACTACCCTGTTAAGTAATAACCACTACCCTGTTAAGTAATAACCACTACCCTGTTAAGTAATAACCACTACCCTGTTAAGTAATAACCACTACCCTGTTAAGTAATATGGAGTTCAAGCTGTTTCATGTCATTCCTTCCCACCCAATCTTTCCATATACTGTACGACCGGCCCATTAAGGGGATGTTTTCTGCACCCGCTTCTCCCTCATGCTTAGCCCCATTTGCTTTCAGATTTTAAGACATTCGCCCATTAGTTTGGCAATTTTAATATATATCTTTCATGTAACTTAGGTTTCGATTTTATCATGGCGAGCTTTTGCGAGCCTGTAATTTAGACAGTTTGGCCCGGGCATTTTTTTATATATATTTTTTGTTTAATGCACACATTTATCTCGAAGGGGGGGGGGGGGAAATTAGGTAGATTTTTAAAGCTCGATGGAGGTCTATGGAGGGAAATAAATATATAAATAATTAACAAACAAATGAACAAATTAACATAATATATACTTCTCTAACGTTTCGTGAAATACAGATCCCATCTTCAGAGAGACTTGGTGCTACGTAGCCCTAGAAACGTAGGAGCAAAAAAAAAAATCTATAATGCAGGAATCCCGTAATCGAGGAGTTGTATTGGCGTATAATACACTTTGCTCTTCTCAAAACCAATTGGGTCTAAACACGAGGGAGATTTTTTTTTTTTTTTTTTTTTTGTTAAAGTATGTTAAAGGGGGGTTTTTAGTTTGCTCCCTAGACCTCCATCAAGATTTAAAAAAAATACCCACTAGACCCCCCTTCAAGATAAATTTGTACCCTAAATTACAAGCTCGCTAACGCTCGCCATAAAAAAATCGACACCTAAATGGCACGAAAGGTCTTAAATGGGGCGAACGTCATAAAATCTAAAAAATTAATAATGCTAAACATGAGGGAGAAGGGGGTTCAAAATCAAACTAAGTCATATGTGTCAACAAAATGGAAATAATGTGAAGCCAAGATATCTTCTGGGTGGATTGGCTTTAACCCGTGTAATCCCAGCGATGGCAGAGCCGTCAGTAGATAAATAACTCCCCAGTCCCAGTGACGGCTGCCAGCCTTCAGTAATATACGATCCTTGTAATTGCCAGTATCATGCAGTACTTGGTACCACGACGTTTGAGCACTGCTCTAAGACCTTGGCAACACTTCTCAGCTTACATCCAAGCCCCCACATACTGGGAGAGGCAGTATTCCTCCATCTTTTGAGGTGGGAGGTTGCTATATCTTGCCTCTGAAGCCATTTTGGCCACATTGCTTGGGACTGGGGGGTACATTTATGCTAGTACCCTATGGTACAGTAGGGGTTAAGGGGAGATTTTAACTTAAAGTTTTTTTCTGGACCCCCATCTCCCTCATATTTAGCCCTATTAGTTTTGAAATTTTATGACGTTCGCCCCATTTAAAACATTTCGTACCATTTAGGAGTATTTTTTCCTGGCGAGCGAAAGCGAACCTGTAATTTAGGACATTTTACTACCGAAAAATGTACAAATTTATCTTGAAGGGGGGTCTAGGGGATATATTTTTAAAGCTTGATGGAGGTTTAGGGAGCAAACTTAAAAAAAATCCCCTTACCATACTTAGAACACGCCAACAAATCTTAACCACTTGAGGATAATGACACGTTTTGAAGGTTTATTCTGGCTATTACTAGACGATTTTATTGAGATTAGGAAGGGTATATGAAAGTCAGAGGGTTATTTGAGACAGCCTTCACCCTTTTAATTCCCACAGATCCTTACTAAGCTGTATAGAATCGTCTAATGATAGCCAGAATAAACTGCCAAATGATCCGCACTGATAAAATTATTGTTTGTTTTATTCCAGTTGAGGATAAATTGCCATGTCTAAATCTGGTCAATATGTATTTTAGGTCACGTATGTGGTTTTTGTATTATAATCCTTTTTCTCATCAGTTTCTTAATTGATTAGTGTGCTTTAAGGTGTTTTTAATTTTGCAAATGCATTTTTACCCATTATTTAGCAATATTACAACATACCCCCTGAAAACCATATTTTATCGTTACCCTAACCTAACCTGGGGGCTGCAGCCCCCAGACCCCCGCTGGGTTATCATTGATATAGAAGATGACAAAATACTAACAGTACGGTGAAAAACTGCAAAATATTTGTTCTCAGCTGATCCAAGATGACCGCCATTTTCCCTTCCACCCATATTTAACCCACAAAGTCTAGAGAAAAATAATTTAATTTGCAGCGTTGCGTTACGTTACGGAGACTAATACTGTAATACAAAGCTATAGAAAACACAAGGAGAATTATATCTCATGCGTGACCTAAAATACATATTTTCCATAGTTTCAATGGCATGTGAATATTCAATTTATATAACAGACTAAACCTAAAGAAACCTGTGGTGCGACTCGTACATAATGGCCTGATTTTGTAGCGAAATATTCGGAAAATATTTATTTTTATACCACAAATTTTCCCCGTTTTTATTTTGTTCATTTGCATCAATATATAGTGTTTGTCATTAATTAGAAATCTCGGAAAAACCTATTTTCTCCATTTTCGATCGATGTTGAGACACGCCCCCCGATAGTGGGGAGGGCTATGATTTGAAAATACTTTAGCCTAACCTAACAACCTTACCTAAACTATCCTAGTATTATGGGTGGGGGCTGCCGAGTGCCGTCCCCACACCCTCGCTGGTTGGGTACTAATCCCTTAGTAAAAAAAAAATAAAAAAAAAATTGACTGACGATAATACGAAGGTAATAGAAAAGTCGATGAAGTCTACAGTGTTTACTCCGCAATCTTCAGCTTTGATTGTACGTTGATAACAGGAAAGTACCGTATTGACAACCTTGTTACGAAAATTACATTTTAGTAGCATACTTTTATATTAGGTTTTTCCGAGGGTTAAAACGCATTTTCATATGATCTTTAGAGCTGTCAATAACTGGAAGTACCGTATTGACAACTTTGTTACGAAAAAGACAATTTAGTACTATACATTTTTATTAGGTTTTGCAGACGGTTAAAATAAATTTTCATATGATCTTTAGAGCATATAGATTCCATATTTACCTTCATATATATAAAATAAAATCGTGGTATTAAAATAAAAGGACAAATTGGATTTTCGGTCACGTATTGGATATAATGTTCTAAATATGTACTATATCTTTGTCATAGAGTATTAGTCACCACCATATATGTCTTTACCGCTGCATATTATCTCCTTGCGACATATATGACGCGATCGCGTCATATGAATAAGTCCACCAAAAACTCATATGACGCGATCGCGTCATATGGACTTATCTCTATACCTCTCCAATACGTTTATGACGCAATTTTGCGTCATATGAGCTCAGTAAGTCCGATAAGTTACCATACGATAAAACCGTTGGTGGCAACCTCAGCCTCCTGCGATAATTCTAACGGCCGCAGTGTTGTTGTGAGTGTAGTGCGAGGCAGTGGCAATGATCCTGGGGCTCCCGCCTCCTCGGACTTACTGGAACATAATATGTCTGGGGGAGTTTTAAATTATTTTTCCTTAGACTACAGTATGTGGGTTAAATAAGGGTGGAAGAAAAAATGGCAACCATCTTGGATAAGCTGAGAACTAATATTTATCACTTTTTTACCGTATTTCTAGTATTTTGTCATATTGTATATCAATGCTAACTCTGCGGGGGTCTGGGGGCGGTAGCCCCCAGGTTAGTTTAGGTTGTTAGGTTAGGGTAATGACAAAATATGGTTTTAGGCGGCATGTTTTAATATTGCAAAATAATGGGTAAAATGAAATTTGCGGAAGGAAAAACACCTTAAAACACACTAATCAATGAAGGAACTGATGAGAAAAAGGATTATAATACAAAAAACACATACGTGACCGAAAATCCAATTTGACCAAATAAAGTTATACTAATACTCCGTTAATTATGAAAACTTATGATACAGAGAGACACACTATAGTGCCTTATTATTCTATCGATTATCGACAAATCAGCTGTTAAAGGATTGTATTTACCATCACCTGAAAACATACTATAGTTTGATATACACTTCAAAATCCTCTACAACTATATATAAATAAATATATAAACAAACAAATTTAATGAAGCGTGGGTGGATGCACCAAGTGTTAAGAACATTAAAAAAAAAAATTGGTCAATATGCATTTTAGGTCACGTATGTGTTTTTTGTATTATAATCCTTTTTCTCATCAGTTCCTTCATTGATTAGTGTGTTTTAAGGTATTTTTCCTTCTGCAAATGCATTATACCCACTATAAAGCAATATTAAAAGTTTAAAACATGCCCCACCGAAAACCATATTTTGTCATTACCCTAACCTAACAACCTAACCTAACCTGGGGGCTGCCGCCCCCAGACCTCCGCTTGGTTAGCATTGATATAGAAGATGACAAAATACTAAAAATATGGTGGAGAAGTGAAAATATTAGTTCTCAGCTGATCCAAGATGGCCACCATGTTTCCTTCCACCCTTATTTAACCCACAAAGTCTAGAGAAAAATCATTTAATTTGCAGCGGTAAAGACATATATAATATATTGCGGTGGCTAATACCGTAAGAGAATTAATTACCGTAATTACCAGGTAAGAATAGAAAACATTTAGGCTAGAGAATGATATCCCATACGTGACCTAAAATGCATATTGTCCAAAAACGGTAAGAATAAACACAATACTAAAACTTAATTCGGTAGAATTTTACTAAAGGGGCACGCATTTGACAGGTACCACCACGTACTTATTAGATATTTAATTTAGGTTACCACGCCTCCATAGTAATAGAAACGATTTAATAAAGTTTTTAATGTGGTTTTCGACGAGAATAAAGAAGCGCGTTTGGGCCGAAAATCGGGAGTTTACCGCCTCTTCCGATCGTCGGTTTGTTGACACGACGCTCGACGTTAGTTACGTTTGCGGTTGTGTGTTTGCCCCCTGCTGGCAATATATATGATGATGATAATAAGTCTAGGAGGGGGGATGAGATACTGTATCCCGCGGCTTAAATTTTAATTGAACCGCCAATATTGGGAAATTAGTTAGATGCGCGAAGTAGCCTACTGACCTCCAGCTCTCTGTCAACAAACGGTCGATGTTACTCCTGGGAACACAACTTTTCCACCGAGATATCTTTATATTTCGTCAAATATCCAACTGGGTTATAATTGAAGACAACCCGGATACGAGCCCCATCGATAATTATCAGTGTTCTTGAAGTTTCATGGACAATACTATGTTGGTGTACATGTAATTACCGTCGCAAATTCGGAATTATTCTATAATTGCACCTATACGAGCTAAGCAAATTAGTATTGTATTTAACAGGAAGGTACGACGAGGTAAGTGATGTGGTATAGGTGGCAATATGCGGAAATGGATTATAAGGGCATTCCGCCCCCTCTGACCCCTTTACGAAAATCTACGGTTACTCACTCCACCTCAACTGGATTTCTACCGTTTTACCCAACCAGCTGGGGTGTGGGGGCAGCAGCCCCCACCAATAATACTAGGATAGGTTAGGTAAGCTTGTTAGGTTAGGCTAATAAATTCCTGTCACATCTAGATTGATAAACTTTTGTCAGAGGGGGCGGAATGCCCTTATAATCCATTTCCGCATATTGCCACCTATACCACATCACTTACCTCGTCGTACCTTCCTGTTAATTACAATCATATTTTTTTTAGCTCGCATAGGTGCAATTATAGAAATTTACCATTCTCCCTATAACTCTCCCTATTGACGGCAGTGAAACTCTTGATAACATTCAAGACCTCTTTCGCCGCCTTATTAGAAATAATTTATTAGGGAAAATAGGGACCAATAGACTCGCCATATTTTTCTCATTATAGTCCGCATGGAGGAATTTCGTTATCGACACTTGAAAAAACCCGATTACACCGAAAAATAACACGAAAATAATGTCCCGAACGTAAACAAAGCATTGCACCCAATGAATCCTTCGACCTGGGTCCTCTTCTTGTTTTGAAAGATGCGGTGAGTGCGATTCACCCAATAAATGGCTTGAACGTTACTCACAAAAACTATATTATATTATATTATATTAGGGTTAGGTTAGGTTAGGTTAATCTAATCTAATATAATATTTGTACATTTTGGAAGGTGCATGGCCTCCCCACAATTTTCCTTACCTACTGTAAAGCGCGATTCACCCAATAAATGGCGCCATTTTTTTTTTTTTTTTTTTTTTTTTTTAAGAGACAATGAACGGAGGAAGGAAAAACACAGATAAAACAAAAAGGTCCATGTGCCTAAAGGCATCCTCCATTCATAAAATGTTTGTAACAACTGGATTTAAACATTTGTTGATTGTAAGTTTGTGGAAAGCAATTCGAGGGAAGTGAATTCTAAAGAGTAGTAGCTCTGGGAATAAATGAATTCTGATAAGCAGAAGTTCTGCATTGTGGAGGAGAAAGTGTAAATTCATGGGCGCTCTCAGCTGCCCTAGTTCTACGGGGAAAGATGTGGAGAGGCGGCACAATTGAAGCAAGTTCCTCGGAACAATTGCTGTGAAAATATCTGTAGAATAATGCAAGGGATGCAACGTTTCTTCGTATGGCTAATGTAGGAAGGTCCTGTGTGATTGCAGGGTTATTGATTAATCTAATAGCTTTATTTTGAATTTTGTCCAACTGCCTCAATGCAACCACTCCACTTCCACCCCACAGAGGTGAACAGTAATCCATCTGAGAGCGCACATGACTTTTATATATTACGGCCAACTGCTCGTCAGTGAAGAATTCTCGAACTCTGTACAGGAGTCCCAGTTTTTTAGAGGCATTCTTAGCAATGCTTCTAACATAATGTGTCCAGCTCAAGTTAGTAGTTAATGTTACACCGAGAATGTCAATACTAGGGGAAGTGGGAATATTTACATCATTAACAAATATATGGGAGTCAGTGAGATTCTGTCGGTTAGAAAATTGAATGTACTTGGTTTTCTGTGCATTAAAGGAAACTAGATTATTTTGTCCCCATTCATTAATTCTAGAAAGGTCCTGGTTCAGAGAAATTGCAGTGTTTATTTTTGAATTTATAAGATCGGGTTGGGTGACGGAGTATCTTCAGATTAATGAATAATGGGTAAGTTAATGCAAATCCTCCACTCAAACCATGATAAACAACAATTAAACACTACATTCCCTGGAAAAAATATAAAGAAACTTGGTAAATAAGGCGGCTCTAGCTGTCTTGAATGTTACCAAACTCTTATTTAGCCTCTTACTGTTAAAATAGATAGTGATTTCAATATTTTATGGGGGGGGGGGAGGGGGGGGGGGCAAAGTCCCCCCTCAACCCATCCTGTATCCAAAGGCAAAACATATTGTATATTTACTCTGAAAATGACTTGCATCTGAGTGTTTTAAGATTGTTGGATAATGGGAGAAATAAAGTTTTCCGGGGATTGTAACTAATTTCAACTACTGTATAATGATGAAAACTACTTAAAACCAAAAAGACAAATCATGGGAAAATTAGTGGTAGTTTCGGTTATATTTTCCCAATCGGAGTTTGATTAATTTCTGTGTTATTTCACGCGGGCTTTTTAAGTTGTCGGTAACGAAATTCCTCCATGCGGACTATAATGAGAAAAATATGGAGAGTCTATTGGTCCCTATTTTCTCCGATAAATTTATTCTAATTGCGCCGATGTAGTGTCCTTGAATATTATCGAAAAAGGATTATAATACAAAAAACACATACGTGACCTAAAATACATATTGACTTCAACGAGAATACAGATATGCATACAAAGTTATACAAACCTACTATCACGAATCAAGAAGAATATAGTGCACGAAAAGACACAACAATTATATACCGTGCGGTTTTTCAACAACAAACTCCATTACGTGTTATTGATAAATACAAGAACATTATGGTAGACTCGAGCAAGATGGTAATGACGACCGCTATGACACCTTGCAACATTAACCCTTTGAGTACCGGTGCCGTCCTTTTAACTTTATTCTGGCTACCATTAGACGATTAGGTACGATTTTAGTTACTGGACAGCTATTTGACAGGTACCGCCAACGATTTAATACATATTTTTTTTCGGTTTCCACGCATCCAACACCAAGCTACACCCTTTTCTGGTGTACGGAACACTAAAAAAGCAATGGGGACACTTTAATAATGATAATATGAAACGAAATATAAAGACAACTCGGTTGCGTTCGTGGAAGTAGCGTCGCTTTGTTTACTTTACGCTCGGAGTGACTTCCCGGTCCCGCCTTGGCGGTCGACTTAAAATGGCTAAGCTTATATAACCAGTTGTTGGGTCCATTTTTTGATAAAGACTTGCGTTATAGGCTGTGTCAGGGGGGACAAATATGTATTAAATCCTCGGTGGTACCTGTCAAATAGGTGTCCAGTAACTAAAATCGTACCGACGAGGGTATTCAGCCTTTCAGTACCGGTGCCGTCCTTTTAACTTTATTCTGGCTACCATTAGACGCTTATATTCAGTCTAAAAAGGGCCTCTAGCAGTAAACAAGCTTCGAACTATGGCACTCCATCCTATTTACTACCACAGACCCTGCTTAAACTGCACAACATCGTCTAAATATAGATAGAAAAAAACATGCCGTTGCCGGTACACAACTGGTTAATAATTATTCTTATGGCTGTAAATGAACCACACATCAAAATGGCTTACCTAGAGACACACGGAAGGCAGGGTAGGGTCGAGTACATCGTGTCTGTTCACTCCTTCGACGTCTCCCTAGCTGACGATGGATGGCTCAATGTTCTTATAACTAAAACCATTTTCTATTGCTTCCAGTCTTCAAAACCACGCGCGCACGCACACATAAACCGCGAATAACACATCAAAGTAACGCAATTTCCGGGAAGAGGCCGGCGGGAATGGACGGTGAAGGTGACTGAGTGAGCTGAGAAGTGTAGGGGGAGGTGAGGGAGTGAGGGATGCCAACATTGCCATATAATAGCATCTCATCACTAACTCCATACCTGCATTTCAATATATTTAGGCAATAATATTAATGAAGTGTATACAAATTGATACATATATTTATGAAATTTAACGTGACTGTACTATCGTATACATGAAAATTATATACTAGGCTTAGAAGGAGTGAATTTCGTGAATGTTGGTAACCCTGTTCAGCTGGACATGCGCAGAGCAACAACCCACCTTATGTTGCTGTCTCATCGTTTACAAGCGGAATTAAAAGGCATGGGATAAAGCTTTTAAACCAGTAGAGAACATATTCCATATAAATAAGAACCTTTCATCATATTCAAATGTTTCCTAACGTACATATCTAATTAAAGTTAGTATAGGATAATACAGCACATTATGGAACACCGCACCTGTATCCTATAATATGAGACGCACGGTTTCCACTCCAGTTACATTGGTCACTGTTCACAATTCTTCAATATCTATTATGACATTGATATACGCGTCACGTTGAACGATGTATTAAATAGTTGAGCGATAAATAACGAAACAGTGATAGTTGGGAGGAATTGGGTTACAGAAAACGAGATCTACGTTAACATTGATGGCTAAACTAAAAATAATTGTTTTCTGCATTATTTTCCATCTTGTTAGTGCGACTGTAGTGTGTGTTTTTGTGTGTCTGTGAGATTTAAGGGGCTGGTAGGTGTTTTTTTTTTTTTTTTTCTCTATTAATTCATGTATTCATGTATTTTTTAGTTTCCTCGCTAGACCTCCCTCAAACTTAGAAAAACACCCCCTAGACCCTCCCTCTGGTGGCGGTAAGTAAGCAGTCCGTATGGTAAAAAGAAAGGGACGTTTGGCAAAGCTGGACCCAAAGACCTGTACACACAACAAGGCTCACGTGGGCATAATACAATGGTAATAACTATCACTAAAACACTAATACATCTTACTTACCCATCTCCTTTCACAACACCACGGCCACCGCATCGTCCAACCTTTCAAATTACACCTGGCGACGGTAGAAGCACTCGCGCAACGCAAGAGAATTGGCACACGTAAAATACACACCCGTCCGTCACCCCAGCGGGAGGCGGAAGGAGAGAGGGAGAAAGAAAGCGAGATGAGCTACCAGGGTTACCAAAGCTAAACATAAAATACGTACGCTAGATTCGTTCCCGAGAGTAGCTAGATAGTAAATACTGTAGATGTACAATATACTCGCTAGAATAACGCCACAATTTCTAGAATATGGCTCTGATATTTTTTAAATCTCTAGAATATCGTTAGGAATTATGTCACGACGCTAAATGTATAATAAAATTGCTGCTAGATTGAAGTAAACACCTCCAGATCTAGCGGTAAAGTAGCTAAACTGGTAACACTGGGAGAGAGTGAGAAGAAAGGTCAACAATACGCCCAAATTAATACATAATTATGCCTCAATCTTTCCAATTAACTCGTACCAGTCTTTAATAACGCTAGTCGTACGTGCATTTTCCCCACATAATTTGTTCTAACGCACAACACGGCGCTAGCAACCCCTATATCAACATCAATTCAGCATTAACACACATTTTAAAAGAACGTGAGATTCCGTGGTAATCAAAAACAAACTCGCTCTCTTACGACACTTTCACCGGAAGCCAAAAGCTATGGATCATGTAGCACGCTCCTTGAATGGTAATGTGGGCGAAATATTTAGATACAAGACGAAAGCTTCCACAACTAATTAAGGCTTAATGTGTTACGTGTATATCGGCAGTTCTTTATCCGTGCATTGACTTGGTGCATGAACTAAAATGTTAAAGGTTAGGTAGACTGCATTAATAATATGAATTTACTAGGATTTTATTGATGAGTGCGTATAGGTATTAATGAGAGGATTGGTCATACGTCTGGCAGCCAGGTGTGGTCGTGTTTCCCCACCCCACCCCCGACTATCCTCCTTGTTTCCTCCCCTTCTCCCTATTATCCCCCACTCCTATCCTTCCCCATCACCCCCACTCCCATGTGCTGCCGTTTCTCCCCCACTCACCCTCCCCTCCCCACTCCCCACCCAGCATTCTTCTTCGTACGTAAGCTACCCGCGCGATACCATATCCCACGCATACTATATTCATTTCCCTCTCTCTTTCTTCCCTTTTCTTTCCTTTCCTTTTACATTCTTCTCTTCCTCATCCATTCTCTCGTGTATTCCCTATACTTCTTGTACCTCCCTTTTCTCTGATTATCCTATGTTTCGCTTCCTCTCCACGTATTGTGTCCCTATCTACCCTCCTTCTCCATCCTCCGTCTTCTCTCCCTTCCCACCCCGTCTTCATTCCACCACACCTTCCTCCTCATCTCTTCCACCTCTTCTTTAGGCCCAATCATCTCCTTCCTTCCTCTTCCGTTCTTTACCCCCTCCTTCCTTCCTCTTCCATTCTTTACCCCCTCCTTCCTTCCTCTTCTCCCCTTTCCTTTCCTTGATCTCATATAGGCTAACTCCTTTACACCGTCAAATGGTTTTAACCCAGCACGCTCACAAAGAAATATAGTGATCTAAAAAGTCAACACCGTCTTATTGTCACACGTGCGCTACACCCATCACTTCACCCGCCGGCTTTAGCACCGACAACAGCTCCGCATCGCCACTGAGAAAACTCGATCCTAATTTGAGTATTTCATATCCCAATTCCCTTTATTCATTGCATGAACAGTAGTTAAGTGCTTGTTTAACCTCCACATAGTTCTGTAGTTGCCGTGCATGTTATTTTATTGCTTTTCTGACTGATAAACATTGTTGTTTACATTTGTTATCCTAGCTTGTAGCAGACGACGCACGCCTAGTCGATCTAGCTTTGTATTTTCTTATTAACTCTAGTAGTTATCGTATTCAGTATCCTACTGTAGCTATATATATATCTGTAATTTTAGTTGTTGCTTCCATGATCTTGTAGTAACCTTTGACTGATAACTTTGTTTATCTAAATATAATCCTGCTTGACTAGCCTACAGTGACACCAGCGCCATCTGTTGATACAGTATATTAACCCCTTGTGTGCAGTTACACTTTATTTTTATATAATCTCTATTTGGTGAATTGTATATTTAGTTACATATTCTATTATATATATATATATTTGTTTTGCTTTTTTTAGGTAGGTTATCACCCCTGGTAGCCTACTTCTGCATATTTCATACTTTTTTGTTTTTGGTTATTTTTGTTTTCGGTTAGTCTAGGCTATCATCCCTGGTGGCCTATTTCTGCGTACGGTACTTCAATTTTTAAATTTTCAGTTAGGCTATCACCGCTGGTGGCCTATTTCTGCGTACCGGTATTTCATAATTTTTGTTTTCGGTTATTTTTGTTTTCGGTTAGTCTAGGCTATCATCCCTGGTGGCCTATTTCTGCGTACTTCAATTTTTAAATTTTCAGTTAGGCTATCACCGCTGGTGGCCTATTTCTGCGTACCGGTATTTCATAATTTTTTGTTTACGGTTATTTTTGTTTTCGGTTAGTCTAGGCTATCACCGCTGGTGGCCTATTTCTGCGTACCGGTATTTCATAATTTTTGTTTTCAGTTACTTTTGTTTTCGGTTAGTCTAGGCTATCATCCCTGGTGGCCTATTTCTGCGTACTTCAATTTTTAAATTTTCAGTTAGGCTATCACCGCTGGTGGCCTATTTCTGCTTACCGGTATTTCATAATTTTTGTTTTCGGTTAGGATAGGCTATAACCCCTGGTGGCCTATTTCTGTTTAAATAAACATAAAATTGTTTTCGGTTCGGCTATCACTGCGTATTCAAATTTAATTTAGTTTTGTTTTAATTTTCGGTTAGGCTATCACCGCTGATAACCTATTTGTGTGTAACCTTTTTGTTTTCGGTTAGGCCTATTTAAGTAAGTGAAGCGACCTGAAGGGAGTGAAGTGTTTTTAAAGTGAGTTTAGTGTTTATAAAGTGAGTTAAGTGTTTTTAAGTGAGTGAAGTGATCTGAAGAAAGTGATCGTCACCATGCCTCGTGCCTGTACGAACTGCGCCGGTAGGTTTGGTGCTTCGATGTTTGCTCCTGTCGATCCACAAGTCTGCCGACTCTGCCAGCAACGAGAGGATTTGACAGCAAAATTGGATGAAGCCCACAACAAGATCAACGCCCTCACCAGGAAGCTGGAATCACTCCAAGAGTTTGTAACACTCAATGTTGGAGTATCACTAACTCCAATTGTTTCAACTCCAGCATCCACCACCGCCCCAACGTCATCTGCCAACAATCCAACACCTGCAGTAGACACTGCAGCAGATGCTTCTGACGAACCTGAGCCGACATCAAACCAGGACAGCCGCCCTGTTCACCTTAGTCTCTCCCCCACTCCTCGTGCAAGAAGCCTGCTAGCACGAACAGTACCAACCCCTCGCCCCCGTTCTAACCACTCCTCTCCCCGACCTGTACGTAGAGTCCCGCCACCACAGGTTTCCGGATTTACACCAGTGAGGAACGGTGCACGGCCAACGCAGAAAAGGTCTCATCTACCAGTCACAATGTCAAACAGATTTGAGATATTGGTAGAGATGGAAGACGAACCAGAGGAGACCAGGCTTGTTGGGGATTCCATCCTACGAGGACAGGTCGAAGAGTTCTGCGACAGAGTCCCAAATCAACGAAAAAGATTTTGCATCCCAGGAGCTGGACTGGACGACATTGTGGAAGCCTTCGAAGATACCACAAAGGATGCAAATGAAAATACCCTTTTTGTCATCCATGCTGGTTCAAATGACGTCATGCGCACCAGATCCGAAGAGTTGATGGAGAAATATCGCAAGATGATCCAGCACTACAAAAACAAGTCAAGGAATATCATCATCTCAGGCATTCTCCCTAAGATCGACGCACCTGACAAATTCTACGACAAGGCCTTCAGCACAAATAGCCGACTAAAATATTTGTGTCTGAGGGAAGAAGTTGAATTCATCAACCTCTGGGACAACTTCTACAACCAGCCTACTCTGTTCCGCAAGGATGGCACTCATCTAAACCCTGTGGGTTCAGCACGCATGGGTCGTCTCCTACACGAAGCAGTCCGCAGCCATGGATCAAAAAACGCCATCCGAGAAGAAGCAGCAGTGACATAAATCATCCAACGCCAAGAAAAAAACAGAGGCAACCGAGGACCACCAGCGATAAGGACCGAAGACAGCGAGGACCGAGGACAGCCATGAACATAAATGTAGATCCGACAAGAACCAAAAATATTATTAAAGAGCGTTCCGTGAGTTCTAAAATAACAAATTTAAAGGTGTTCTATGCAAACGCTCGTAGCATACGCAATAAATTTTCAGATTTAGAGGAGCTAGTGTTTACAGAAAATTATGATGTGATTGGCATAACAGAATCTTGGCTCAATACAGAAGATAGAGACTTTTTAGCAGAGTATTCACTTCCCGGTTATGTAATGTTTGAGAAAAGCCGAATAAATCGAAATGGAGGTGGCGTTTTACTTTATATCAAAGAAAGTCTTAACCCTACCCTCTTGTCAAAACCTCAAATTGTGAACGTCGACGCATCTTTTGTGCTAATAAAGAATAATAACGGTACAAATATAATATTTGCATTAATATACAGACCTCCAGCTCAATCAGTGCAAACTGACCGAGAAATTTACGAACAAATTGCAGATGTAAGTAACTCACAAGATACCGTAATTTTTGGCGACTTTAATTTACCTGTGACCAAGTGGGGCGATACTCTTACTTCACACTCCGGACATGACTTGTATACGAACTTGCAAGAGAGTTCGCTTTATCAATTTGTTCGAACGCCAACCCGTGGTAATAACGTTCTTGACATTGTACTTGCAACAAAAGAAGAATTAATAGAGAATTTGAATGTTGGTGATGAATTCAGTAACAGCGACCATCGTACGATAACTTTCACTTTAAAGTTTACTAGTAACGAACCAAATAGTAGCATCGAAAAAGTCCCTAATTTCAAGAAAGCAAACTTCCATAAACTTAGAGCTATGTTTAAAGAAACTGACTGGAGCTTTTTAATTCACAATAACGACATAAATACATCTTGGAAGTTATTCGAAGCCACTTACCTAAAAGCAGTGCAAGACTGCATACCATCGAAAATACGGCGTCCAGGCCATAATAATAAGCCCAAATGGTGGAATAAAGATATTTCAAACTGCCTGCTAGCTAAGAAATTTGCTAATGATAGATTAAAATCCTCACAAAATGACGAAGAACGGCTGAAATTTGTAGAGCTACGACGCAAAGCCAAAAAGTTAATTAAGCAAAGTAAAAAGACCTTAGAGTTACATATTGCGAATCAAAGTAAAACAAACCCGAAAGAATTCTATAGTTATATCAGAAAGAAAAAAGTAGTTACTTCAACTGTTGGACCGTTAGTCGATGAAAATGGAGAATACACCAAAGACGAAGTACAAATGAGTAATGCCCTCAATACCTTCTTTGCATCAGTTTTTACAACAGAAGACCTCAGTGATATCCCTACACCATCGCCGATTCAGATTGATAATTCAGATGTTCTAAGCAATATCACCGTTACAGAGAGAGAAGTATTGAATTGTTTAGATAAACTCAAGGTAAATAAAACGCCAGGACCTGATACAATCTCGCCTAGAGTTTTAAAGGAAGCTAAGGATGAGCTCACCAAACCACTGACATTACTATTCAATAAATCCTTGCAGTCTGGAACTATGCCCGATCAGTGGAAACTAGCCAACGTAACACCGATATTCAAAAAAGGCAGCATATCCCTACCCAGTAACTATCGTCCAATTAGCTTAACCTCAGTTGTATGTAAAATGCTAGAAACGGTCATACGAGACAGACTCGTAAATCACTTAGAGGAAAATAACATACTTAAAGATACTCAACACGGCTTTCGTAAAAAACGTTCCTGTTCAACAAACCTCTTAGACTTCTTCCACGATAGCCTCAACCTCTATGATGAGAGTAAAGCTGTAGATATTATATACCTTGATTTTCAAAAGGCCTTTGACAAAGTTCCCCACAAACGTTTACTGCTAAAACTAAAAGCGCATGGAATACAAGACGGTGTGTTGAAATGGATAGAAAATTGGCTCAGCGACAGAAAGCAAAGAGTAGTCATAAACGGTAAGGCATCTAAATGGACCAATGTAAGTAGCGGGGTACCCCAGGGATCGGTACTAGGACCAATTCTCTTTCTAATTTACATCAACGACATAGATGAGGGTCTCACCTGTACAATCTCAAAATTTGCTGACGAAACAAAAATTGCAAATAGCGTACTCTCAAAAGAACAAGTTGACAATATGCAACACAATCTAGATAAATTGTCATGTTGGGCCCAAATTTGGCAAATGAGTTTCAATGCGGATAAATATAAAGTACTACATATCGGATACCTAAATGAGAAAGCAAAAAAGCAAACTATTCGATGAATGGCACTCAGCTTAAGAATGTAAACAGAGAAACCGATCTGGGAGTAACAATATCGAGTAACCTAAAACCGAGTCAACAATGTTCAGAAGTTGTTAAGAAGGCAAACAAAATAATTGGCTTTATAGGCAGGTCATTTGAGCATAAATCCAAAGAAGTTATCCTAACCCTTTACAATTCCTTAGTCCGCCCTCTTCTGGAATACTGCGTTCAATCCTGGTGCCCTTATTACCAAAAAGATATAAACAAGCTAGAACGAGTTCAACGTAGAGTTACCAAAATGATACCTAGCCTAAAGAACAAACCATACGAAGAGCGTCTTAGAGAATTAAATCTATTTCCTTTAACCCAGCGCAGATTAAGAGGCGACATAATTCAAGTGTTCAAAATCATCAAAGGCATCGACAATATGAACTGTAGTAAGTACTTCACTATCGACCAATCTAATTACACGCGGGGAAACGGTTGCAAAATTATTGGTAAATCTTTTAACTCACACGAATCTAAGAATTTCTTCTTCAATCGAGTTGTCAACTTGTGGAATGGGCTTCCCCGAAACGTTATAGACTGAATCACCGTTGATTCATTTAAACTCCGCCTAGACAAATATCTCGCATCAAACCCGCGACTGACTGCGTTTGTAAATGAATAACTTTATTTTATCCCCCCCTCAGTTACTAACCCATCTGTCCCCTACTAACTTCCTAATCCTGCCACGGACATTAGTTCCAGGGCAGTAATTCCCTTTCCAATGTTCCCTTACCCACTCTAAACCACTGTTTGGACACTTGATCCTCAGTGTTTTGGAGGACAAGCAACCTAGAAGGGTCACTAGATCTGTTGTTGCTTGATTTTCTTTGTACTCCTTTGTACTTCCTTTCCTCTCTTCCTATTATGTCCTCCGCCAAAGAAGATGAAAGAAATTATGCATTTGCCTCCGTTTATCTGTTTGTCCAATTGTCTGTAAACAAGATATCTCAAAAAGATATAAACCAATTTCCACGAAATTTGGTGGACATAATGGATATAGTTTAGGAGGCAATCGGTAGAGTGTATACCTCCGCCAGCGTTGGCGGAGGTATACACCCTCCTAAGGACTTCTCTAGTTATTTGTATGTATTCTCTTTCTCCTCCTTTTCTTACTTACTTTATCAAATTTCTCTCCATCGTCCTCCCCATTCTTCTCGTTATATTATTAACCTCCGTCGAATAACGGCTATATATATGTCCTTGAAACTAGAGAAAAATGTTGCTGGGGTAGGGGGGGGGGGGGAGTTGGTCGGATAGGGAGGTGTAAGTTTGGTGGATAGGGAGGGGGAGGTTAGTTTGGTGGATGGGTGGATAGGGAGTGGAGAGGTTAGTTGGGGTATAGGGGGAGGCTAGTTTTGTGGGTAGGGGGAGGTTAGACGGTGGAAAGGGGGGAGGTTAGTTTGGCGGATAGGGGAGAAGTTAGTTGGGTGGAAGGGGGGGAGGGAGAGGTTAGTTGGGCGGATAGGAGGAGGAGGGGGGATTATCACGGGGACAAACTAAATTAACATTATATTAACCATAATAATACTTAAACATATTTACCCCTTCTGTACCGGCGACGTCTTTTAGATTGTTTTCATGCTATAATAAGACGATGTTGTGCAGTTAAAAATTATCTGTGATGGTAAAAAGGTTTAAGTGAGTTAGTTCGAAGCCTGTTAATCGTTGAAGACCCTTCTTAAAATGAATCAAATTGTCTAATAGTAGCCACAATAAAATTAAAATGACGGCTCAGGTACTGAAATGGTTAAAACACGGGATTCTGTAGAAAGTAAATTCGCCAGAATAGAACAAGGCAAATCATGTTCATAGTGTACAATCAAGAGCATAAATGGCGGCGCATCCATTTGCATCAGTATCGAACACAAACGAGACAATATAATACATTATTATAGCCCAGATGCTTCAGAAGTTGGCTTTACAGGTTCAAAGATTCGAATTGGTGTTACTTATGCTACGAACTGTACAATTACTGCATACTGTACGCTCACACATAAACACACCCTTCCACTTGCATTTACATTCATAAAAACACAACCATTCAGCTACAACGTTCCCCAGAGTGTTGGGGCTTGTACGGAAGGGAGAATAGCAAATAGATAATAACTAACTAGAGAGGCACTCGGTAGAGCGCATACCTCCGCCTACGCTGGCCGGTTGTTTCATTAAAAAATGTGGAAGATAATTGGTAGAGGTAAAAGTGGTAGAGAAAGATGATATATATATATTATATATATATATATATATATATATATATATATATATATATACGGTATATATATCAACCGGCTGATTCTTTAATCCCTAATTATAGCAGCTGATATTTCAATATTTAACGCTAACATATGAAACTATAATGTCATTGTCCCATATTATTGGTGAATTATCACAATCAACATATACCGCTAGAAAATGTTCGCAATTAACCACTTGCGAGTTTCAGGCTATAAGGAAGTTGGAGTTGTAGACAACGATATATAACATAATTTACAGATAAAATACGGTCGTAGTACATTTATAAATACATAAAACACAATTCAACATACCATTTATCCATCAGAAACGTACATGATTATTATTGCATATATGTTTAATATCGATGTTTACGGCTCCAACTTCCTTATAGCCTGAAACTCGCAAGTGGTCAATTCAACAGTTAACTCCAAGCAGACTCCCAGGACCTTCAAAACTTCAAGACAGCTTCAGAAGGTCTTTTCGTCCCACATTGCTATCGCCAGTAATCATTTCCTTACATCGACAGTCAATTCACCTAATTTGCATCCAATCGGTGATTTTATGTATGGAAGAAAACCAAGTATAATTGACTTACAAGAATAATGTTCTATACAACCGTCAATTGGCCATACTATTAAGGGAAGGTATTTAGTTTCTTCCCTAGAACTCCATCAAGCTTAAAATTACACCCCCTAGACCCCTTTCAAGATAAATTTGTACATTTTTCGGTAGAAAAATTTCCCGGCCGAAGGCCGGTTCCTCTAAATTACAGGCTCGCTATCGCTCGCCAGGAAAAAATCGACACCTAAATGGCACGAAAGTTCTTAAAATTGACAGAAATGGGGAGAAAGTTCTTAAAATCGCCAAACTAAAGGGGGCGAGCGTCTTAAAATCTAAAAAGCAATGGGGCTAAACATGAGAGAAAGGGTTCCAGAAAAAAAAAACTCAAGTGGAAATCTCCCCTTAAACTACTGCATAAGAAAATACACTTCTAATTCAATCATACTCATTTTCCTTCCATACAGAAAATAACCTAGTAAACACAGATTCATGTGTCCAAATGTACAGTCGTGGTCAGGATTAATTGGGTTCGATCCCATCCAAGGCGGACACTCAGTGGGTATAGTAGTATGTCCTAGCGTGTTTCACATGCTTGCATCCAGTCGGGGGACACCACGACGTCGTATACATAATAAAAAACACAACAAAGCCACTCCAACAGCTTCCTCTCTCTCGAACACCCCTTCTCTCCTCTCTACACTCTTCAGGAAATAGGAAAAAGTAGAAAAGTAGCTAGGAGGTGCAGTTGTAAAGGCTTATCCCTCAATGCCTTCACCTTCACCTGGGCAATTTTTGAAACTACAATTATGATACACTAGCGAACTATTTTGATAACTGCAGGAGCCACAAAGATCATATTACTGAGTTTCACTAATTAACGTTCACCGTCTTGTTTTTATCATTAGCATGTGCAAGGGACTGGAGTTCTGGAAAAGGGGCCCCAGTCCTGACGCTAGTCTTGACTTACAGTGCGCTGGCTTAATAATCCTGAAGGGTTTATAACCTTTGAAGTACTATATTAACTAACTAATGGGCATGTATTTAAGTATTCATGACTGCGACTGTACTGTACAATCACGGTCAAAAGTCTCTTATCATTTCTACTCGGGATATCTCTAGTTATAAGTAAACACAATATCCTTAACCCCTTCAAAAAGGCCTCTAGCAAATATGAGGCTTCGAACTACTCACTTAACCAATTTTATTACCACAGACACTTCATAAACTGCACAAAATCGTCTAAATATAGCTAGAATAGAATACAAAAAAGACGTCGCTGGTACAGAAGGGGTTAAAGACCACTCAGTGTGCAAAGTATGTATTCTTCTAGGATGCGCATTATTGTTATTATGACATTCCAAGTCGGGTATACAGTATATTCCAAGTCGGGTATACAGTATATTCCAAGTCGGGTATACAGTATATTCCAAGTCGGGTATACAGTATATTTAACTATGTTTCAGCTATGCGTCCATACTTGAAATCTGCGTGGCTATCATTCTGTTCACTACCCATACCACGTTCATGCTTGAAATCTGCGTGGCTACCATTCTACTCACTACCTATGCCTGGACTCTGGCGAAGCATGCAGGCCCTGTACCCCGTGCATGATTGTGTTGCCTGGTGACTATGACAAGCCGCTCGTCTATGCCAACCCCCCACCCCCTACACCCCCCCCCCCCCCCAGCCCCTCAACCCCCCAGCCTCCCCTTCCCCCCCCATATGAGAAAAACTAAATATGAAAACTTGGCAATAAGATGATGTAGAGACATAGTATCATATTTTGTCATTAAGTGTCGATAAATCAGCTGCTAAAGGATTCAATTTGTCATATAGTTGGAAATTAGCGGACTATAGTGATATTCGTGTTTGTTGGAAGTGTTTGTTGCTGATTATACTTATAAGATGGGCGTATTTATTTGCTCAATTATGTATTTTTTTAGTATTAATTTGTTTGTTTTAGTTTCCTCTCTAGACCTCAATCAAATTTTAAGAAACACCCTCCCAAGACCGTCCTTCTTGATAAATTTGTACATTTTTCGATAGAACAAGGGCCCTGCCGAAGGCCGGTTTCTCTTAAGTTACAGGCTCGCTATCACTCGCCAGGAAATCATCGACACCTAACTGACACGAAATGTCTAAATATTGACAAAGAAATGGAGCGAAAGGTCTTAAAATCGCCAAACTAATGGGCCAAACGTCTTAAGACCTGAAAACTAATGGAGCTAAACATGAGGAAGAATGAGGACGAGAAAAACGACCCAACTCCCTTTAATATAATAGTTCGGTTAGCAGTTTACGTTTACGTTGAGGGACCCGCAGAGGGCCGCTCTCGGTCGGCATGATATGCGGGGGTTGTGCTTTTTAGGACTAATGGTTGGGGACAGGATCAGGATTAGGGATGTAATGATTGGTGATCCTAGTTCTAAATGAATCAAGGGTGGGGCTATTAACTACATGAGATGGGAGGTGGTTCCACTCTTGGATGCTGTGGTGAAAAAATGATTGTCTAAATATGTTCGTGCTTGCCTGATATGTGTGGTATTTTAGGTTGTGGCTGCGTCTCGTAAATCGTATACTTGTAGGGTGTAAATATATATCTTTGTCTATGTCTACTAAGTTGTTGGTGATTTTATATAACATCTGTTGTCTGTGCATTTGTCGTCTTGTTGCAAGTGGGTCGAGTTAAATGTCTTGTTTGAGCAAAGTGACAGATGTAGTGTGTCTGTAATCACGTCTGATCCATCTTGCAGCTTTGTTTTGTATGGCCTCTAATTTATCAACTCTGCGTAAGCAGAGTTTGGTATCACCCCCCGTATAGTGGGTACCACACGAAAAAAAAATCTGTCGTCGTCGTCGTCCGTCTGTCTCGGAACTCCTCCTAGACCGTTGGACGGATTTTCACCAAATTTCACACGAACATTTGTTGCGTGAATGCAAACGTCAGTCAAAAAAGATTTTTGAATGTATGCAATAGTTATGATTTTAGGTCCAAAATATGGTTTTCCCCCCCCCCCACCTCCTGGAACAACCCCCCCCCCCCAGCAATGATGGCGTTCTGGGCTCACACACTAAGAACGCATTCGTTCTGGGAGCGAAACATCTCGCTACGTATTTGCTAGGTTAAGTTAGTTTAGTTGGCATTAGAAGTGATGGTAGTAATATTTGGATTTATTGTGATAGTAGTGATAATGGTTATAATTGTAGTGATGATGGTTGTAGTTGTATTGATGATGATGACAGTAGTGATGATGATGACAGTAGTAGATATGATGGTGACAGTAGTAGTAATGATGGTCATAATAGTAGTGATGATGGTGACAAGTAATGATGATAGTTGTAGTGATAATAATGACAGTAGTCATGATGGTAGTGACGATGGTGTGAGTATTAGTGATGATGGTGAGTAGTAGTGAGGATGGTGAAATTTGTAGTGATGATGACGATAGTTGTGGTGATGAAGTTCATAGTAATGGTGATGATGGCAGTAGTATTATGGTGACAGTAGAATACATTATGGTAATATTTGTGACAGTAGTAATGATGATGGTTATAGTAGTAGTGATGATGTTAACAGCAGTAATTATGATTGTAAGATGGTGGTGATGATATTAGTAATGATGGTTGATAGTTGTAGTATCAATGATGATAGTAGTGATTAAGATGCTAGTGACAATGGACAGTGATTATGGTGAGAGTAGTAGTGATAATTGTAATTGTAGTGATTATGATCATAGTAATGGTGATTATGACAGTACTCGTGATGATTGTGGCAGTTGTAGTGATGATGGCAGTAGTAGTGATTGTGATTGTGATTGATGATGGTATTAGTAGTGATGATGGTAACCCATCGCAGAGTTGGGTATGCCGTTTTGATTTTGGGCAAAACGGCACGTCTACTTTATTTATATTGTTGTGAGTGTGTGGATCCCAGACGATGTCGCAGTATTCTAAGTGTGGCCGAACAAGTGTTTTAAATGCTAGAATTTTGATGTTTGCGTTACACTTGGTGAGATTCCTGCGCAGGAAGCCCAGGGCCCTATAAGTCTTTGCTCTGACGCTGCTAACGTGAGTGGTCCACCTCATGTCCGCTGAGATGTGGACCCCCAAATATTTGTGGGAGGGAACAGTATCCAAAAATGTGCTATGGAGTTTGTAGAATGGGATGATTTTATTTGAACGGGTGAAACGGATATGGTGACATTTGTCCGGTCTAAATGTCATCTGCCACTTGGCTTCCCACTCTTCAAGCGCAGTTAAGTCGTCCTGTAGTCGAAGGCAATCGCCCCTATTAGTAATTGGTCTATAAACTAAGCTATCATCTGCGAAAAGTCTAGTAGTAGAAGTAAGCGATAGTGGGAGGTCATTTATGTATGAAAGGAAAAGTAGGGGACCCAGGACAGTGCCTTGTGGGACCCCAGAAGTTACAGAGACAGTGGAAGAATGAGAACCCTCTAGAACAACGCGTTGATCCCGATTGGTCAAGAAAGTCTTAATCCAGTGAAGAAGTGGTCCTTGGATGCCATAATAATCTAACTTACCTAACAGTCTTTGGTGAGGGACTTTGTCGAAGGCAGTGATAGTAACAATCCGTAGTACTGGTAGTGAGAGTAGTAAAGGTGATGGTCATGGTAGTGGTGATAGTAGTAGATGTAGTAAGGATAGTGGTAATGAAAGGGGTATTGTCAGTTGTAGTAGTAGTAGTATAGTAGTAATAGTGGTGGTGGTGATAGTGATTGTGGTAAGAGTGGTAGTGGGGCAGCAGTAGTAGTAATAGTAGTAGTTTTTGATGTAGTAGTAGTAGTAGTAGTAATAGTAGTAGTAGTAGTAGTAATAGTAGTTGAGAAAACAACTCACAGTACTGTGTCTTCCTTTGCAGATGACACAAAATTAAGTATGATAATAAACACACAGGAAGACACGGACAGGCTGCAGGCAGAGGAATGCGATATCCCCAGGATGAAAAATCGGGGTGCTGTGGGATCTCTGCGAGAAGCGTGGTTGTCGCATAGAGGTCCGCGTCTCGTCAACAAACTCCCACGAAGAGTAAGAGACATGAAGGGAGTCTCGCTAGACAGCTTCAAGAGGGCCCTTGATGCTGAACTCCAAAAGGTGCCAGACGAGCCCATCTTCGCAGGGGTGCGTGCTGCCCCCTCGAACAGTCTGCTGCACCAAATCACCACCCAGAACGAGGGGCGGAACGCTTCTCGGTGCCACTAGATTGAGTGGCGAACCCATCTTTAGGTTCTATAGGTAGGTAGTTGTCGTAGTGATGATGGTGATAGTTGTGGTAGTGGCAACAGTGGTAGTAGATTAGTAATATAAATAAGAAACTCGTTTGTGATGATGACAATGATAGAAAAGATAGTAGTGCTGATGACAGGAGCAGGTATGTGTTTCTGTGCCAATGTATGTGCGTTTAACTGTGTGTTTGTGTATGTATGTAAGAATATCTGTGTGGGTGTATATATGTGTGTGTGCGTTTATGTATATGCCTGTCTGTTTATATGTGTGTGTGTATGTATGTGAGGGGAGGTGCCCATCACAGACCTAACCAAGACTACGCCCAAACCACCAGCATTATAAAGCCCGAGTCAGCCCAGTCAGCCCAAGCCAGCCCAACTAGGTACCCAGGGATAGGTTTGACCACACTAGCCCTGCGCTGTAAAATATTTGAATACTAAAGGGGAGATTTTCACATAAGGGAGTCTTTTTTCTGGACCTCCTTCTCCCTCTTGTTTAATCCCATTAGATTTGAATTTTTAATAACAATAATAATAATAATAATAATAATATTAATAAAAATAATAAAAATAATAATAATAATAATGATAATAATAATAATAATAATTATTATATTCTTTATTTCGTATAAAAGTCATACATACTGTAACTGTATAGTTTTATACATACTGTATATTTTTATACATACTTTAAACAAAAAAGTTAAGAAATAGAGTTAATACAATATAGGGAGGGAGAGAGAGATACAAATGATAAAGAGAGTGCACATGAAAACGAAAAAATATAAAGAAAATAATGCACCCTGTTCACCCTATTAGTTAGGCGATTTTAAGAACTTTCGCCCCCTTGCTTTGTCAATATTAAGATCTTTCGTGCCATTTAGGTGTCGATTTTTTCCTGGCAAGCGATAGCGAGCCTGTAATTTACTGGAACACCTCGAAATGGTAAAATCAAGACGTTAACCTTTTCAAGATCAACTACGCATTTATGTTACGTTTTTTTCTGTTTTATAGATGTTATTCAAATTAGAATGGGTATATGGAAGTCAGAGGGTTAATTGAGATCATCTTTACCCTTATAATTCCCACAGATCCTTCCTAAAATGCATACAATCGTCTAATGATAGCCATAATATACTGTCAAAATGAGTGGTAATCTTCAAAGGGTTATGCCAGTAATGTGATAAGTAACACCCCGTTCTTAACATTAATCATACATTACAATCCCCAATGTACAATCGAGGGTATTAAGCGTTGTCATAGATTCCAGTGGTTTTCGCTCAACAAATGTTATTGGTATCTTTATAGTTACTGGGAAAAGTGCTTATCCCTCAGCGTATTAGTCAGTGTCCGAAACTTTGTGAAATATCTGACAACACTTATTTACCTCGAATGTACTTGAATAAACTAATAAAAGCATATGGTCCTGCCGGGATTCGAACTCGAGACACCACATCCAGAACATAAGCATCTAAACCATTACACCATCAACACAGTTAAAGATTGAGTACACGATCACGATTAATATCCACTTTCGAATTTTGGATATCAATCTCATCATGTGTTCAGACCCAACTGCATTATGGAAAGCGTATTGTTTTAGTGAGAGGAAAGAACATTGAATATTTGAGACTTTGAGAGGAAAGAACATTGAATATTTGAGACTTTGAGAGGAAAGAACATTGAATCTTTGAGACTTTGAGAGGAAAGAACATTGAATCTTTGAGACTTTGAGAGGAAAGAACATTGAATCTTTGAGACTTTGAGAGGAAAGAACATTGAATCTTTGAGACTTTGAGAGGAAAGAACATTGAATCTTTGAGACTTTGAGAGGAAAGAACATTGAATCTTTGAGACTTTGAGAGGAAAGAACATTGAATATTTGAGACTTTGAGAGGAAAGAACATTGAATCTTTGAGACTTTGAGAGGAAAGAACATTGAATCTTTGAGACTCGCGCAGTTAATCAAATAGTTCGTCAGTGTGTCATAATCGTACCTCCAAACCTTGTCCAGAAGTTACTGACCAAGATTGTACCATTTATGTTGCAATTGACCGCTTGCGAGTCTATAAGGAAGTTGGAGCTGTAAACAACGAAATTAAACAGAAATGCAAGAATATTTATAGTTCTGTTGGATAGGAAATATATTACATTTTATTTTATGTATTAATAAAGGCATTGCAACCGTATTTTCGCTAATCATTTGGATAAATATCGATGTTTACAGCTCCAACTTCCTTATAGCCTGAAACTCGCAAGTGGTCAATTAACCCCTTGAAGATTATGACGCGTTTTGACAGTTTAGGTTGGCCAACATTAGACAATTTTATTCAGATTTGGAAGGCCCTCTAGCAGTCGAAGGATAAAAAAACTCACTCAATTGTGCCTCTGACTATTCCTTCCTACACTGAATGAAATCGTGTAATGATAGCCAGAATACACTGTCAACAAGCGTCATAATCCTCAAGGGGTTAAGGTGAGGTTATTCCATATATTCTGGATTATTAAGCCAGCACACTGTAAGTCAAGAATACCGTAAGGAATGGAGCCCCTTTTCGAGAACTCCAGTGCATTAAGGGGAGGTATTTAGTTTGTTCCCTACGTTTTCATCAAGCTTAAAATTACACCCCCTAGACCCCCTTTCAAGATAAATTTGTACATTTTTCGGTAGAAAAATGTCCCGGCCAAAGGCCGGTTTTCTCTTAAATTACAGGCTCGCTATCGCTCGCCAGGAAAAAATCGACACCTTAATGGCACGAAAGGTCTTAAACTTGACAGAAATGGGGCAACATGTCTTAAAATGTCCAAACTACTAGGGCGAACGTCTTAAAATCTCAAAAAGCAATGGAGCTAAACATGAGGGAGAAAGGGGTCAAGAAAATAATCCCTCAAGTGGAAATCTCCCCTTAATGGTTCTTCAGCTATTACGAAGATTGTCCAGCTATGTGTATGGATATTAAGATTGTCCAGCTATGTGTATGGATATTAAGATTGTCCAGCTATGTGTATGGATATTAAGATTGTCCAGCTATGTGTATGGATATTAAGATTGTCCAGCTATGTGTATGGATATTAAGATTGTCCAGCTATGTGTGTGGATATTAAGATTGTCCAGCTATGTGTATGGATATTAAGATTGTCCAGCTATGTGTATGGATATTAAGATTGTCCAGCTATGTGTATGGATATTAAGATTGTCCAGCTATGTGTATGGATATTAAGATTGTCCAGCTATGTGTATGGATATTAAGATTGTCCAGCTATGTGTATGGATATTAAGATTGTCCAGCTATGTGTATGGATATTAAGATTGTCCAGCTATGTGTATGGATATTAAGATTGTCCAGCTATGTGTATGGATATTAAGATTGTCCAGCTATGTGTATGGATATTAAGATTGTCCAGCTATGTGTATGGATATTAAGATTGTCCAGCTATGTGTATGGATATTAAGATTGTCCAGCTATGTGTATGGATATTAAGATTGTCCAGCTATGTGTATGGATATTAAGATTGTCCAGCTATGTGTATGGATATTAAGATTGTCCAGCTATGTGTATGGATATTAAGATTGTCCAGCTATGTGTATGGATATTAAGATTGTCCAGCTATGTGTATGGATATTAAGATTGTCCAGCTATGTGTATGGATATTAAGATTGTCCAGCTATGTGTATGGATATTAAGATTGTCCAGCTATGTGTATGGATATTAAGATTGTCCAGCTATGTGTATGGATATTAAGATTGTCCAGCTATGTGTATGGATATTAAGATTGTCCAGCTATGTGTGGATATTAAGATTGTCCAGCTATGTGTATGGATATTAAGATTGTCCAGCTATGTGTATGGATATTAAGATTGTCCAGCTATGTGTATGGATATTAAGATTGTCCAGCTATGTGTGGATATTAAGATTGTCCAGCTATGTGTATGGATATTAAGATTGTCCAGCTATGTGTATGGATATTAAGATTGTCCAGCTATGTGTATGGATATTAAGATTGTCCAGCTATGTGTATGGATATTAAGATTGTCCAGCTATGTGTATGGATATTAAGATTGTCCAGCTATGTGTATGGATATTAAGATTGTCCAGCTATGTGTATGGATATTAAGATTGTCCAGCTATGTGTATGGATATTAAGATTGTCCAGCTATGTGTATGGATATTAAGATTGTCCAGCTATGTGTATGGATATTAAGATTGTCCAGCTATGTGTGGATATTAAGATTGTCCAGCTATGTGTATGGATATTAAGATTGTCCAGCTATGTGTATGGATATTAAGATTGTCCAGCTATGTGTATGGATATTAAGATTGTCCAGCTATGTGTATGGATATTAAGATTGTCCAGCTATGTGTGGATATTAAGATTGTCCAGCTATGTGTATGGATATTAAGATTGTCCAGCTATGTGTATGGATATTAAGATTGTCCAGCTATGTGTATGGATATTAAGATTGTCCAGCTATGTGTAGGATTATTAAGATTGTCCAGCTATGTGTATGGATATTAAGATTGTCCAGCTATGTGTATGGATATTAAGATTGTCCAGCTATGTGTATGGATATTAAGATTGTCCAGCTATGTGTATGGATATTAAGATTGTCCAGCTATGTGTATGGATATTAAGATTGTCCAGCTATGTGTGGATATTAAGATTGTCCAGCTATGTGTATGGATATTAAGATTGTCCAGCTATGTGTATGGATATTAAGATTGTCCAGCTATGTGTATGGATATTAAGATTGTCCAGCTATGTGTATGGATATTAAGATTGTCCAGCTATGTGTATGGATATTAAGATTGTCCAGCTATGTGTATGGATATTAAGATTGTCCAGCTATGTGTATGGATATTAAGATTGTCCAGCTATGTGTATGGATATTAAGATTGTCCAGCTATGTGTATGGATATTAAGATTGTCCAGCTATGTGTATGGATATTAAGATTGTCCAGCTATGTGTATGGATATTAAGATTGTCCAGCTATGTGTATGGATATTAAGATTGTCCAGCTATGTGTATGGATATTAAGATTGTCCAGCTATGTGTATGGATATTAAGATTGTCCAGCTATGTGTATGGATATTAAGATTGTCCAGCTATGTGTATGGATATTAAGATTGTCCAGCTATGTGTATGGATATTAAGATTGTCCAGCTATATGTATGGATATTAAGATTGTCCAGCTATGTGTATGGATATTAAGATTGTCCAGCTATGTGTATGGATATTAAGATTGTCCAGCTATGTGTATGGATATTAAGATTGTCCAGCTATATGTATGGATATTAAGATTGTCCAGCTATGTGTATGGATATTAAGATTGTCCAGCTATGTGTATGGATATTAAGATTGTCCAGCTATATGTATGGATATTAAGATTGTCCAGCTATGTGTATGGATATTAAGATTGTCCAGCTATGTGTATGGATATTAAGATTGTCCAGCTATGTGTATGGATATTAAGATTGTCCAGCTATGTATGGATATTAAGATTGTCCAGCTATGTGTATGGATATTAAGATTGTCCAGCTATGTGTATGGATATTAAGATTGTCCAGCTATATGTATGGATATTAAGATTGTCCAGCTATGTGTATGGATATTAAGATTGTCCAGCTATATGTATGGATATTAAGATTGTCCAGCTATGTGTATGGATATTAAGATTGTCCAGCTATGTATGGATATTAAGATTGTCCAGCTATGTGTATGGATATTAAGGATGATAACCTGGCATTCGTATGACGCAGGGACATACTAGTTTCATATGTGTCCATTAACCCTCTCCGACATATGAAGCGATTTTGAGCCTATTGAAGATACTTTAAAGCCTTTGTTACCATCAGGGGTATTTAGAAACCTTTAGTTTAGTTACTTCAACCTCTGCAATTGTCTTTGAGTTAGCTGTGTTGAGCCTATTGGGGATACTTTAAAGCCTTTGTTACCATCGGGGGTATTTAGAAACCTTTAGTTTAGTTACTTCAACCTCTGCAATTGTCCTTGAGTTAGCTGTGGGCAGAAAACTAATTTTGGAGAGGTAATTATAAGAGTGAGAGAACTCTATTTCTTATTGCTAATCTGGCAACCTCTACGTCAAAAATGCGTGAAAGGGTTAAGTATCGATACATTTACTTGCTAAGGTATTTTATTTAGTCAGGTGACCAAAAAAAAACCGACTATAGGCATACAATAATTATCATCGTATGCAGTTATAATATGTTTTCAATCATTTGACTTATTAATCTTATAAATCACCTCGACGAATCAATGAGCGAAAATCTATATAATTTAACCCTTTAAGGGGGTAGTGCTTGTTTGTTGGTCTATATATTTATCTATTCATTTTTTTTTTTTTTTTTTTAGTTCTCCTTTCAAGATAAATTTGTACTTTTTTCGGTAGAAAAATGTCCCGGCCAAAGGCCGGTTAATTTGAATATTTCAGGCTCGCTATCGCTCGCCAGGAAAATATCGACACTTAAATGGCACGAAAGGATTTAAATAACGAGAAAGAAATGGGGTGAAAGGTCTCAAAATCGCCAAACTAGCGGAACGAACGTCTAAACATCTCAAAACTAATATGGTAAACATGAGGGAGAAGGGGGTCCAGAAAAAGCAACTACCTCCCCCTTTAACACCCACAAGTTATTCTAAAGTTGCATAACACAGTATAATGGTACAGCCAGAGATCATTATAAAAAGCATGTTCATACTGAAGGGGTTTAGCTTGCAGAAACTACAAGGGACTGGAATGCTCGAAAAGAGTCTCCAATCCTGCCGCATTTCTTGACTTGCAGTGTGCTGGCTTAATAATCCAGAAGGGTCCTATTTTAACTAACAAACTAACTAAGCAGAAACTATGCCCTGAGTGATCAACCCCTCAGCGAACTAAATATTTCTGTAAGAATTTTGAAACTTGTCAAATGACTTTACTGAAGTTCATTTCGACTTGCATACTGGGGGTTAAGAACTATCAGTGTTAAGAGGGGATGAGTGGGTTTTTATGGAGCCCCTTCTCCCTCGTGTTTAGCCCCATTAGTTTTGAGACTTTAAGAAGTTTGGCCCATTAGTTTGACGATGTTTACACCTTTCACCCCATGTCGTTGTCAATTTTAAGATCTAACGTGCCATTTACGTGTCAATTTTTTCGTGGCGAGCAATATCGAGCCTGTAATTTTAAGGGGAACCGGCCTTAGGCTGGGACATTTTTCTATCGAAAAAAGTACAAATTTATCTTGAAGGGGGATCTAGGGGGTGTGTTCTTAAGTTTGATAGAGGTCTAGCGAGGAAACAAAAAAAATAAATGAATGACTAAATAAATCGACCAAGAAATATATACCCCCCTCCCCCCCTCCCCCCCCCCCCCCCCCATTAAAATTTTATTCCTGGCAGGTCCTTCTTAAATTGGTTAACATCGTGTGGCGTCATCTACTGGAGAGGGTTAACTGGACAAACTTAGGACCCCGGAAGCGTAGAGGAAGGCTGCCTGGGAATGACTGATGGGATGGAAAGCGGAACAGTTGGCAAGCACACGTGCCTTTAACCCATTCAGTACCGGTGACGTCCTTTTCATTATATTCTGGCAACTATTGGACGATTTTATTCAGATTGAAAAGGGCCTCCAGCAATCAACAGGCTTCGAACTATCTTAATTACCGGTAACCCTTTTTACTACCACAGATCCTTCTTAACCTTTTCACGTACAGGACGCGATTTGCGCCCTTTCTGGGACACATAAAAGCCTTTGTGACCATCAGAGGTGTTTAGAAACCTTTAGTTTAGTTACTTCAACCTCTGCAGTTGTTTTTGAGTGAGCTGTGGGTAAAAAATTGATTTTGGAGAGATATTTATGAAATTGATAGAACTCTATTTCTGAATACCAAACGGCAACCCCCGATTCCACAGGATAGCGAGAGGGTTAAGTTGCATATAATCGTCTAAATCTAGCTAGAATATAAAATGTAATACTTCGCCGGTACAGTAGGTGTTAACTGTGACCCTCATGTTTTGCCCCGTTAATTAGTTATGCGATTTCTTTAAGACACTTCACCCCGCCAGTTTGGCGATTCTATACGGCGAGGGATAGCGAGCCTGCAATTTAAGAAAAAGTGGCCTTGGGCCGCCACATTTTTCTATCGAAAAATGTACAAATGCAATTGAAATGAGAACCTGGGTGGGTACTTTATTTTGTATTGAATTGTGTATTTGTTTCAGCTTTGCAGGGGGTTTATGGAAAAACTGAACCAAATATTACTTTAAAATGACAAAACCCATCATAATCCTCAATAATACTTAAAAACAGACCCCCTCCCTGGTTGCCTTCAAATGACAGGTGTGGCTGGAAGCAGAACAATCGTCAAACACACGTCCCTTTACCTGCAGGCACACAAGCAGGGTCTCAATCAAACAGACACCCAGAGATTCACAAGCAAACATGCTAGTCTGCATGGTGGGTCAAGAATCACAAACGTTAAGGGGAGATGGTTCACGTTTTGGTCGATTTGTTCATCTATATATTATTTGTTCATCTATATATTATTTGTTCATCTATATATTATTTGTTCATCTATATATTATTTGTTCATCTATATATTATTGTTTCTAGTTTCCACCCTAGACCACCATATAACTAAAAAAAAAAAAAAAAAACACACAAACAAAAATACCCCCTTCAAGATATATTTGTAATGTTTTCGATAGAAAAATATCCCGGCCAAAGGCCGATTCTTCCTAAATTACAGGCTCGCTATCGCTCGCCAGGAAAAGATTGACACTTAAATGACACGAAGTCTTAATATTGACAAAGAAATGAGGCGGAAGGTCTTAAAATCGCCAAACTAATGGGTCGAACGTCATAAAATCTTAAAACTAAAGGGGCTAAGCATGAGGGAGAAGAGAGTCCAGGAAAACGACCCTCTCAACTTAACTGCTGGCACACAAGCAGGGTCTCAATCAAGCAGACACCCAGAGACTCGCAAGCAAACATTCTACAGTCTGCATGTTGGGTCCAGAATCCCAAACATTAACCCTTTTCAGCCCCTTTTACCTCTGATGCTGCTGGCTAACATTAGATGATTTTATGCAGTTTAAGGGGAGATCTCCACTTGAGGGATTTTTTTCTATACCCCTTTCTCCCTCATGTTTAGCCCCATTGGTTTTTAGATTTTAAGACGTTTGCCTCATTAGTTTGGCGATTTTAAGAACTTTCTCCCCATTTATGTCACTTTTAAGACCTTTCGTTCCATTTAGGTGTCGATTTTTTCCTGGCGAGCGATAGCGAGCCTGTAATTTAAGAGGAATTGGCCTTCGGCCGGGACATTTTTCTACCGAAAAATGTACAAATTTATCTTGAAAGGGGGTCAAGGGGGTGTAATTTCAAGCTTGATGGAGTTCTAGGGAAGAAACTAAATACCTCCCCTTAACCCCTTATGTACCGGCGATGTCTTTTAGCATTTAGTCTAGCTCTATTTCAACGATTGACAGGCAGTTTGAGAAGGATCTGAGGCAGTCAAAAGGGTTACATGAGATAGTTCGACGCCTTTTAATTGCCGGAGGCTCTTTTTAAACTCAATGAAATCGTCTAGTAGTAGCCAGAATACAGTTAAAATTACGGCACCATTACTGAAAGGGTTAAGAAGGACCTGCGCTACTAAGAGGTTTTATTGAGATCATATTTACCCATTTGAGTCGTATAGGTAGATTAGTGCAAACTAAAGAATATCGTCTGATGGTAACCAGAATATTAATGATTATAATTATGCAGTTTCAGAAGGACCTGTGTTACTAATCAGAGGGTTTATTGAGATCGGATTTACCCATTTGAGTCGTATAGGTAGATTGCAAACTAAATAAATCGTCTATGGGTAACCAAAATAGGATGACAATTACGTAATGGGGGTGAAGGGGTTTAAGGAATATCACACGAGAACTTTTATCATTAAGCTTCGATGGAATCATATAATTTTAAATAGTCTGGTTGAAATAGTCAACTGTTTCAAATGGTCTACTGGTTGAAATGGTCTACTGGTTGAAATGGTCTACTGGTTGATATGGTCTACTGGTTGAAATGGTCTACTGGTTGAAATGGTCTACTGGTTGAAATGGTCTACTGCTTGAAATGGTCTACTGGTTGAAATGGTCTACTGGTTGATATGGTCTACTGGTTGATATGGTCTACTGGTTGAAATGATCTACTGGTTGAAATGGTCTACTGGTTGAAATGGTCTACTGGTTGAAATGGTCTACTGGTTGAAATGGTCTACTGGTTGAAATGGTCTACTGGTTGATATGGTCTACTGGTTGAAATGGTCTACTGGTTGAAATGGTCTACTGGTTGAAATGGTCTACTGGTTGATATGGTCTACTGGTTGAAATTGTCTACTGGTTGAAATGGTCTACTGGTTGATATGGTCTACTGGTTGAAATTGTGTACTGGTTGAAATAGTCAACTGATTGAAATGGTCTGCTGGTTGATATGGTCTACTGGTTGAAATGATGTACTGGTTGAAATAGTCTACTAGTTGAAAGGGTCTGCTGGTTGATATGGTCTACTGGTTGAAATGGTTTACTGGTTGATATGGCCTACTGGTTGATATGGTCTACTGGTTGATATGGTCTACTGGTTGATATGGTCTACTGGTTGATATGGTCTACTGGTTGAAATGGTTTACTGGTTGATATGGTCTACTGGTTGATATGGTCTACTGGTTGATATGGTCTACTGGTTGATATGGTCTACTGGTTGATATGATGTACTGGTTGAAATGGTTTACTGGTTGATATGGTCTACTGGTTGCTATGGTCTACTGGTTGATATGGTCTACTGGTTGATATGGTCTACTGGTTGATATGATGTACTGGTTGAAATGGTTTACTGGTTGATATGGTCTACTGGTTGATATGGTCTACTGGTTGATATGGTCTACTGGTTGATATGGTCTACTGGTTGATATGATGTACTGGTTGAAATGGTTTACTGGTTGATATGGTCTACTGGTTGATATGGTCTACTGGTTGATATGATGTACTGGTTGAAATGGTTTACTGGTTGATATGGTCTACTGGTTGATATGGTCTACTGGTTGATATGGTCTACTGGTTGATATGATGTACTGGTTGAAATGGTTTACTGGTTGATATGGTCTACTGGTTGATATGGTCTACTGGTTGATATGGTCTACTGGTTGATATGGTCTACTGGTTGATATGGTCTACTGGTTGATATGGTCTACTGGTTGATATGGTCTACTGGTTGATATGGTCTACTGGTTGATATGATGTACTGGTTGAAATGGTTTACTGGTTGATATGGTCTACTGGTTGATATGGTCTACTGGTTGATATGATGTACTGGTTGAAATGGTTTACTGGTTGATATGGTCTACTGGTTGATATGGTCTACTGGTTGATATGGTCTACTGGTTGATATGGTCTACTGGTTGATATGATGTACTGGTTGAAATGGTTTACTGGTTGATATGGTCTACTGGTTGATATGGTCTACTGGTTGATATGATGTACTGGTTGAAATGGTTTACTGGTTGATATGGTCTACTGGTTGATATGGTCTACTGGTTGATATGGTCTACTGGTTGATATGATGTACTGGTTGAAATGGTTTACTGGTTGATATGGTCTACTGGTTGATATGGTCTACTGGTTGATATGATGTACTGATTGAAATGGTTTACTGGTTGATATGGTCTACTGGTTGATATGGTCTACTGGTTGATATGGTCTACTGGTTGATATGGTCTACTGGTTGATATGATGTACTGGTTGAAATGGTTTACTGGTTGATATGGTCTACTGGTTGATATGGTCTACTGGTTGATATGATGTACTGGTTGAAATGGTTTACTGGTTGATGGTCTACTGGTTGATATGGTCTACTGGTTGATATGGTCTACTGGTTGATATGGTCTACTGGTTGATATGGTCTACTGGTTGATATGGTCTACTGGTTGATATGGTCTACTGGTTGATATGGTCTACTGGTTGATATGATTACTGGTTGAAATGGTTTACTGGTTGATATGGTCTACTGGTTGATATGGTCTACTGGTTGATATGGTCTACTGGTTGATATGATGTACTGGTTGAAATGGTTTACTGGTTGATATGGTCTACTGGTTGATATGGTCTACTGGTTGATATGGTCTACTGGTTGATATGGTCTACTGGTTGATATGGTCTACTGGTTGATATGGTCTACTGGTTGATATGGTCTACTGGTTGATATGGTCTACTGGTTGATATGATGTACTGGTTGAAATGGTTTACTGGTTGATATGGTCTACTGGTTGATATGGTCTACTGTTTGATATGATGTACTGGTTGAAATGGTTTACTGGTTGATATGGTCTACTGGTTGATATGGTCTACTGGTTGATATGGTCTACTGGTTGATATGGTCTACTGGTTGATATGGTCTACTGGTTGATATGGTCTACTGGTTGATATGGTCTACTGGTTGACATGGTCTACTGGTTGATATGGTCTACTGGTTGATATGGTCTACTGGTTGATATGGTCTACTGGTTGATATGGTCTACTGGTTGAAATGGTCTACTGGTTGATATGGTCTACTGGTTGATATGGTCTACTGGTTGATATGGTCTACTGGTTGATATGGTCTACTGGTTGATATGGTCTACTGGTTGATATGGTCTACTGGTTGATATGGTCTACTGGTTGATATGGTCTACTGGTTGATATGGTCTACTGGTTGATATGGTCTACTGGTTGATATGGTCTACTGGTTGATATGATGTACTGGTTGAAATGGTCTACTGGTTGATATGGTCTACTGGTTGATATGGTCTACTGGTTGATATGGTCTACTGGTTGATATGGTCTACTGGTTGATATGGTCTACTGGTTGATATGGTCTACTGGTTGATATGGTCTACTGGTTGATATGGTCTACTGGTTGATATGGTCTACTGGTTGATATGGTCTACTGGTTGATATGGTCTACTGGTTGATATGGTCTACTGGTTGATATGGTCTACTGGTTGATATGGTCTACTGGTTGATATGGTCTACTGGTTGATATGGTCTACTGGTTGATATGGTCTACTGGTTGATATGGTCTACTGGTTGATATGGTCTACTGGTTGATATGGTCTACTGGTTGATATGGTCTACTGGTTGATATGATGTACTGGTTGAAATGGTTTACTGGTTGATATGGTCTACTGGTTGATATGGTCTACTGTTTGATATGATGTACTAGTTGAAATGGTTTACTGGTTGATATGGTCTACTGGTTGATATGGTCTACTGGTTGATATGGTCTACTGGTTGATATGGTCTACTGGTTGATATGGTCTACTGGTTGATATGGTCTACTGGTTGATATGGTCTACTGGTTGACATGGTCTACTGGTTGATATGGTCTACTGGTTGATATGGTCTACTGGTTGATATGGTCTACTGGTTGATATGGTCTACTGCTTGATATGGTCTACTGGTTGATATGGTCTACTGGTTGATATGGTCTACTGGTTGATATGGTCTACTGGTTGATATGGTCTACTGGTTGATATGGTCTACTGGTTGATATGGTCTACTGGTTGATATGGTCTACTGGTTGATATGGTCTACTGGTTGATATGGTCTACTGGTTGATATGGTCTACTGGTTGATATGATGTACTGGTTGAAATGGTCTACTGGTTGATATGGTCTACTGGTTGATATGGTCTACTGGTTGATATGGTCTACTGGTTGATATGGTCTACTGGTTGATATGGTCTACTGGTTGATATGGTCTACTGGTTGATATGGTCTACTGGTTGATATGGTCTACTGGTTGATATGGTCTACTGGTTGATATGGTCTACTGGTTGATATGGTCTACTGGTTGATATGGTCTACTGGTTGATATGGTCTACTGGTTGATATGGTCTACTGGTTGATATGGTCTACTGGTTGATATGGTCTACTGGTTGATATGGTCTACTGGTTGATATGGTCTACTGGTTGATATGGTCTACTGGTTGATATGGTCTACTGGTTGATATGGTCTACTGGTTGATATGGTCTACTGGTTGATATGGTCTACTGGTTGATATGGTCTACTGGTTGATATGGTCTACTGGTTAAGGGTGGATAGTTCCTTTTTCTGGACCTACTTCTCCTTCTAGTTAGTTCTAAGATTATAAGACGTTCGGCCTATTAGTTTAGCGATTCTAGCACTTTTCGCCCCATTTTGTAGTCAATTTTAGGACCTTTCGTGACATTTAGGTGTCGATTGTTTCCTGGCGAGCGATAGCGAGCCTGTAACGTGGCCTGTGTTTCCGTTAGTTATCGAGACATCAGTTGTTAAGAGGGTAGTGGTTAGTTTTTTTGGATTTGATATTAATTCATTCATATTTTATATTCATTCATTCATATTTTATATTCATTCATTCATATTTTATATTCATTCATTCATATTTGATATTCATTCATTCATATTTTATATTCATTCATTCATATTTTATATTCATTCATTCATATTTTATATTCATTCATTCATATTTTATATTCATTCATTCATATTTTATATTCATTCATTCATATTTTATATTCATTCATTCATATTTGTTTTAGTTTCCTCGGTAGACCTCCATTAAGCTTAAAAAAACACTCCCTAGATAACTTTATATATTTTTTGGTAGAAAAATGTCCCGGCCAAAGGCCTGTTCCTCTTAAATTACAGGCTCGCTATCGCTCGCCAGGAAAGAAATCGACACCTAAATGGCACGAAAGGTCTTAACATTTGACAGAAGTGGAGCGAAAGTTCTTAAAATCGCCAAACTAATGGGGCAAACGTTTAAAAATCTCAAAATCAATGGGGATAAACATGAGGGAGAAAGGCGTCCAGAAAGAAAAAATCCCTCAAGTGGAAATCTCTCTTTAACTCTTTTCTCTCTCTCTCTCTGATTTCCATATACCCTTCCTATTACGAATAAAATCGTCTACTGTCAAAACTCGTCATAATCCTCAAGGGGATAATCAACTTTAAAAATATCCTGTAGAAAAGCCAATCCTTAAAGGGAGGTTTCCACTTGAGGGATTTTTTTTTTAACTTCCTTCTCCCTCATGTTTAGCCCCATTGCTTTTGAGATTTTAAGACGTTCGCCCCATTAGTTTGGTGATTTTTAAGAATTTCCGCCCCATTCTGTCAATTTTAAGGCCTTTCGTGCCATTTAGGTGTCGATTTTATCCTGGCGAGCGATAGCCAGCCTGTAATTTAAGAGTAATCGGCCTTCGGCCGGGACATTTTTCTACAGAAAAATGTACAAATTTATCTTGAAAGGGGGTCAAGGGGGTGAAATGTTAAGATTGCTGGAGGAGTAGGAAACAAACTATAAACCTCCCCTTAACAGAACAGGTTTGGCCCCCCAAGACATAAGGGACAGAGACACAGCTAATACCACTTACATTTTGTCTTATCTCTCTCGGAAAGATCATATTACCACTCTTGCTAAAAACAGCTTCCCAGAAGCTGGGTGTGCTCAACTGCCTCCGGGGGTTCTTTACCCCTGCGCAACTTCTTGTTCTGTACAGGGGCACAGTGCGTCCATGTATTGAGTACTGTTCACACGTGTGGGGAGGATCCTGTCACACAGCACTTCTAGACAAATTAGAAAGGATAGCCTTCCGTCTCATGAACTCGCGTCCATTCACCAATTATCTGCAATCTCTCTCTCTTCGCCGCAATGTTGCATCTCTCTCACTATTCTACCGCTATTACAACAATCACTGTTCCTCAGAGCTCTCTCAGTATATACCATCCCCTCTTCGAAGAGCATGAAGCACGTACATACCCATCTTGCAACACAATCCCACACCTACTCTGTGCAACTCGTCAACCCAAGAGTGCACATTTATTCTCAATCTTTCTTTTAACTGTATTCGTGGTGCAATGCATAAGTGTGTTGATTTTCGGTGTGAGCATCCTGGGTTCGAATCCCCGGATTGCCACATGTGTTTGTTAATTTCATTAATCGATTTTAGGAGTAGAGTTGGTTAGTGGAGAGAACATAATAATTCAACAGCTGAGCTCTAGAACTCTCTCCCAGAATCAGTATTTCCCTAATCCTATGACTTAAATTGATTCAAGCTCCGTGTGTGCAGGTATTTTGGCTCGAACGTCCCTTGATCTTGGCCCTGTCATTCGTTTAACTCTGGGGGAGGCACTCGTCACAGGCAGTTCTGCCTTTTGTCTCCCTCACTCACATAGGAAAAAAACTACTACACCCGACCCACCCGAATACCAGGACCACTACACTCACTACACCCCAATACCCAGTGATGTGAGTGCCCAGTCCCCCCCCCCCCCCCAACCCCGCCCCTCTCCCTAATACCCACTAATACCACCACTATACCAGTCACACCCTAATACCACCACTACACCCCAATACCCAGTGATGTGAGTGCCCCCCCCCCACCTCCTTTCCCTAATACCCACTTATACCACCACACCCCTACCCTCCTCTCCCTAATACCCACTAATACCACCACTATCCCTTCCCTCCTCCCTAATACCCACTAATACCACCACACCCCTACCCTCCTCTCCCTAATACCCACTAATACCACCACTATCCCTTCCCTCCTCCCTAATACCCACTAATACCACCACACCCTACCCTCCTCGCCCTAATACCCACTAATACCACCACTATCCCTTCCCTCCTCCCTAATACCCACTAATACCACCACACCCCTACCCTCCTCTCCCTAATACCCACTAATACCACCACTATCCCTTCCCTCCTCCCTAATACCCACTAATACCACCACACCCCTACCCTCCTCTCCCTAATACCCACTAATACCACCACTATCCCTTCCCTCCTCCCTAATACCCACTAATACCACCACACCCCTACCCTCCTGTCCCTAATACCCACTAATACCACCACTATCCCTTCCCTCCTCCCTAATGCCCACTAATACCACCACACCCCTACCCTCCTCTCCCTAATACCCACTAATACCACCACTATCCCTTCCCTCCTCCCTAATACCCACTAATACCACCACACCCCTACCCTCCTCTCCCTAATACCCACTAATACCACCACTATCCCCCCCCCCCTCCCTAATACCCACTACTACCACCACATTAGGCGGGGTAGGTGTGGGGGGGTGGGGGTGGGGGGGGAGGGTGCATAAAGTCCTCTCTGGTTGGTAATTTGGACCAGTCTCATCGGAGTTCGAGAAGTCTATATTATTGTGTATTTATGTGTTCTTTACTATCGGGTTAAGGGGAGGTTTCCACTTGAAGGACTTTTTTCTTGACCCCTTTGTCCCTCATGTCTAGCCCCATCGCTTTAGAGATTTTAAGACGTTTGTCCCATTCGTTTGGTGATTTTAAGAATTTCCGCCCCATTCTGTCAATTTTAAGACCTCTTGTGCCATTTAGGCGTTGATTTTATCCTGGCGAACGATAGCGAGCCTGTAATTTAAGCGTAACCGGCCTTCAGCCGGGACATTTTTCTACCGAAAAATGTACAAATTTATCTTGAAAGGGGCTCAAGCGGGTGTAATCTTAAGCTTGAAGGATATCTAGGAAACACACTAAAAACCTCCCCTTAAACGCGCTTTTCAGTTTCAAAAGGGCCTTACCTCCAGCAATTATTAATTTTCGAATGATTTCACTTAACCTTTTTTCTTACCACAGATCCTTCTTAAACTACCCAAAATCGTCTCTATAGATTTAGCATGCCATTAAAGAGACGTCTCCCGCACAGAAGGGGTTAATACATGAATAACAAAAATAGACCCCAAAAAGAGCCACTCCTCCCTTAAGGGGGGGGTGACCTGCTTTTGGTTATTGCTGTCCTTTTCTCTCTTTCTCTGGCTTGTATCCATTCGGCCCCATTCAGCCAACTATTTTAAGACGTTTATCCCCATCTAGGTGTCGATTTCTTCCTGGCGAGCGATAGCGAGCCAGCATTATATGAAGAAATACGGCATCGCCGGATTTTTCTATCGAAAAATGTACAAATTTAGCCTGCTGTCTAACAAAAACTAAAAATATGCTGGCTCGCTACCGCTCACCAGTAACAAATTGACACCTGGATGGGGATAAACGTCTTAAAACAGTAGGCTGAATGGGGCCAAATGGATACAAGCCAGAGAAAGATAGAAAAGGACAGAACAAAAACAGGTCACCCCCCCCTCTTAAGGATAGGGATCATGGCTTAAACACCCCCGTATTACTGTGTTGGAGATATCATTGTTTGGGGTGGGTCTCTGTAAGGGGAGGTTTTTAGTTAGTTCCCTAGACTTCCATCAATCTTAAAATTACACCCCCTAGACCCCCTTTCAAGATAAATGTATACATTTTTCGGTAGAAAAATGTCCAGGCCAAAGGCCGATTCCTCTTAAATTACAGGCTCGCTATCGCTCGCCAGGAAAAAATTGACAGCTAAATGGAACGAAAGGTCTTAAAATTGACAGAAATGGGGCGAAAGTTCATAAAATAATCCAACTAATGGGGCGAACGTCTTAAAATTTCAAAAGCAATGGGGCTAAACATGAGGGAGAAAGGGGTCCAGAAAAAAGTCCCTCAAGTGGAAATCTCCCCTTAAGGGATGACCCTATTGAAAGACGGGAGTAATATCGAGAGGGAGGAAGGTTTGATTTCTAGAGTACACCGTGATCCCCCCCCTTCCTCCCTCGGGTTTAGCCCCATTAGCTTTGACAATTTACATTTTTATTTTGAGAGGGGGGTGGGGGGGGTCTAGGGGGGGGTTTCTAAGTTTGAGGGAGGTCTAGAGCGTAAACTATAACATATTAAATATATGTTAGCATTCCCGCGCTAGAACTCCATCAAGCTTAAGGGGAGATCTCCACTTGAGGAATTTTTTTCTTGACCCCTTTCTCCCTCATGTTTAGCCCCATTGCTTTTGATATTATAAAACGTTTGCCCCATTAGTTTAACGATTTTTAGAACTTTTACCCCATATTAAGACCTTTCGTGCAATTCAGGTGTCGATTTTATCCTGGCGAGCGATAGCGAGCCTGTAATTTAAGAGGAACTGGCCTTCGGCCGGGACATTTTTCTACCGAAAAATGTACAAATTTATCTTGAAAGGGACTCAAGGGGGTGTAATTTTAAGCTTGATGGAGGTCTAGGGAACAAACTAAATACCTCTCCTTAAAAAACACCCTTTAGCCCCCCTTCAAGATAACTTTGTACATTTTTTGGTAGAAAAATGTACAAATAGACCCCAAAATAGCCACTCCTCACTTAAGGGGAGATTTCCACTTGAGGGATTTTTTTCTTTACCCCTTTCTCCCTTATGTTTAGGCCCATTGCTTTTGAAGTTTTACGACGTTCGCCCCATTAGTTTGGCGATTTTAAGAAGTTTCACCCCATTTATGTCACTTTTAAGACCTTCCGTCCCATTTAGGTGTCGATTTTTTGCTGGCGAGCGAAAGCGAGCCTGTAATATACGAGGAACCGGCCTTCGGCCGGGAAATTTTTCTACCGAAAAAATTTACAAATTTATCTTGAAAGGGGGTCATGGGGGTGTAATTTCAAGCTTGATGGAAGTCTAGGAAACACACTAAAAACCTCCCCTTAAGGATAGGGATCATGGCTTAAATACCCACGTATTACTGTGTTGGAGATACCATTGTTTGGGGTGGATCTCTCTTTCTAAAGGGCTGGACCTATTACCAGACGGAGTAATATCCAGAGAGGAAGGCTTTACTTCTATAATATATTATACACCCTGTTCCCACCTTTCTCCCTCGTGTTTAACCCCATTAGTTTAGACATTTTAAGAGTTTCGGCCCATTAGTTTGGCGATTTCCGTTTCCTTGTCAATTTTAAGCCCTATCGTGCCATTTAGGTGTCGATTTTTTTCCTACGAGCGATAGCGAGCTTGTAATTATAACAGGAACCGACCTTCGGACGGGACAATTTTGTACCGAAAAATCTACAAATTTATCTAGAGGGTGTTTTTCTAAGTTTGGGGGAGGTCTAGAACGTAAACTATAACATATTAAACATATGTTACAATTTCTGCGCTAGAACTCTATCAAGCTTAAAAAACACCCCCCTTCAAGATAACTTCGTACATTTTTTGGTAGAAAGATGTATAAATAGACCCCGAAATAGCCACCACTCCCTTAAGGCTGGGGATCATGGCTTAAATGCCCCCGTATTACTGTGTTGGGAGATATCATTGTTTGGGGTGGAGTCTCCTATTGGAAGACGGAGTAATATCGAGGGAGGAAGGTTTGACTTCTATAATATACCCTGTTTCGAATAAGAAGGCCAAAACTCTTCAACATGAGGGTCAGTAGAGGTTATTGTTTGGTCTATCTATTTATATATATATATATACATTTTTTTTTTTTTTTTTTTTTTTTTTTTTTTTTTTTAGTTTCCTTGCTAGACCTCCAATCCAGCTTAAACCAACAACAACAAACTAGACGCCCCTTCAAGATTAATTTGTACATTTTTCGGTAGAAAAATGTCCCGGCCGAAGGCTGGTGCCTCTTAAAATTACAGGCTCGCTATCGCTCGCCAGGAAAATATAGACACCTAAATGGCACGATAGGTCTTAAAATTGACAACGAAATGGGGCGAAAGGTGTTATAATCGCCAACCGAACGTCTTAAAATCTCAAAACTAATGGGGCTAAACACGCGGGAGAAGGGGAGCCATAAATACCAAACCCTCCTCCCTTAACCTTTATAACTCACACACGACTACAGTAATACCAACCATCCTCCCTTAACCTTTATAACTCACACACGACTACAGTAATACCAACCATCCTCCCTTAACCTTTATAACTCACACACGACTACAGTAATACCAACCATCCTCCCTTAACCTTTATAACTCACAAACGGCTACAGTAATACCAACCATCCTCCCTTAACCTTTATAACTCACAAACGACTACAGTAATACCAACCATCCTCCCTTAACCTTTATAACTCACACACGACTACAGTAATACCAACCATCCTCCCTTAACCTTTATAACTCACACATGACTACAGTAATACCAACCATCCTCCCTTAACCTTTATAACTCACAAACAACTACAGTAATACCAACCATCCTCCCTTAACCTTTATAACTCACAACGGCTACAGTAATACCACCATCCTCCCTTAACCTTTATAACTCACAAACGACTACAGTAATACCAACCATCCTCCCTTAACCTTTATAACTCACAAACGGCTACAGTAATACCAACCATCCTCCCTTAACCTTTATAACTCACAAACGGCTACAGTAATACCAACCATCCTCCCTTAACCTTTATAACTCACAAACGGCTACAGTAATACCAACCATCCTCCCTTAACCTTTATAACTCACAAACGGCTACAGTAATACCAACCATCCTCCCTTAACCTTTATAACTCACACACGACTACAGTAATCGAACTAACATGTCTACCATTTGGAAAGGGACAGCCGGGGAACAGGTGTGGACATTTACAGCCCATTTGCTCTAGCCCTCTTTGAGTTATATCGAGATAATATTCATACCATTTGGGAAGGGTTAGCCAGGGAATAAGTGTGGAGATTTACAGCCCATTTGCTCTAGCCGTTTTTGAGGTACAGAGGGTTCCCAATTTCTGGCCTACCTATTTGGGACAGGCTATAGTCCATGGGCAAGGGTAATATCGGTCCTATCAGTGGGGGGTTTCAGCAACAAATATAATCTACAAGACAAGTTTCTTATTATTTAGATGATGTTCTTACGATATGATAGGCTTGTTTACTATTATTAACTAAGAAATAGCACGAAAGGTCAATCGTCAAACTAATGGGGCGAACCTCTTAGCATTTCAAAACTAAAAGGACTAAACACGCAGAAGAAGGGAGTCCGGAAATATAACAAAAAAACTCCTCTTAAGGGGAGATTTTTAGTTAGTTCCCTAGACCTCCATCAAACTTAAAATGACAGCCTCTAGGCCCCCTTTCATATACTGTGTACATTTTTCGGTAGAAAAATGTCCCGGCCAAAGGCCGGTTTCCTCTTAAATTACAGGCTCGCTATCGCTCGCCAGAAAAAAATCGACACCTAAATTGCATGAAAGGTCTTAAAATTGACAGAAATTGGGCGAAAGGTCTTAATTATGGGGCGAACGTCTTGAAATATCAAAAGCAATGGGGTGAACATGAGGGAGAAAGGGGTCCAGAAAAATAATCCCTCAAGTGGAAATCTCCTCTTATAAATGCCCCTGTATGGATATATTGGAAATAATGATTGTTTGGGTGGGTCTTTGAAGTGGTCGAGATGTTTGGGTGGGTCTTTGAAGTGGTCGAGATGTTTGGGTGGGCCTTTGAAGTGGTCGAGATGTTTGGGTGGGTCTTTGAAGTGGTCGAGATGTTTGGGTGGGTCTTTGAAGTGGTCGAGATGTTTGGGTGGGTCTTTGAAGTGGTCGAGATGTTTGGGTGGGTCTTTGAAGTGTCGAGATGTTTGGGTGGGTCTTTGAAGTGGTCGAGATGTTTGGGTGGGTCTTTGAAGTGGTCGAGATGTTTGGGTGGGTCTTTCAAGTGGTCGAGATGTTTGGGTGGGTCTTTGAAGTGGTCGAGATGTTTGGGTGGGTCTTTCAAGTGGTCGAGATGTTTGGGTGGGTCTTTGAAGTGGTCGAGATGTTTGGGTGGGTCTTTGAAGTGGTCGAGATGTTTGGGTGGGTCTTTGAAGTGGTCGAGATGTTTGGGTGGGTCTTTGAAGTGGTCGAGATGTTTGGGTGGGTCTTTGAAGTGGTCGAGATGTTTGGGTGGGTCTTTCAAGTGGTCGAGATGTTTGGGTGGGTCTTTCAAGTGGTCGAGATGTTTGGGTGGGTCTTTGAAGTGGTCGAGATGTTTGGGTGGGTCTTTGAAGTGGTCGAGATGTTAGGGTGGGTCTTTGAAGTGGTCGAGATGTCAGAAATGTAGAGGGTGGTATAATACTCTTTGAAGTGGTCAAGATGTCTGAAATGTAGAGGGTGGTATATACTCTTTGAAGTGGTCAAGATGTCAGAAATGTAGAGGGTGGTATATACTCTTTGAAGTGGTCGAGATGTCAGAAATGTAGAGGGTGGTATATACTCTTTGAAGTGGTTGAGATGTCAGAAAAGTAGAGGGTGGTATATACTCTTTGAAGTGGTCGAGATGTCAGAAATGTAGAGGGTGGTATATACTCTTTGAAGTGGTTGAGATGTCAGAAAAGTAGAGGGTGGTATAATACTCTTTGAAGTGGTCGAGATGTCAGAAATGTAGAGGGTGGTATATACTCTTTGAAGTGGTTGAGATGTCAGAAATGTAGAGGGTGGTATATACTCTTTGAAGTGGTCGATATGTCAGAAATGTAGAGGGTGGTATATACT
>CM064573.1:59294259-59325869 GCA_032716605.1 Paralithodes platypus | reverse complement strand
AATAGCACGAAAGGTCAATCGTCAAAACTAATGCAGGATGGCGAACCTCTTAGCATTTCAAAACTCCTTAGAAGGACTCTAAAACACGCCGGAAAGAAGAAGGGAAGTCCGGAAATATAACAAAAAAAAAAACTCATCCTGAAGGGAGGGGGTAGGGATTTAGTTAGTTTCCCATAGACCTCCATCAAATATTAAAAAATGGACAGCCTCTAGGCCCACCGTTCAAGGATATGGATAAATGTGTAAATTGTTCGGTAGAAAAATGTCCAGGCCACAGGCCGGTTCCTCTTTTTAAATTACAGGGCCTCGCTTATCGCTCGCCAGAGAAAAAAAAAAAAATCGCACCCCTCTAAATTGCATAAATGAAATGATATATTGGTGGTTGAAAGGTCTCTTTTTACAACTGACAGCACTGGGCCGAAAGGTTCTTTAATTAGGGGCGCGCGCGGGCGACACTTTGAAAAATATCAAAAGCCAATGGGGCTAATTGAAGGGGTGTGTGAACATGAGGGGAGGGGGAAAGAAAGGGCGAGAAGAAAGAAAAGGGGTCCAGCAAAATAATCCTCCAGTGAAAATCTCCTCTTCTACATTGCCCCTTCCTGTCGGGATATATATGGGAAATAATGATTGTTTGGGTTGGGGTCTTCTTTGAAGTGGTCTGAGATGTTTGGTGGGGTCTTTTGAAATGTGGTCGAGCTGGTTTGGGTGGCTTTTGAATTAATGTACGTTCGAGATGTTTGGGTGGGTGGTGTCTTTGAAAGTGTCGGAGCTGTTTGGGTGGTGTCTTTGGAAGTGGTCGAGGATGTTTGGGGGGGGGTCTTTAAGTGGTCGAGATGTTTGGTTGGGTCTTTGAACGTGGTCGAGATGTTTGGGTGGGTCTTTGAAGTGGGTTTCGGAGATTGTTTAGGGTGGGTCTTTTGAAGTGGTGGTAGGAGAGTTTGGGTGGGTCTTTCAAAGGTGGTCGAGGATGTTTGGGTGGGTTCTTTCGTGGTCGAGATTTGGGTGGGTCTTTGAAGTGGTTCGAGATGGTTGGGTGGGTCTTTCCAGTGGTCGAGAATGTTTGGGTGGGGTCTTTGAAGTGGTTCAGGATGTTTGGGTGGGGGTCTTGGAGGGTGGTCGTCGAGGGATGGTTTGGGTGGGGGTCTTTGAGTGGTCGAGGAGTTTGTTGGGTGGGTCTTTCTGTTGAAGTTGGGCGAGTGTTTGGGGGGGTACTTTTTGAAAGTGGTCGAGATGTTTGGGTGGGTTCCTTTCAAGTGGTCGAGGGATGATGTTTGGGTTGGGTCTTTCCTTTCAAAGTCGGTCGAGATGTTTGGGTGGGTCTTCGTGAAATCTAAACTCGAAGGTGGTCGATGGATGTTTGGGTGGGTCTTTGAAGGTGGTCGAGATGTTTAGGGTGGGTTCTTTTTTGAAGTGGTTCGAGTGGCTGTCAGAAATGTATGAGGGTGGTATAATACCTCTTTGAAGTGGGTCAAAAGATTGTGTCTGAAATGTAGCCCCTAGAGGAGAGGGTTGGTACTTAAACTCTTGAATGAAGTGGTTGCACAAGATGTCAGAAATGTAGAGGGTGGGTATATACTCTTGATGGGTCGAAGTTCGGAGGTTGCGAGATTGTCAGAAATGTACTAGGGAGGGTTGGTGGTTGGTGGGTATATACTCTTTTGAAGGTGGTGAGTGAGATGTCAGAAAAGGTAGAGGGTGGTATTTATATACTCATTTGAAGTGGGGTCGAGAGGGCGAGATTGTCCGATCAGGAATGGAGAGGGTGGTTGGTATCTACTCTTTGAAGTGGGGTCGAGATGATTTCTGGTTCGAGATTTTTGTCCCGCACTGTAGAGGGTGGTATATACTCTTTGAAAGTGGTCGTGAGATGTTCAGAAATGTATTGTAGAGGGTGGGATATACTCTGTTGAAAGTGGTTGAGATGTCAGGATGTAGAGGGTGGTTTTATATGGTATATTACTCTTTGCCTGTGTGTTGAGATTTTTGTCAGAAAAAGTTAGGAGGGTGGTATAATAACTCTTTGAAGGTGTACGAGATGTTCTCAGAAATGTAGAGGGTTGGTTTATATACTCTTTGAAGTGGTTGAGAGCGTGGAGAAAAAATCAGAAAAATGGAGCGGGTTGGTATTATACTCTTTGCTTTGAAGTGGTCGATATGTCAGAAATGTAGAGGGTGGTATATACTCTTTGCTTTGTTTACTCTATTTTCTTCTTCTCCTTTCTTCCTTCTCTCTTTGCCTCTTTCCTTTTCTCTCTATCTTCACTTTCGTCTCTTATCCTCTAGTTTAGTTTGCTCCTTAGACCTCCATTTAGCTGTTGAAAACGCCCCCTATACCCCTTTTCAATATAAATTTGTAAATTTGTTGGTAGACAAATGTCCCGGCCGAAGGCCGGTTACTCTTAATATTGAAAGGCTAGCTATTCGCTCGCCCTAGAAAAAGAAAAATTAAATCCAACACGGTAAATGGCAACGGGCCACGAAAGGTTTCTTCTGTTTAATATTGAAAAAATATGAGGCGTTAAGTTTTAAAATCGCCACACCCACAACCAAACCAACCAAACCACCACCACAAATCATGGGCCCTGAACGCCTTTCCGTCCATTTCTTTAAATCTAAAACCCAATGGGGATAAACATGAGGGAGATGGGGGTCCAAAAGAATCCCCTTTAATGCCCGTGTATTAGTAAGTTGGCAATATGATTGTTTGGATGGGTCCTGGTGGTGGGTCGAGATGTCAGAAACGTAGAGGATGGTTAAAACTTTACTCTTTTGCTTTCTTGACTCTCTTCTTTTCTTCTTTGATCTCTCTTCCCCTCTTTGTATATTTCCTTTTCCCTCTATCTCCTCTTTCGTCTCTTATTCTTGCCTCTTTGTCCTTCATTTCCCTCTGTCATAATTATTCTGTTCTCTCTTATTTTATTATTTTCTCTTGTGATCCATCTTTACCCTCATCTTTTCCATTTTCGTCTTTCCCGTTCGGTTCTCACTTATTTTCTCTTCACTTCTATCTCTCCTTTTCTCTGTTCTCCCCTTCTTTACTCGTCTCTCCTCTCTTCTCCTTGTTCTTCTCTCTTATATTCTTCTTACTTCCTGTCCTATTCCCGCTTCTCTCCACTTCTCTCATCTTCCCTTCTATTCACCCTTCGCTTCTCCCCCTCTATTTGTTTAAGAAACATTAAGGGGGAGGGAAAAAAAACAAATCGGGAGTCTGCAGGAAAGGCCGATTGGCCACACACAAGACCAAAAAAAAGGAAGCCCTCTCACACCCAACCCCAAAAATTATAAGGCACCTAATTATCAGGGCCCCCCCAGCTCCCACTAATACCATGGAGGGGGGCACCGTACCTCACCCAAAACGGTTCATCGGGTCATGAGGTCAGAAAAGGGGGTCTTGTCTCTGGGGGTCCCTTGTAGAGCAGCCGATTGGCCCACAACACCGGGGCCAGAGATCCCCTCTCAAACATCAACCCATCTCGTCCATATATTGACCTATCTAAATTTTGTCCCCTTGTCTTTCCTTTACAAAGCCTCTCCTCTATCGTTCTTGATCCCACTATATCACTTGGTAGCCTTTTCCACCTAACTCCAACTCAGCTTTCTCTCTCTCTCTTCTCTCCTGTTCTCCTCATATATATATTTCCCTCTTTATTGTTCCTCTGTCTTCCTCCTCCCCCCCCCCCCATCTCTTCTCTTCTCTTCACTCCCCTCATTTCCATTTCCGTGTCTTTTATATTAATCTTTCCTCTGATTTCCTATTTCCCCTTTCCTCTTCCTCTCTCTTCCCCCCTCTCCTGTCTTCTCTTCTCTCCCCCTCCTCTGCTTCATCATTTCTCATATCTCCCTTTCTCTTCCTCTTCTCTCATCTACCCCTTTCTTTACTGTTCTATTTTATCTCCCCTCCTCTGCTTTATTGATATATTCTCTTCACTTCTCTCTTTTCTGATTCTCTCATTATATCCTTCCCTCTCCCCCTTCTCTCCTCTTTTTTTTTTTTTTCTTTTTTCATACCATAAGTGCCCCGCAATAAGTTTGTTGGAGGTTTGAGGAGCTGGGTGGGTCTTTGTGGGGACTAGCTTCAATGGGGGAGGTTCACTCTACTCTAGTCTACATTTATATATATATATATATATATATTTTTTTTTTTTTAAGGAAAGAGAAAATGAGAGAAAACTAAAAAAAAAAAACGGTGACCCCCTTTCTGCCCCCCCCCCCCCCCCCTTCTTCCTCATGCTTAACCCCATTATATTTTAGTTGTTCAGACGTTCATTCCATTAATTTGGCGATTATTATATAGCACCTTGCAACTTATTTCTTTGTCAAAAGCAGGAGCTTTCGTGCCGATTGTTGTTCCTGGCGAGCAATAGTAAGCCTGTAATTCTAGGAGGAAACATTTTTAAATTTATCTCGAAGGGGGGTCTTTGGGATTTTTCGTGTTTGTTATTATTTTAAGCTTGATAGAGGTCTAGGGAGCAAACTAAAGCAAATATATATACTGGTAATAAAAAACGTATAATAAAATAATAATAACGTATGATTCCAACTCGGTGACAAAGATAACACGGATATTACTTGAAGCCCAGCGAGTATTACTTGGAGAGTAATACAATATTATCAGATGGAGACTACAACAACAACAACCACTACAATAGGGGCGAGGGATGTTAGAGAGAGAGAGTACAAAGGAGAACAAGCAACAACAGATCTAGTGACCCTTCTAGGTTGTTTGTCCTCCAAAACACTGAGGATCAAGTGTCCAAACAGTGGTTTAGAGTGGGTAAGGGAACATTGGAAAGGAAAGGGAACTACTGCCCTAGAACTAATGTCCGTGGCAGGATTTGGAAGTTAGTAGAGGACAGATGGGTTAGTAACTGAGGGGGGGATAAAATAAAGTTATTCATTTACAAACGCAGTCAGTCGCGGGTTTGATGCGAGATATTTGTCTAGGCGGAGTTTAAATGAATCAACGGTGATGCAGTCTATAACGTTTCGGGGAAGACCATGCCACAAGTGGACAACTCGATTGAAGAAGAAATTCATAGATTCGTGTGAGCGTTAAAAGATTTACCAATAATTTGCAACCGTTTACACGAGTGTAATTAGATTGGTCGATAGTGAAGTTATTACTACAGTTCATATTGTCGATGCCTTTGATGATTTTGACCACTTGACAAGTCACCTCTTAATCTGCGCTGGGTTAAAAGGAAATGGATTTTAAATTCTCTAAGACGCTCCTCGTATGGTTTGATCTTTAGGATAGGTTTCATTTTGCTAACTCTACGTTGAACTCGTACTAGCTTGTTTATATCTGTTTGGTAATAAGGGCACCAGGATTGAAACGCAGTATTCCAGAAGAAGGGGGCGGACTAAGGAATTGTAAAGGGTTAGGATAACTTCTTTGGATTTATGCTCAAATGACCCGGCTATAAAGCCAATTATTTTCCTTGCATTCTTAACAGTTTCCGAACATTGTTGACTCGGTGTTCGGTTACTCGATATTGTACTCCAGATCGGTTTCTCTGTTTACATTCTTAAGCTGAGTGCCATTCATCGAATAGTTTGCTTTCTCATTTAGGTATCCGATATGTAGTACTTTACATTTATCCGCATTGAAACTCATTTGCCAAATTTGGGCCCAACATGACAATTTATCTAGATTGTGTTGCATATCGTCAACTTGTTCTCTTGAGAGTATGCTATTTGCAATTTTTGTATCGTCAGCAAATTTTGAGATTGTACAGGTGAGACCCTCATCTATGTCGTTGATGTAAATTAGAAAGAGAATTGGTCATAGTACCGATCCCTGGGGTACCCCGCTACTTACATTGGTCCATTTAGATGCCTTACCGTTTATGACTTTGCTTTCTGTTGCTGAGCCAATTTTCTGTCCATTTCAACACACCGTCTTGTATTCCATGCGCTTTTAGTTTTAGCAGTAAACGTTTGTGGGGAACTTTGTCAAAGGCCTTTTGAAAATCAAGGTATATAATATCTACAGCTTAACTCACATCGTAGAGGTTGAGGATATCGTGGAAGAAGTCTAAGAGGTTTGTTAAACAGGAACGTTTTTTACGAAAGCCGTGTTGAGTATCTTTAAGTATGTTATTTTCCTGAGTGATTTACGAGTCTGTCTCGTATGACCGTTTCTAGCATTTTACATACAACTGAGGTTAAGCTAATTGGACGATAGTTACTGGGTAGGGTTTTGCTGCCTTTTTTGAATATCGGTGTTACGTTGGCTAGCTTCCACTGATCAGGCATAGTTCCAGACTGCAAGGATTTAATGAATAGTAATGTCAGTGGTTTGGAGAGCTCATCCTTAGCTTCCTTTAGAACTCTAGGCGAGATTGTATCAGGTCCAGGCGTTTTATTTACCTTGAGTTTCTCTAAACAATTCAATACTTCTCTCTCTGTAACGGTGATATTGCTTAGAACATCTGAATTATCAATCTGAATCGGCGATGATGTAGGGATATCACTGAGGTCTTCTGTTGTAAAAACTGATGCAGAGAAGGTATTGAGGGCATTACTCATTTGTACTTCGTCTTTGGTGTATTCTCCATTTTCATCGACTAACGGTCCAACAGTTGAAGTAACTACTTTTTTCTTTCTGATATAACTATAGAATTCTTTCGGGTTTGTTTTACTTTGATTCGCAATATGTAACTCTAAGGTCTTTTTACTTTGCTTAATTAACTTTTAGCTTTTGCGTAGTCGCTCTACAAATTTCACCGTTCTTCGTCATTTTGTGAGGATTTTAATCTATCATTAGCAATTTTTTAGCAAGCAGGCAGTTTGAAATATCTTTATTCCACCATTTGGGCTTATTATTATGGCCTGGACGCCGTATTTTCGATGGTATGCAGTCTTGCACTGCGTTTAGGGAACTAATGTCGAATAACTTCCAAGATGTATTTATGTCGTTATTGTTAATTAAAAAGCTACAGTCAGTTTCTTTAAACATAGCTCTAAGTTTATGGAAGTTTGCTTTCTTGAAATTAGGGACTTTTTCGATGCTACTATTTGGTTCGTTACTAGTAAACTTTAAAGTGAAAGTTATCGTACGATGGTCGCTGTTACTGAATTCATCACCAACATTCAAATTCTCTATCAATTCTTCTTTTGTTGCAAGTACAATGTCAAGAACGTTATTACCACGGGTCGGCGTTCGAACAAATTGATAAAGCGAACTCTCTTGCAAGTTTGTATACAAGTTATGTCCGGAGTGTGAAGTAAGAGTATCGCCCCGCTTGGTCACAGGTAAATTAAAGTCGCCAAAAATTACGGTATCTTGTGAGTTACTTACATCTGCAATTTGTTCGTAAATTTCTCGATCAGTTTGCACTGATTGAGCTGAAGGTCTGTATATTAACACAAGTATTATTTTTGTACCTTTATTATTCTTTATTAGCACAAAAGATGTGTCGACGTTCACAATTTGAGGTTTTGACAAGAGGGTAGGGTTAAGACTTTCTTTGATATAAAGTAAAACGCCACCTCCATTTCGATTTATTCGTTTTTTCTCAAACATTACATAGGCTAACCGGGAAGTGAATACTCTGCTAAAAAGTCTCTATCTTCTGTATTGAGCCAAGATTCTGTTATGCCAATCATATCATAATTTTCTGTAAACACTAGCTCCTCTAAATCTGAAAATTTATTGCGTATGCTACGAGCGTTTGCATAGAAAACCTTTAAATTTGTTATTTTAGAACTCACGGAACACTCTTTAATAATATTTTTGGTTCTTGTCGGATCTACATTTATGTTCATGGCTGTCCTCGGTCCTCGCTGTCTTCGGTCCTTATCGTAGTGGTCATAGAGAGAGAGAGAGAGAGAGAGAGAGAGAGAGAGAGAGAGAGAGAGAGAGAGAGAGAGAGAGAGAGAGAGTAATACAATATTATCAGATGAAGACTACATCAACAACAACCACTACAACAGGGGCGAGGGATGTTAGAGAGAGAGAGAGAGAAAGAAGAGATTGATTTGATTTTGCCCCGAGGGGCGAGGTTATTGAGTAGCGCCCCCCATCTTGTGAGGGGACAACCACTAGTAAGGCGATACATACTGCTCAAAGAGCCATTATTCCACTGAAACAACAGCATCGTCGTCTGGTTACATTCATATTTGTGTTTATAAATCAGGTTGGCATTATTCAGATGTTATTATAGTTTCCTCATTTAATTGTCACATGGTCTGTATACACGTATCTCATTTAAAAAATAAATAAATAAAAAAAATAAAAAAGCTTGTAGTGACTGAATTATTAATTGACAGGTTGTAAATAATAGCACTACAGAACTAGTAATATCGTATGAGGAGACTATTCATATTTTCATTACATCAATGGTTATTGAGATCATAGTTAGCTGAATACAATTATTACAAAAATAGGCAATGGTATAAATCAACATAATACATAATTTAATACAGGCGGACATAATCATGATCCGGTTCGTTGTGCACTGGGAGCTAAGGTGTCTTGAGATCGCCTCGTACCCATACACAACAAACGTATTATAGTCTGCATGGTTGGTATCTAATTGAATATACTTAGTGGGTATTTCAAGAATGTCAGGGGGTAAGGAAATGTGATTTGTATATTAGAAGACTGTGATTAACGAGACGTGTAACATGTGGAGGGAGGTGGTAGAAAGAGAGGGATCTCGTTGGGGGTGGAAGTTTCGCTCCCAGGAATGTTCGTTCCTGTGGTATTTCAATAATAATAATAAAATAATAATAATAATAAGGGGACAACCACTGGTAAGGCAATACATACTGCTCAAAGAACCATTATTCTACTGTAATAACAGTATCGTCGTCTGGTGTTATTATAGTTTCCTCATTTGATTGCCACAGAGAGAGAGAGAGAGAGTAATACAATATTATCAGATGGACACTACATCAACAACAACCACTACAACAGGGGCGAGGGATGTTAGAGAGGGAGAGAGAGTAATACAATATTATCGGATGGAGACTACATCAACAACAACCACTACAACAGGGGCGAGGGATGGAAGAGAGAGAGAGAGAGAGAGTAATACAATATTATCGGATGGAGACTACATCAACAACATCCACTACAACAGGGGCGAGGGATGGAAGAGAGAAAGAGTACCAAAGATTATCCCAGCTACCTGAAGGGGAGGTTTTAGTTCGTTCCCTAGACCTCCATGAAGCTAAAGAATACACCCCCTAGACCCCCTTTCAAGACAAATGTTTAAATTTTTCGGTAGAAAAATGTTCCGGCCTAAGGCCGGTTCCTCCTAAAAATACAGGCTCCCTATCGCTTGCCAGGAATAAATCGACACCTGAATGGCACGAAAAGTCCTAATTTTGATAAAGAAATTGGGTGAAAGGTCTTAAAACATACTTCAAACTAATGGAAAGAACGTCTTAAAATCTCCAAACTAAAGGGGTTAAACATGAAGGAGAATTAAGGGAGTCCCTAAAAAGCAACCCTCCCCCCCTAATAAATCCCAGATAAAGCACTAAACACAGACAGAGGATATACTGTACGTACATATAACAAGGACTGCGGTGGTGGGGGGTCTCTTCATAGTTGAGTGACGAGTAATTGCCGTCTGACGAGTTTCGTTCTATAAGGAAGTTGGAGCTGTAGACATCGATATTTAACAGAATTACCAGCTAATATACGGTTGTAGTACATTTATTAATACGTAAAACCAAATTCAACATACCATTTATCCATCAGAAACGTACATTATTATTGCATTTCTGTTTAATATGGATGTTTACGATTCCAACTTCCTTATAGCCTGAAACTCGCAAGTGGTCAATTGAGGTTCCTACAAACACTGATAACGAGAGAACAAGCAGTGATGTTTTTATTTGTATTATTATTATTATTATTATTATTGTATATATTATTATTATTACTATTATTATTATTACTATTAATATTATTGAACTATATTATTATTATTATTATTATTATTATTACTATTATATTTTAATTACATATGATTAGTATTATGGAAATTAATAATTAATATTATCTTATTATTATTATTCACATTCGATTATATTATTATATTATATTTTTATTAATATTAATATTATTAATAGTATGATTTATTATTATTATATTTTATATTATTATTATATTATTTTATTTATTTTTCTTTCAAACCCGTAGCTCATCTTTGCGATTGTTTGTGATGTACAGCTTACCGTACAAGTTTTTTTCCTCTCTGAGATTATATTTACGAAAGTAACACTATTATTAAAAAAAACTATACAGGAGAGTTCCTGGGTATGCCGCAGTTAATTCACCTGCCTTAGGTAATGTAATTATAGAATCATCCATCCTACAATTAAATTGGGATTAAGGAGGGTCACCGGCTTTTTTGTTGTCTTCTCGCCTTTTCTCTCTTTCTAAAGGATATGATATCATTCGGCTCCATTCAGCCAAATCGATTTAAGACGTTTCTCCCATCCAGGTGTCGATGTATGGGATCTAAGGCGAGTGAATAGCGATAAGGTCAGCATTGTATGAAGTTACTCCGGCTTGCGAGAGAAAAATCTGTTTAGCTAAAATCGAAACAAAATGTCACTGGAAATTAGCTTGCTGTCAAACATCTAATATATCTATGCTGACTCGCTTACGCTCGACAGGAATATTGACATGGTGGGGGGTAAACGTATTAAGGGGCCGAATTGGATACAAGCCAAAAAGGGAGAGGGGAGAGCAAGATTAAAACAAAAACGCGGTGGGCTCCCTGAAACGATTTGTGCAGCTAAGAATTGTACGAGGTAGAAAGTTACAGGGGAGCTGGGCCGTTTATTTGGTCTATTAATTCAAATACTCCTTTATTTCCTTGCTAGACCTCCATAAAACTTTAAAAAAAAACATCCATTAGATCCCCCTTCTAGATTATTTGTAAATTGTAGGTAGGAAAAATGTCCCGGCCGAAGGCGATTCTTCACATTACCCCCACCCAGGTTACCCACTCGTTCGCAGGAAAACAAATCGACACCAATATAGCATGAAAGGTCTTAATATTGTCAAAGAAATGGGGTGAAAGGTCTTAAAATTGCCAAACTAATGATCCGAACGTCATAAAATCTGAAAACTAATGGGGCTAAACATGATGGAGAAGGGGGTCTAGAAAAGCAGCCCATGTCCCCTTAATGGAGAGAGGATTTACCCCCTTTGATTCCTATAAAATCTTATCAAAATCGTCTAATGATAGCCAGAATAAACTGACAAAACGAGTCATAATTTTGAAGGCGTAAAATGAAAGGCTAAAAGCGACATATCTCCCCTTAAATAAATGTGTCATACAATGATTATTTAGGCTCGCTCACTATGCCAATATTCTACAACAGAACAGGTTGGATTGTCAGTGATACAATTACCTTTATCTGTTCTCTTATAATAATATTTCCTCATTTCTCCTTCCCTCCTCCTCTCTCCTCCTCCCCTCTCTCCTCTCTTCTCTGTTCTTCCCTATTCTGCTTTATCATTTCTCTTATTTCCTTCCCTCTCCCCTTCTCCTCCAACCCCTCCCCCCATCTCTTCTCTTCTCTTCTCTCCTCTCTGCTCGTCTACAGCCTATCCAATCTTACATTATTGAGAACTATTGTTACTATAAGCGAATTGCCAGACGATACACATATGATCTTCGCCAGTGTCTTTGTCGAAGATAATATTATTTTCAACATCGTTTTTAACACCAATAGCCTCCAAATGAAATTAATTAAAGCATGAGATTCTTCCAGGATTCGAACCTAGGATATCACATACAGAACTTACACGCTCTAACCATTGCACCATCAAGACAAAACCTATATTTTTTTCGAAATAAGGCACTAGAGTCCCCCCGGTTTTTTTTTTTTTTTTTTTTTTTTTCCTTTTTTTTTTTCCTTGGTGCCTAATTTGGAGGGATATTGGCTAGGGAGAATCGGGATTGTTCAACACATAAGAACTGTGTTTTCCGTAATCCAATACCGTCCCCTCCCTCCCTTGCTTCTCTGTGTATTAATAGCATTATACTTTGTTCGATATTTTGTAACCTAGCTACATCTGATATTTAGGATTTTATTGTTGTGTTTATAAATATTTGTGCTGTATTTGGTAGTGTTGAGGTTGTCTTGCTTTGGTATTGGTTTCTGTAATCTAATATCACTCCTCCCTCTCCTTCTACTGTATATTTCTTCTGCTCCTCCTCCTCCTCTTCTTCTTCTTCTCCTCCGCTTCCCCACCCTCCCCTCTCTCTCTCTCTTTCTCTCTCTCACACACACACACACTTTAACCCTTCACCAATCAAGCCCCTCACGCCCCTTACTTGCAAGACTTTATTAAGGGGAGCTTTTTAGTTGATTCCCTAGACTTCCATCAAGCTTAAAATTACTTCCCCCTTGACCCCCTTTCAAGATTAATGTGTAAATTTTTCGGTAGAAAATTTTCCCGGCCAAAGGCCGGTTCCCCTTAAATTACAGGCTCGGTATCGCTCGCCAGGAAAAATCGACACCTAAATGGCACGAATGGTCTTAAAATTGACAGAAATGGGGCGAGGGTTCTTAAAATCGCCAAACTAATGGGGCAAGCGTCTTTAAATCGCACAAGCAATGAGGCTAAACATGAGGGAGAAAGAGGTTCAGAAAAAAATCCTCCAGGTGGAAATCTCCCCTTAAGCCTCTACTACTCTCGTTCAGCTCCTCTTTCCTTGGTTTCATTCGCCAACTTTATTACAATTCTTATAATTATGTTCCATCGTTTAGTCTATATTTAATGTCTTTCCTCGGTCAGTTCAAATTGATAAGGGGGGGGGGGGTGACCTGCCTTTTTACTCTCCTTTTCTCTGGCTTGTATCCATTCGGCCCCATGCCAGCCTACTGTTTTAAGACGTGTATCCTCATCCAGGTGTCGATTTCTTCCTGGCGAACTATGGCGAACCAGCATTGTATGAAGACATCTGGCTTCGCTGGAAACATTTTTCTATTGAAAATGTACAAATTTAGTCTGTTTTCAAAAACAAATTATAACAAAATATGCTGGCTCCCTACCGCTCGCCATGAACAAAATATGCTGGCTCCCTACCGCTCGCCATGAAAAAATCGACACCTGAATTGGGATAAGCATCTTAAAACAGTAGACTAAATGGGGCCGAATGGATACAACCCAGAGAGAGAGAGGGAGAGAGAGAGCAAATGAAAACGAGGCGGGCCCCCTTAAAATAGGACTTCAGAGGCTATCAACCCGATTGGATTATTTAGCCAGCACGCTGTCAGTCAAGAATATTGTTAGGCCCCTTTTCGAGAACTCCAGTCCCTTGCTTTCCTAAGAGTCAGAGATTATAAAATAAGGAGAAAGAGGAAGACCAGAGTAACCCCAAACAGCTTTATGGGAGCCCACCTTGTTTGTTTTCTCTTTCTCTCCCTCTCTTTTTGGCTTGTATCCATTCGGCCCCATTCAGTCTACTGTTTTAAGACGTTTACCTCCATCCAGGTGTCAATATTTTCCTGGCGAGCGGTAGCGAGCCAGCATATATATATTTTTGTTTTGACAGCAAGCTAAATTTGTACATTTTCGATAGAAAAATTTCTCCGGCGAAGCCGGATTTCTCCATACAATGCTGGCTCACTATCGCTCGCCAGGAAGAAATCGACACCTGGATGGGGATAAACGTCTTAAAACAGTTGGCTGAATGGGGCCTAATGGATACAAGTCAGAGAAAGAGAGAAAAGGAGAGGAAGATAAAAAAAAAACGGTGACCCCCCTTAACAGAACAATGACGGTCATACATTCTGATACATACATACATTCTGATACATACATACATTCTGATACATACATACATTCTGATACATACATACATTTGGAAGCTCTCTCGGCCTGAATTGAATCTCCTTACTAATTCTTGCCCTGAAATTTGTGTCTTGGAATTTCGTGTAATTAAGAGGAGACTGGCCGTTTGTTTGGTCTATTAGTTCATGTATTCATATATTTTTTTAGTTTCCTCCCTAGACCTCCATCAAGCTTAGAAAAACACCCCTAGATAAATTTGTACATTTTTCGGTAGAAAAATTTCCCGGCCGAAGGCCGGTTTCTCTTAAAATTGCAGGCTCGCTATCGCTCGCCACGAAATAATCGACACCTAAATGGCACGAAAGGTCTTAAAATTGACAACGAAATGGGGCGAAAGGTGTTAAAATCGCCAAACTAATGGGCCGAACGTCTTATAATCTCAAAACTAGTGGGGCTAAACATTAGGGGAGAAGGGGGTCCAGAAAAACGGTCTGCCTCCCCTTAAGTCGAGGCTTCATAATACATCAACATTAATGAACCGCGACTGTACATTAGGTTTAAAATGCCTCCTTCAAGATGTTTAAGTCGTAGGGAGAGGGAAAGATAGATTGAGGACGATAATATTAGAGTTTACAGGTTGAGTGAATAACAGACTTGTGAAAATCGGGTTACTCTTGGGTTAGATAATTGGTCGGAATATGGGTGAGAACTAGTTAAGAGGGGGTCACCGGATTTTTTTATCGTTTTCTCCTTTTCTCTCTTTCCCTGGCTTGTATCCATTCGGCCCCATTCAGCCAACTGTTTTAAGACGTCTATCCCCATCCAGGTGTCAATTTCTTCCTGGCGAACGATAGCGAGCCAGCATTTTATGAAGAAATCCGGCTTCACCGGAGACATTTTTCTATCGAAAAATGTACAGATTTAGCTTGCTGTCAAAACAAGAATATATATATGCTGGCTCGTTACCGCTCGCCAGGAAAATATTGACACCTGGATGAGGGTAAACGTCTTAAAACAGTAGGCTGAATGGGCCCGAATGGAAACAAGCCAAAGAGAGAGGGAGAGAAAGACAAAAAAAAGCGAGGTGGGCTCCCTTAAAAAACATTGAGAGAGAGAGAGAGAGAGAGATGCAACATGGCGGCGAGTGGACCGAATCAGTAAAAGGAGGACACTGAAAACACTAACTTGTCATAATTAATGTCATATAGACCAGATTATGTTTAAACCTACAATACTTAATTTGTCAGATTAAAAAGATTTGCTGTCAAGTTGATATAAACGACGGGATTAACTCTGTTGTGGTGACTAACCCCTTGAGGATCATAACACATGTTGACACTTTATTCTGGCTATCATTAGACGATTTCACACAACTTAGGAAGGCTTTGTTGGATAGACTGTCTCGATTAACCCTCTGACTTCCACATACCCTTCCTAATCTGAATAAAGTTATCTAATACTAGCCAGAAAACATAAAAGAAATGCGTAATAGTATCTTGCAAGGGTTAAGGGGAGGCAGTTGGTTTATCGAGTCCTCCTCCTCCCTCATGCTTAGCCCTATTAGTTAGGAGCTTTCAAGACATTCTCCTCATTAGTTTGGCGATTTTCAGACCTTTTGCCCCATTTATTTGCCAATATTAAGACCTTTCATGCCATTTAGGTGTCGATTTTTTTCCTGACGAGCGATAGCGAGCCTGTATTTGAAGAGGAATCGGCCTTCGGCCGGGACATTTTTCTACCGAAAAATTTACAAATTTATATTAAATGGGGGTCTTGTGGGTGTTTTTTAAAGTTTTATAGAGGTTTAAAGAGCAAAATAAACCCTCTCCTTAAACCATTGAGACACACCAGCAAATTATGCTGCACAATACCGTCTGGGCTCCCTTAATTAAGACCTCTGCTAAATGACTGAATATCTGGTCACGCTGACAAGCAAATTCCAATCAATTTGCACACAACTAGAAACAAATATAGCCTGTTTATCCTTTTGCAGATTATGATGCATTTTACTGTTTGTTCTGGCTATTATTAGACGATTTAATGAAGATTGAGAAGGGTATAATGTAAGTCAGATACATATTTGCAATAGTCTTCACCCTTTTTTGTTATCCCCACAGATCCTTCCCAAGCTGTATAAAATTGTTTAATGACAGCCAGAGTTAACTGTTAAAACGCGTCCTAATCCTCAAGGGTTAAACGTGAATATGATTTATGAAATTAATACAAATATAGATTATGTACACCCGAGGACAACATAATCTTTACACTAACGCTCTAAACATTCTGAAAGTGGATCCAAATCATGTGATAATACCTCACAGACGTATGTTACACTCGCTGCATTCCGTTCACACACATGATTATAGGCAACTCACCTGTGTAAAGATTGTTTTTTCCTCGAGTGTACAGTGGACAGTTGATGAGACAAAGTGCTTTTCACTCCACCCTTTCTTGAATATCAAACTAGTTTATATTATATATATATACTGTATATATATACAGTATATATATATATAATATATACAGTATATATATATTTTTATTTATTTTTCTAAGTGAGTGAGGGAGTCAAAAGGCAGAACTGCCTATAGCGAGTGCCTCCCCCATAGTTGAAAGAGTGACAGGGCCAAAATCAAGGGACGTTCGAGCCAAAATGCCTTGACACACGGAGTTTGAAGCAATTTAAGTCATAGGAAGAAGGAAAGACTGATTCTGGGAGAGAGTTCCAGTGCTCAGCTGTTGAATAGAAGAAAGTTTGAGAGTAACGTTGCACTCTTGGGTTGGAGAGTTGCACAGAGTAGGGGTGGGATTGTGTTGCAAGACGGGTACCACGTGCCCTACGTAAAGGAGGTGGTATACACTGGGAAAGCTCTAAGGAACACTGATTATTATAGTAGCGATAGAATAGCGAGAGAGATGCAACATTGCGGCGGAGAGAGAGAGATTGCAGAGAGTTGGTGAGTGGACGGGAGTTAATGATAGGAAAGGCCTTCCTTTAAACTTTGTCTAAGAGAGCGGTGTGAGAGGAACCTCCCCACACATGTAAACAATACTCAATACAAGGACGCACTATGCCCCTGTACAGTGCAAGAAGCTGTGCAGGGGTAAACAACCCCCTGAGGCAGTTGAGCACCCAGCTTCTGGGAGGCTGCCTAGCAAGACTGGTAATATGGTCCTTCCAAATGAGAGCAGAAGAAAAAGAGACACCAAGAATATTGAGAGAAGATGAAGGATTGATTTTTGTATTGTTGAAGAATAAGGGATAGTCTGCTGAGAGTTCCGGACGGGTAGATAGATGGAGAAATTGGGTTTTGGAAGCATTAAAGGTAACAAGGTTTTCTCTGCCCCAATTGGAGATAGTAGTTAGATCAGAATTTAAGTGTTCTATGGCTTCATTACATTTGTCGTTGAGGGATTGCTGGCTGGGGCGTTCTGAAAAACTAAGGGAGTAGTGTAAGGTTGAGTCGTCTGCATATGAATGGATGGGAATTGAGGTACAGTTGAGAAGATCGTTTATAAAAATTAGAAAGAGAATCGGAGATAGGACAGAGCCCTGAGGAACACCGGAGTTTATAGGGTGAGGAAGTGAGCGATGGCCATCCACAACCGCAGCTATGGAACGGCCGGAAAGGAAATTAGAGACAAAGGCACAGATGGAGGGATAGAAACCGAAGGAGGGTAGTTTAGAAATTAAAGATTTATGCTAGACTCTATCGAAGGCCTTCGATACGTCTAGTGCCATAGAAAAAGTCTCACCAAAGTCCCGAAAGGAGGATGACCAAGAGTTAGTAGGATATGAAAGAAGATCACCAGTAGAGCGACCCTTAAGGAAGCCATACTGGCGATCTGAGAGCAGATTATGAGAACAGAAATGCTTAAGAAATTTGGAAGCAAGAATAGTTTCAAAAACTTTAGAAATACAAGAAATGAGCACAATTGGACGATAGTTGGAGGGTTGAGAGCGGTCACCCTTCTTTGGGACAGGTTGAATGAGAGCAAACTTCCAGCAAGAAGAGAAGACGTTAGAGGATAGAGTCCGATAGACAGAGACTAAAGAGTTTGCCTAGGCAGGGAGTCAGCACGGAAGCACAGTTTATGAGTACAACAGGAGGAACACCGTCCGGACCGTACGCCTTCTTAGTATTAAGCCCAGAGAGGGTAGAAAGTACATCTTTAGAAGAGATTAGGATATTAGGCATAAGTAAGAGAGAGGAGGGTGGAGAGGGAGGAATAGCACCGGAATCATCCAAGGTGGAGTTTCTAGCAAAAGTTTGAGCGAAGAGTTTAGCTTTGTCAGAGCAAGAAGTGATGGTTGTGCCATCAGAGTGGGAAAGGAGAGGGATAGACGAGGAAGAAAATTGTTGGAGAGGGTTTTGGCTAGATGCCAGAAAGCTTGGGAAGAGCTAGAGTTGGATAGTTCAGTGCATTTATTATTGATGAAAGAGTGCTTGGCAAGTCGAAGAACAGATTTGGCTTGATTCCGGGCAGAAACATAGGAAGAATGAGAGTCTTGAGTTTTAAGGCGTCGGTATATATATATATATATATATAATATACTGTATGTATATATTATATAATATATATATATATATATATATATATATATATATATATATATATATATATATATATATATATATATACAAATCAAGTAACGGTACTGTTATGTGGTTTGCAATGTACAAAGCAATGCAAGGAGCATCAGTCTAATTTACAAAATGTATTCTCTTGGACTTAACCCGAGATTTATTGACTAAAGAATAGCTATTGAATTTAAATAATGTTTCTCGTTTATAGTGTTTCATTTGTTATCCTCAATTCTTTGTTGTTGTTGCTTTTGTTTTGTTTTTGTAATATGTGTCTTTGCAGGGTGTGGGCCAAGCGGCGCTCTGTAGACCCCCGTAATCTTGTGTTGATCTCTGGCCGTTTTGGTGAGGTCGGTCCTCATGGTATTAGTGAGTTGCGCCTATAATTAGGCCTTGTAATAGGGGTTGGGTGTGAGAGGGATCTGGCTTGTGTGGGCCAATCGGCTTTCCGCAGATGTTCCATATTTTCCAAGTTTCAATTTTACTTAGCATATCTTTGTTTCAATTATACATTTACTTTCTTGCATCTCTCTCTCCACTCCACTCAATCCCTAACTTACTACTACTACTACTACTACTACTACTACCCCCAGTCTATCCTCTCATCCCCTACTTAACCAAAGGTGTGACTCCCTGCTTAGCCAGGTGTGTTGACTAACCTGTTCTCTCTCTCTCTCTCTCTCTCTCTCTCTCTCTCTCTCTCTCTCTCTCTCTCAGATATATATATACAGTATATATATATATATAAACATAAAAAGAGAGAGAGAGAGAGATTTACATAAATGTACATAGATACACTGGCCACACAGAAATTACGATCCAAACGAGGTGGTCAGGAATTACTTCTAGTATATATATATATATACTGTATATATATATAATTATATATATATATATATAATTATATATATATATATATATATATATATATATATATATATATATATATATTATATAATTATATATATACATATATATATATATATATATATATATATATATATATATTATAGAGAGAGAGAGAGAGAGTTTGTGTGTGTGTGTGTGTGTGTGAGACAACCAAACACTTACACATATAATATTTACTTAATTTACATACGAATTACTTGTTTTGAAGGTGGTGAACATACAATTATTTCCACACTTTATTTGTTCTTTCTCACGATTATTTAGATGACGATTCTTTGAAGACAGAAAAATAAACAAGTATAATTTTTCTATATTTATTTTGAAAGTTAAATAATTTACTATGTATATAATTTGCTATGTATATAATTTACTATGTATATAATTTACTATGTATATAATTTACTATGTATATAATTTACTATGTATATAATTTACTATGTATATAATTTACTATGTTATATATTATTAACATGTATATAATTTACTATGTTATATATTATTAAGATGTATATAATTTTCATAATATAAATATATCACTCGCGGGAAATAGTAAAATTTCACGTAAGATAATATTATACATTTATATATTCTACTGCATATTTTCTGACATGTTTGCAATATATTTGTCCTTACCTACAAAATATATCTTTTTGAAACATTTTGAATGTGTTCAGAAATATATGGTAGGTATCACATTTTCTTTTAGGTGACTTTGTCTGGTTCTAGCAAGTTAACCCTTTCAGGATACGTTATGGCATTTAATTTCTATATTCAGGCTATCATTAGATGATTTAATGTAGAATAGGAAGGATATGTGGGTGTTAGAGGGTTAATTGATATAGTTTGTTCCCTTGTAATTCCCACAGATCCTTCCAAACCAGAGTAAAATCGTCTAACGATATCCAGAATGCATTGTTAAATTGTGACATAATCTTCAACGGGTTAAGCAACACAGAACCTCTGTCCAATAAAGCTTATTAAAATTCCATTTGCCTTTATGCATGTACTGACAAGGCAACCCGGCGCTATTCGTGCCAAATATATCCGACTTTATATATAATATATAGTTTACAGTATATATATATATTCTGACATACGGAGCCCTGTATGTTAATTTAAGAGTTAGAATTAGAGTTGAAGGAGCCCACTACCCAAACGGTGAAGCAGACTAGCGAACGAGCGAGTGGGCAAACCATCTCCCCCCCCCATACCAGCATGCTAGCCTTCACACCTCGATGACCGATGCTATGACGTATGATCGACGCCAGGAGCTGTGAATGGACCTCGCACCTGTTATGTGATTCGAGGAGCTATGATTGGCGCCGGCACCACCCGCCGCCTCCTGATTCGTTCCTACACCATCATTGTTTGGTATATAAGACCCGAGTTGTGGGCATTCAAATCAGTCTCATTGGAGTTGGGGAAGGTGAACTTGCAGCTGGAGGAAGACGGGGTGAAGTATTATAATGGGATTGTGACTGTCAGTCAGATTATATAAATGTGTGTTAAGTGTGTTCGGTGTAAACACTTGTTATGTTGGTTAGTGAGATATGTGATTGGGAATTAACGTGAACGCTACTATTATGTGTTTAACTATTTAATTGGGAATTAACGTTAACGCTACTATTATGTGTTTAACTATTTGATTGCGAATTAACGTTAACGCTATTATTATGTACTTAACTATTTTAGTTGACTAACTTGTGGACTAAAGCAACTCTTTAAGTAATTGGGTTATGATGAAAGTAATACTATTGTTTTATATTAATACTTACGAGTTCTTCATTTTCTTTTACTTAAGCTTACATTGCTTAATGGTGCTTAGTACGGTGATGCTATTGTCTCGTATTAGTAATATCGCCTTAGACTAACTTGGCTGTGATAATATTACTTCTAGTGATTTTCCTAAGCTGAAGAAAATTCTTTTGCTTCAAAATATTATATTTTGCTTTTCATATTATTTGAGTGAGACCTGAATCGAATCTATGAAACGATCCTGTAACTTTATTTACTCATAATCAAACCTCAATGTTACGTGGTTAAGAAATAAATTTAACTAATTATTAAATATATATCTAACTTTTTATGTGACTTTGATATAAATCCTGATGATAATAATAATATAATACTATTAACGTAAGACAAGAACCAAGAATAATTACATTAAATATAAATAAAAGGACATAGAAGAAAACTATCTATTCATTTCAAAAAGGGTAAGAGACAGAAATATTCTTACTTTAATATTTATCTTTCAAGACTTTTTATAAATTAATAGTCCTTCTTTAGCTATAACTTATTCGGTTCATAACCATAGCCTACTAAGCTTCGGTTAAATAATAATTCTTTATAAATACTACATGACTTTAATTAGTTTCAGTATTTTTCATAAGTAAAGAGTATCAGTCAATAAAGGATACCAAGTCCTAAGATCCAAAAGGAAAGGAAGCAACAACAGGAAATTATTTTATTAGATTTTACTTTTGTTTTGCCTTCAGCTGACTGATACCTTAATATATATCTCTGTGCTATCTAGATTCATCAAGTTAACCACTTGAGGATCAAGATACGTAACAGAAGAGTGGCGACCTCGCCAGGATTCGTTTCATACAGTTTCACTCAGTTTCATTACCGTTTCACTACTTAAAAACCAAATATTAATCATGCCTCAACTAATTAATGAAGAAGATGCTAGAGTTTTCATAGAATCAGAACCCACATCCCCTGATATTGACTGTCTGTCAAAATCTGAACTGAAAATGCCTGCCTCACATCTCCAATTATCTGTCTCAAACATGTCTAAAGTAGAGGTGGCTCAGACCATAAAAACCCACCTGTTCCCTGTTGAAGGCTGGGAGGGTGACGGAGCAGTTGGTGGGATCCCTAGTAAACCTAGCCAACTTGATATACAATTGCCACCTGGTTTGACCGGTGATCAAATATTCGAACTAGAACAAGCCAAACTAAGTATAGAACTAGCCAGAATAAATGCCAGTGCAACTACCGAACAATATGAATATCAATATCGTACGGCTCAACTAAATGTCAATACAAATGCTCCCGTAATTGCTCCCCTCTGGGATTAACTATGACTAGTGTCATTCCACCTTTCACTGAGGATAATGTGCAGGATTTCTTTGTTTTGTTTGAGGAAGTTGCTGGAGGTATGAAGTGGACAAGAGATCAATGGCCTTTTATGTTACAAACTGTTTTGACAGGGCAGGCTCGAGCCACGTATTTGTCAGAAGTAGCAGAAGTTAGGCAGGATTATGACAATCTCAAAGAAGCTATCCTAAAAACCTATCAATTGCAGCCTGAGGCTTACAGGCAATCTTTCCGTAAAAACCAGAAGAAAGTAGAAGAAACCCATAAGGTATTTGCCAGGACCATGACTAAAACTTTCAATCATTGGGTCAAGAGTAAGAAAGTCACAAGCTACAACGATCTGAAGGAGTTGGTCCTGTTAGAAAATTTCCTATGGAAAATTGATTCTTCTGTATCCTATCATTTAAAGGGGAAAAAAGGTAGATTGTCTTGCTGACGCCGCTGACATGGCTGACACTTACGTGCTCAACAACAAATTTCGTGGAAAGAAGCCCTACGATAATTCTAGCTCTAATTTTAAGTATCCCAATCACAAATCTGACAGACCCAGTCACAAGCCTATAACGTCTTCCCCAGCTAGCCAAAATAGAAATGTTCCCCCAACTAAAAATGCGACTCAGGGCAATGGTAACAGAGGTGGGCCCCAAACTAATAGTAATGCTCAAAGAGGGAACTTTCCCGTATCCCCTAAAGTATGTACTTTTTGTGGCATGAGAGGCCACCTAGCTTATCAGTGCTGGGCCAAGGAAAAAACCGAGAGATCGGGGCAGACAGTTGCCGCCGTATCTCAAATTCCATGTGTGCCTTTAATGCAGGGCTCCCGACAGAAGGAGTACCTAGCACCAAATGTTCCTTTAATGCAAGACTCCCGACAGGAGTACCTAGCACCAAAAGTTCCTTTAATGCAGGACTCTCGACAGAAGGAGTACCTAGCAGCTAACGTAAATCATCTAGACAGGGGTGTAGTAGCATGTGTGGTGCAACCCACTAGGGTTAAGCCAATAATAATTTCACCATCAGTGCAGGACAGTTACCGTCCGTTTATTTCATCTGGCAACGTGAGATTAAATGGTTGCATGCATGAGGTAAACATTCTGAGAGACACAGGTTCTACTAGCACCCTCATGGTGAATCCTTACACTGAGTGCCCACCTGGCGAACCAGTTGTAATGAGAGGTGCTGGAGGCCAGTTTTATGCATACTTGGTAAAAGGCGAAATTGAATGCGAGTTACTACAGGGTGAGGCCACCATAGCTTTGTGTAGGTCCCAAGATATCCCTGTGCCTGGGGTAACACTCCTTTTGGGGAATGATGTAGCAGGTGAGAAGGTCCGACCAGACCCCATTTTGTCACTTTCCCCTGTTAACGAGCCACTAACCGGTGAGCTCGACAAGGAGTTGCCAACTGTTTTCCCTGTGTGTGCTGACAAACTTTCAATGTCTCAAGTAGCAGTTCCCTCAGACAGAAATATACCGAATGTAAGAGTTGATGAAAGGGATGATGAGAGTGTGAATGATGCTCCAACTGTGCCTGATGATGTGACTGAGGTGGATTTATCTGACACCTTTATGGCTCATCTTGACCCTAACGATGACCATGAAACCCCTCCAAATTGTCCTAGTGGCCTGGTAGAGCTACAGAGAGATGATAGTGAATGCAAAGAGTTAGCTGCCAGGTCCGTGAGTGAAGAGGAATGTGAGAAGGAGGGTGGTGAATGTTTCTACCTCAAAGGAGGAGTATTGTGGCGAAGATGGAGACCGCCACACAGACCAATCGATGACGGGGCTTGGGACGTCCATCAAGTAGTAGTCCCCAAACCTTGTCGTAAAGATATCATGGAAATGGCACATTGTATACCATTGGCAGGACACCTAGGTGTGAGAAAAACTCTAGACAGAATCGGATCCCACTTTTACTGGCCAGGAATGCGTGCAGATGTAGTGGAGTGTTGTAGAGTGTGTCACACTTGCCAGATGACAGGAAAACCCAATCAGAAGGTGCCTGTACATCCTCTGGTGCCCTTGCCCGTTTTCGAGAATCCTTTTACTCGGGTGGTAGTGGACATTGTAGGCCCATTGCCTAAGACTTCCCAAGGTAACATTTATTTATTAACTATCATGGACATGGCAACTCGCTACCCAGAGGCTATACCCTTAAGGACTACCTCTGCTCCAACTGTAATCAAGGAACTGCTCAAATTTTTCACCAGAATGGGTTTCCCCCATGAGGTGCAAAGTGATCAAGGAACTAATTTTACCTCTAACATTTTCCAGCAGTCCCTGAAGGAGTTGGGTATCGAGCATGTAAAGTCTAGCACCTACCACCCAGAGAGTCAAGGGGTTCTCGAACGATATCATCAGACAGTAAAGGGAATGTTACGTAAGTATTGTACAGAGACCGGAGTTGAGTGGGATAAGGGGGTACCTTTTCTTTTATTTGCTACTCGTGAGGTTTTGGTCCTGCTCCCCCTTTTTGGCCAACCTTTATCTGCCAAGTTCAGGGGCCCATATAAGATCATTCGGAGGGTGAGCGTTACCGATTATCTAGTAACTACCCCAGACAGGAGAAAGCCCACGCAAGTATTCCATATAAATATGTTGAAGCCCTACCATAGGTCCCCTGATTCCTCTCTTCCAGATTCTCCCACTGTGGCAGTGAATGTCAGGACCTGTGAGCAGCCTGGTGCGGACAAAGTCTTCAGTTCTCTTACTGACCCGCAACAGACTGTTCCAGAGCCTGAAGGTATCCATGCAGACTTTGACTTGTCATGTAGCCTATCCAACTTTCAGTATAATTCAGTGGCTTTGAGGGAATTACCATCTAAACTATGTCATCTTCCCTCTGATCAAGCGAACCAACTAATCTCTGTTTTATCTCAGTCTCCCAGTGTGTTCCGTGATACTCCAGGGCTCACTTCTTTGGCCGTGCACGACATCGACGTAGGGGATGCAACTCCCATTAAACTATCCCCCTACCGTGTCTCGCCACAACGCGGGAGTATACTGCAGGTCGAGCTTGACTTTATGATTTCTAATGAACTGATCACTAGGGCCCTAAGCCAGTGGAGTAGTCCGGTCATACTTGTGCCAAAGCCAGACGGGAGCCATAGGTTATGTATGGACTATAGGCAAGTCAATGCGGTCACAAAGAACGATACCTACCCACTGCCACGGATCAAAGATTGCATTTCCCAGGTTGGCCTCATGCAGCAGTAAGTATAATTTAATGAGAGGATTTTGGCAATTAGCTCTCCCTTGTAGCGAGGTAAATATCATGCTTTTGTAGTGCGCTTTTAAGCCTTCAGCTGTGAGATGCCTTGCAGTTCGAATAACGCTCCAGCTACGTTCCGGCTATGTTCTGATGTGGTACCTGGAGACGTTGCCTACTTTGGGTGATATCCTTATTATATCCTCATTATAATCTTGCTGTTGCCAATCTGGCGGTGAATCTATTTATGTATTATGTTTAATATTATGTACTATACTCCTTAAACTCTTTTCTAGGGGGGAGGTCTGACATACGGAGCCCTGTATGTTAATTTAAGAGTTAGAATTAGAGTTGAAGGAGCCCACTACCCAAACGGTGAAGCAGACTAGCGAACGAGCGAGTGGGCAAACCATCTCCCCCCCCCCATACCAGCATGCTAGCCTTCACACCTCGATGACCGATGCTATGACGTATGATCGACGCCAGGAGCTGTGAATGGACCTCGCACCTGTTATGTGATTCGAGGAGCTATGATTGGCGCCGGCACCACCCGCCGCCTCCTGATTCGTTCCTACACCATCATTGTTTGGTATATAAGACCCGAGTTGTGGGCATTCAAATCAGTCTCATTTGGAGTTGGGGAAGGTGAACTTGCAGCTGGAGGAAGACGGGGTGAAGTATTATAATGGGATTGTGACTGTCAGTCAGATTATATAAATGTGTGTTAAGTGTGTTCGGTGTAAACACTTATGTTATGTTGGTTAGTGAGATATGTGATTGGGAATTAACGTGAACGCTACTATTATGTGTTTAACTATTTAATTGGGAATTAACGTTAACGCTACTATTATGTGTTTAACTATTTGATTGCGAATTAACGTTAACGCTATTATTATGTACTTAACTATTTTAGTTGACTAACTTGTGGACTAAAGCAACTCTTTAAGTAATTGGGTTATGATGAAAGTAATACTATTGTTTTATATTAATACTTACGAGTTCTTCATTTTCTTTTACTTAAGCTTACATTGCTTAATGGTGCTTAGTACGGTGATGCTATTGTCTCGTATTAGTAATATCGCCTTAGACTAACTTGGCTGTGATAATATTACTTCTAGTGATTTCCTAAGCTGAAGAAAATTCTTTTGCTTCAAAATATTATATTTTGCTTTTCATATTATTTGAGTGAGACCTGAATCGAATCTATGAAACGATCCTGTAACTTTATTTACTCATAATCAAACCTCAATGTTACGTGGTTAAGAAATAAATTTAACTAATTATTAAATATATATCTAACTTTTTATGTGACTTTGATATAAATCCTGATGATAATAATAATATAATACTATTAACGTAAGACAAGAACCAAGAATAATTACATTAAATATAAATAAAAGGACATAGAAGAAAACTATCTATTCATTTCAAAAAGGGTAAGAGACAGAAATATTCTTACTTTAATATTTATCTTTCAAGACTTTTTATAAATTTAATAGTCCTTCTTTAGCTATAACTTATTCGGTTCATAACCATAGCCTACTAAGCTTCGGTTAAATAATAATTCTTTATAAATACTACATGACTTTAATTAGTTTCAGTATTTTTCATAATTAAGAGTATCAGTCAATAAAGGATACCAAGTCCTAAGATCCAAAAGGAAAGGAAGCAACAACAGGAATTTATGTTATTAGATTTTACTTTTGTTTTGCCTTCAGCTGACTGATACCTTAATATATATCTCTGTGCTATCTAGATTCATCAAGTTAACCACTTGAGGATCAAGATACGTAACAATATATATATATATATATATATATATACAGTATAAAAGCACGCAGGAGGGCCGGACATCCATAATTAGAGATGGTCAGTGTCCACCATGACTCAGGCTTCATCACCAGAGAGTGAGAGAGAGAGAGAGAGAGAGAGAGAGAGAGAGAAGGGTGGAGGGTCACAAAGCCTCAGCTCGTCCTTCACATCCCGTCCTTGGTCCTCACCCTTCAGTAAACAGAGAGTATTGTACAGTCCCTCATAAAAATTCGTGGACCCCTATGTTTTTCTTTATGCAAATATAAATATCTGGATTGATTTTTGGATGGAAGTTGTTTTTCCATTAATAGTATATATCGTTTTGTAGTTGAATTACGGTGGCGCTAATAAGGTATGTCTCAGCTGTGCTTAGGTTTGGCTCGCTCTGTGCTGTATTAATGTTTGTCAGATGTTGAATAGGTTGGGTAAGTGTAGGAACATGTTTCTATATCTCACTCAAAAAGAAAAAATCATGAGTAAATAGTAAACATTACTGATACCAATTATTATTCAGAACATAATTTGTGCCGATATATCGTTTATTTGGCCGACCGTACAGTAAAGTATATTCATGAATGCGTTGACGGAGACATGCTTCCATAATTAGATATACAGCAGGTGAGGTCTATGAAGGTGCGTGAGTGATTGTACAGACACTAGTGTAAACATACGCTCACTATACCCTGTTCTATATAGGTAGGCCAGAACACGTGAACCTTAACCTTAGTAGCTCAAAAAGGGCTCTATCAAATGGGTTGTAAATATCCACATCTCTTCCCTGGCTGACTCTTCCAAAATATTTGAACTATTATACTGTACTGTATATACTGTATACATATATATATATATATATATAACAAGCTCTGGTGTGCCAACACAGTGAGACCATATTAGTGATTGTGTATATGCGTTTTGTGTGAGGTGTGTATGTGTATGTGAGTGTGTATGTGTATGTGAGTGTGTGTGTGTGTATGTGAGTGTGTGTGTGTGTGTGGTTACAAATAAAGCTATATGTACACAATCACTGGTATGCCAACAGAGGGAGACCATATAAGGAGAGTCGCGTGCAACACAATGCTCACACTGATTGCCATGCTGATCTGTTTTATATAAAAGTAATCAAGATGGTCCTCTATTGACTCACCTTTTATTAAATCATAAATTATTATCATATTAACTAAGGATAATTTTATGGAGATTTTATAATTGGAATAAGGTTGATAAAACATTGCATATATACAGTATACTCGAACACAAAAGCCAGTGTGTGTGTGTGTCTGTGTGTTTGTTTCCTTCGGTACACAAGATAGATAAAACAAAAATTTACGAATTAATAATTTAATATGGGTTTTAATTATAGATTATAAATAACGATATTTTCAATTCACAAATTAAGAGATGTCAATTAGCCTCTCTCTCTCTCTCATTCACTCGCTCCCTCATTTTCAACACATAATTATATGATCTACTTTATATTGAACAGACTACCCTCGAAGGCTGCTGTTAGTTTTTTGGTACAAACATTAGGACCTTGGATTTCTTGCGCTATTTTGCAGATCATTTTATGTTAAATGTTCACCTTACCTAATCTCCATTGTGCCATCTCCTCTAATCTCCATTGTGCCATCTCCTCTAATCTCCATTGTGCCATCTCCTCTAATCTTCCGTCGTGGTTCACGGTCGTCGGAAAATATCTATGATTTAACAATTAATCCTCCACAATACAGAACTAATGCTTTGTGGATTTCAATTACATCCCGAACCATTACTCTTTAGATATCACTTCCTTGGGGTAACTTTCCACTAAACTTCAACTTACAAGTGTTTTAAATAAAGCTACTGTTATAAATTCTAAATAAATGGATGTTTCTCATAATTTTTGTTTTTCCATCCTCCATTATGTTATGCAAAACATGTAAAATATGTGCTTCGCAGAGCATCATGATCGAGCTGATCATACTGTATGTAAAGTATGTACGCTTAGGATCACATTCGTTCCAACTGTACACACAAAATTCAACATACACCTAATTCCTGTCATGTAACCTTACCAAGCCGATCTAAGCCACCATGGAAAGGTACATGGCTGTTATTATCCCTTTGGAAATAACCAGGGCCAATAGTTGACCATTTAAAGCTGTTGATGTTGAATTTGTGGTGCAGTGTGTGTGTGTCTGTGTGTTTGAGTGTGCGTGTGTGTGTGTGTGTGTGTGTGTGTCTGTGTGTTTGAGTGTGTGCATGTGTGTGTGTGAGAGTGAGTGTGTGTGTGTGTGTGTGTGTGTTTGAGTGTGTGTGTGTGTGTGTGAGTGTGTGTGTGTCTGTGTGTTTGAGTGTGTGTGTGGTGTGTGTGTGTGTGTGAGTGAGTGTGTGTGTGTGTGTGTGTGTGTGTGTGTGTGTGTGTGTGAGTGAGTGTGTGTGTGTGTGTGAGTGAGTGTGAGTGTGTGTGTGTGTGGGTGTGACTGTATAATTATGTATGTGTGGGTGTGTATATACCAGCGTCTGTGTGTATATCAGTATGTGCATGGTTCTCAATTAAACATTCTATATACACCACGCACTGGTATGTGAAGACAATAGCGCCATATAAGGACAGTCGCGTGCCGCTCAATGCCTAAGCTCCATTGTATTATATTCGTTTTTATATAGCCAATTATTCGAGATGGTCCTCTATTGACTCCCTGTTGATTAAGTCAGTAATTATACTATTAATTTTAACGGGGATGGTCGTTTGTTCTGGCTCTCTTTCTCCCTCATGTTTAGCCCCATTAGCCCCATTAATTTTAAGATTTTGAGATGTTCGTTTCATTAGTTTGGCGAATTGAAACCCTATGCCCCATTTCTTTGTCAGTATTAGGACTTTTCGTTCCATTTACTGTATATATTGATTGTTTCCTAGCGAGCGACAGCGAGTCTGTAATTTTAGGAAGAACCGGCCTTCGACCGGGACATATTTTTACCGAAAAATGTATCAATATATCTCAAAGGGGGGGGGGGGGGTCTTTGGGATGTTCTTATGCAAAGCTTGATAGACATCTACGGAGCTAACTAAAATAACTATATATACCGGTAATAATAACAACTAAATAGATAAATAAAATAACGTCCCATGTTTATTAAGGGAGGTATTTGGTTTCTTCCCTAGAACTCCATCAAGCTTAAAAATTACACTCCCTTGACCCTCTTCAAGATAAATTTGTACATTTTTCGGTAGAAAAATGTCCCGGCTGAAGGCCGTTTCCTCTTAAATTACAGGCTCGCTATCGCTCGCCAGGAAAAAATCGACACCTAAATGTTACGAAATGTCTAAAAATTGACAGAAATGGGGCGAAAGTTCTTAAAATCGCCAAACTAATGGGGCGAACGTCTTAAAATCTCAATGGCAGTGGAGTTACAAATTCTAAAAGTCTAAAAAAGTCTAAAATTACAAATTTAAAGGTTTTCTATGCAAACGCTCGTAGCATACGCAATACATTTTCAGATTTAGAGGAGCTAGTGTTTACAGAAAATTATGATGTGATTGGCATAACAGAATCTTGGCTCAATACAGAAGATAGAGACTTTTTAGCAGAGTATTTACTTCCCGGTTATGTAATGTTTGAGAAAAGCCGAATAAATCGAAATGGAGGTGGCGTTTTACTTTATATCAAAAAAGTCTTAACCCGACCCTCTTGTCAAACCCTCAAATTGTGAACGTCGACACATCTTTTGTGCTAATAAAGAATAATAAAGGTGCAAAAATAATACTCGCGTTAATATACAGACCTCCAGCTCAATCAGTGCAAACTGACCGAGAAATTTACGAATATATTGCAGATGTAAGTAATTCACAAGATACCGTAATTTTTGGCGACTTTAATTTACCTGTGACCAAGTGGGGCGATACTCTTACTTCACACTCTGGACATGACTTGTATACGAACTTGCAAGAGAGTTCGCTTTATCAATTTGTTCGAACGCCGACCCGTGGTAATAACGTTCTTGACATTGTACTTGCAACAAAAGAAGAATTGATAGAGAATTTGAATGTTGGTGATGAATTCAGTAACAGCGACCATCGTACGATAACTTTCACTTTAAAGTTTACTAGTAACGAACCAAATAGTAGCATCGAAAAAGTACCTAATTTCAAGAAAGCAAACTTCCATAAACTTAGAGCTATGTTTAAAGAAACTGACTGGAGCTTTTTAATTAACAATAACGACATAAATACATCTTGG